>BLAL01000016.1:817500-1421173 GCA_015698045.1 Rhizophagus clarus | reverse complement strand
AGGGGCCAAGATTTCAATATATCAACTATATTTGTGCAGTGCAGTTATACGGTAATCAGTGTGTGTCATGTTCAAATTCCTATTTTTGATTTAGAAAAAACGGAGAGATCAAACTTAATTTCATATTTTGGATCATTACAGAAGTTAATTTTCGTAATCTAATAGGATAATATGCGGAAAAATATTCAGGGGCCAAGATTTCAAATATCAACTATATTATGTGAGTTATACGGTTTATCTAATCATCGTGTTGTCATGTTCAAAATTCCTATTTTTGATTTAGAAAAGGAGAGATCAAACTTAATTTCATATTTTGGAATCATTAACAGAAAAAAAGTCTTTAAATTTTTTCGCAAATCTAATATGGATATATGCGGAAGAATATTCCAGGGGCCCAAAGATTTCAAATATTGATCAACTATAGTTATGTGCAGTTAATGGTTATCTAACATCATAGTCGTGTTTCGATGTTCAAAAATTCCTAGTTTGATTGTAGATAAACGGAAGAGGAATCAAACATTAATTTCAGTAATTTTTGGATTTTCAGAAGTTAAGTTTCGTAATCTGAATAGGATATATGCGGAAAATGATTTCAGGGGCCAAGATTCCAATATTAATCAACTTGTTATGTGCGGTTATACTTTAATCTAATCATAATGCGTTTTTCATGTTCATAAAGATTCCTATTTTGATTTAGAAAAACGGAATGAGATCAAACTTAAATTTCATAATTTCTGGATTATTACAGAGTTAATTTCTGAAATACTAATAGGATATATGCGGAAATATTCAGGGTCCAAGATTTCAATATTGAATCAACTATATTATATGCAGTTATACGGTTATCTAATCATATCGTGTCTTCATGTTCAAAATTCCTATTTTGATTTATAAAACGGAGAGATCAAACTTAATTTCATATTGCATATTAAAGAAGCTAATTTCGTAATCTAAACAGATGAACTGTAGGATATATGCGGAAAATATTCAGGGACCCAAGATTCCACATTTTTGTTTGACAGTTGAATTAACTACATTTTATTTTATTTATATTAGTTATTATGCGATAGAAAACATAAAAATGGAAAATACAATAACAATAAAATTGCTATGTATTTTTAAATCAGTGTCAAGCTCTCCTCGCTGTATATAACAAGAATAAGTGATGATAGTGGATCATGGTTATTTGGTCATATCGTATCTTCATATTCAAAATAGATTCTATTTTGATTAAAAAGCAGAGCAATCAACTTGATTATGTCATCATTGTTGGTAACAGGGTTCAGATAACATTAACTGAAATATCCGAATCTGTGCAGATTACAATATTAACTGAATACGTGAATATCCAGTCCTCTAAATTAAATATCGCTATAACATAAATAATTTAATTTATATTAATTAGTCTTTAACATTAGCGTATCATATTAAACGATCCTTTTTTTCGTTTGTAAGAAATGATTTAGTGCAACAATTCGCAGAGGATGGATATATATGTAACTACAGGGGAAAGTCCCCTGCTAATCATTATTCTGCTAATGAAAATCGAAAATCATGTAAATTTTTATAATTAAAAGAAATCAACAAAATTTCTCTTTACTAGTAATTGCATGTGATAGAGTAGTTAGCATAATACCAGGTTTCAGGTTCGATTACTATGGCTACCTTATAGCATTATTCTCGTAGAGTTTATCGGGTGAAAATTTCCCCATATCCTATCAGGCAGGCGAAAATTTCCCAGTTAAACCTTTACAAATACTTTTTTTTATTATTATTTATTAGTAAGATAATATATTTAAACATGATATGTACAAGATAAATGTAAAATATTATTTATTAAATTTATAAATGGTTTTCAAAAAAGTAAACCTTTTACTTAAAAATGAAATTATTCATTAATTATAAAATGAAATTTATTAAAAAATTATTTAATATCTAAAAAATTACTGACTTGATTGTGTTAAAGTGCTCATCCATATGACGATGATGAGGGTGATGGCCGCAGTGTAGACGACGATGATTGTGCTAAATATAAATAAAGCTTTAATTTAAGTTTATGTATCTCTTCTTCCTGGCTTGAAATTTGCTCTAAAAAATATCGATCTACTTTAATAGATATGCGTTCTCCCGCTCAGTTTTGTTGTTTAATTTGGCAATTATTTGTTCTCCAGCTGTCTCAACAGCTTTTGAAATTCTTGGTACATTATCTGAAGATCAGAAATTTCGATTTCTTTTTGTTGAAATTTCTTCTTTTGTCATTTTTTTTTCTCTACGTCAGGCCGTTTTCCTAGAATATTAAATAAAGAAAAAATATTTTTTTTTTTTATCGAAAAAATAGATGCAATTTTTAATTTATTATGGAGGTTCAATAATTTTGGAAATCTATTGTCAAAATTAGTTTAATACAAGCGTAAAATTATTTTAATCTTATCCAATAAACTTCGCAAACCGTGATTTTTTTTATTAATTAATTATCATAAGAACGGCAATGCCATCCTTTAAAAAAATTTCTCGTGATTTGAACTTTGTGACCGTGACTTTTTTTTTTATTAATTAATTATCATAAGAACGGCATTCGAATGCCATCCTTTAAAAAAATTTCTCGTGATTTGAACTTTGTGACCGTGACTTTTTTTTTATTAATTAATTATCATAAGAACGGCATTCGAATGCCATCCTTTAAAAAAATTTCTCGTGATTTGAACTTTGTGACCGTGACTTTTTTTTTTATTAATTAATTATCATAAGAAAGGCATTCGAATGCCATTCTTTAAAAAAATTTCTCGTGATTTGAACTTTGTGACTGTGACTTTTTTTTTTTATTAATTAATTATCATAAGAAAGGCATTCGAATGCCATTCTTTAAAAAAATTTCTCGTGATTTGAACTTTGTGACCGTGACTTTTTTTTTTTATTAATTAATTATCATAAGAAAGGCATTCAAATGCCATTCTTTAAAAAAATTTCTCGTGATTTGAACTTTGTGATTGTGACTTTTTTTTTTATTAATTAATTATCATAAGAAAGGCATTCGAATGCCATCCTTTAAAAAAATTTCTCGTGATTTGAACTTTGTAACCGTGACTTTTTTTTTTATTAATTAATTATCATAAGAACGGCGTTCGAATGCCATCCTTTAAAAAAATTTCTCGTGATTTGAACTTTGTGACCGTGACTTTTTTTTTATTAATTAATTATCATAAGAAAGGCATTCAAATGCCATCCTTTAAAAAAATTTCTCGTGATTTGAACTTTGTGACTGTGACTTTTTTTTTATTAATTAATTATCATAAGAAAGACATTCGAATGCCATTCTTTAAAAAAATTTCTCGTGATTTGAACTTTGTGACTGTGACTTTTTTTTTTTATTAATTAATTATCATAAGAAAGGCATTCGAATGCCATTCTTTAAAAAAATTTCTCGTGATTTGAACTTTGTGACTGTGACTTTTTTTTTTTATTAATTAATTATCATAAGAAAGGCATTCGAATGCCATTCTTTAAAAAAATTTCTCGTGATTTGAACTTTGTGACTGTGACTTTTTTTTTTATTAATTAATTATCATAAGAAAGGCATTCGAATGCCATTCTTTAAAAAAATTTCTCGTGATTTGAACTTTGTGACTGTGACTTTTTTTTTTATTAATTAATTATCATAAGAAAGGCATTCGAATGTCATCCTTTAAAAAAATTTCTCGTGATTTGAACTTTGTGACCGTGACTTTTTTTTTTATTAATTAATTATCATAAGAACGGCATTCAAATGCCATCCTTTAAAAAAATTTCTCGTGATTTGAACTTTGTGACCGTGACTTTTTTTTTATTAATTAATTATCATAAGAAAGGCATTCGAATGCCATCCTTTAAAAAAATTTCTCGTGATTTGAACTTTGTGACTGTGACTTTTTTTTTATTAATTAATTATCATAAGAAAGGCATTTGAATGCCATTCTTTAAAAAATTTCTCGTGATTCCTATCCAATAAACTTCGTAGTAAATAACAATTGTTCTGGTTAGAATGATATATGTATTATTATTTTTTTGATTCTTATTTAGCAAGAAAAATTTAAATTTTTTTGTGTAAACTGAATTAACCAATTACAATTTTGATATTTGTATTATTATTACATCAGAATCATTTCAACTTTATAATGAATTTCCCATTGTTATATTTGTGATTCTAGAGGCGTCTTAGTCTTAAAAATTTAAATATATTTTAAGTGTGTCAAATGATTAATTATGTGCTATGCCTGCGTAAAAAAATTTTTCAGTTATTTTACATCATTTAAAAATATCTTATTATTTTAATTATATGCGTAATGCTATGTGCCGAATAACAATGAAGATCTGCAATCAATTAGATGGACAACAAAAACCTGATCGCCATTATAGTGTACATTTTTAAATTTAGGATTACATGACTTGGGCTAATTCCTCGATGAAAACACATATTATTTAATTAAATTTTTTTATTATTGATTGTGTAAACTGAATTAACCAATTACAATTTTGATATTTATATTATTACTACATCAGAATCATTCCAACTTTATAATGAATTTCCCATTGTTATATTTGTGATTCTAGAGGCGTCTTAGTCTTAAAAATTTTAAGTGTGTCAAATAATTAATTATGTGCTGTGCCTGCGTAAAAAAATTTTTCAGTTTATTTACGACATTTAAAAATATCTAATTACATGCGTAATATTTAAAAAAATGTGCATTATAATGCCGATCAGATTTTTGTTGTCTAACAATCGACATCTAATTGATTGCAGATCTTCAAATATTATAATGTGTCGGCCTTCCACGTCACTTAAAAAATATTATTATTTTAATTACTCGCGTAATTATAGCACTAAAATTACATGATTTTGACTAATTCCTCGATGAAAGCACATATTATTTAATCGAATGGTGTTTATCATATAGTACAATTAAAAAAATATATATATAAAAAGAGATAAAATTCCTTTTCAAAAAAATCAGAAAAATCATCATAATAAACAATCAAAAAATTTGTCTGGTTTCGTAAATTTTAAAATGTCCCAACCTTCGCCATCATTTCATCCTGAAGATAAATCCAATTCAGAACTTCCATTAGAAAATTCTCCGTCCTTAGAAAATGATGAACAAATTGCGACGGCAGGTCCGTCAGATGAACAAATTGTGACGGCAGGTCTGTCAGATGAACAAATTGTGACGGCAGGTCTGTCAGATGAACAAATTGTGACAGCAGGTCCGTTAGATGAACAAATTGTGATAGCAGGTTCATCAGGCGAACAAATTGTGATGGCAGGTCTGTCAGATGAACAAATTGTGACGGCAAGTCCGTTAGATGAACAAATTGTGACGGCAGGTTCGTCAGACGAACAAATTGTGATGGCAGGTTCGTCAAGGAAAAGGAAGGACGAAAAGCCTATTGAAAGTAAAGAAGCAAAAAAAGTCAAATTAATCTCGGTAGGAAACTTGAAAGAAAAAGGTAAAATATATATATTATTATATACATATACTATTCTAATAGCTGTAGAATCATACATTATGTAAAAAATCTGACTTTTTTTATGAGAATCTGTTATTAATTATCACATTACAAATTTATTTTTATTCAAGACACAATCGAAATTCTTTCGGAAGATCATTACGAAGTCCAGCAATTTCTAGAAAATATTCCCGCAAATACTTTGAAAGACGGGTTGGTTGCTCTAAAGAGCATGAGTGGCAGCAATTGTAAAAAAATAATTTTGAATATAGATGAACAAAAATTGACTGCAGTACTTCCGTCGGGTTCACTAGATATAAAACCGACATTTTACATGGCTGATCAACGTTTTATAGAAACGGAAGAGAGCAGGTTTCTAGATAATCCCTATATACTTCGGCGATTACCTGCTGAAGACAATAGCAATAATAATACAACAATAGGGATCAATCTTTTATATAAAGAAAAGGCAGCTAATGATGAAAATCTTAAGGAAGATATATTAGCTGTTGCATGGCTAATATATCATTTAAGAACAGTCCAAGATCGTCTGCCAATAAACTTTCCGATGATGCAACCTAATTACGATAACAAAAAATATATACAGAATCTACAGGAATATTATGATAATTATTTGGAAAAGGGAATGGAGTTTGATGGCTCCAAAATAAAAGGTGCTATTTCCCTAACTAAAAACATTGATAACGATCATAATTCAAGAATTAATTTTCTGGATAAAATAGACGATGGTAATATGTCTTTATTAATAGAGGATATGCTTACAATATTAGATGAAATAAAATCAGAAGATGAAACTTCTGAATTATCAAGAAGAAGAAACGTTAGGAGATACTCGTATTTTCACGAGTTATATAAGAAAACATTAGAAGCAGTCGCTTCCAAGCCAAAATCATTTGGCGAAACAAATGCTTCAAAAGCTAAAGATATATTAGAAAACTTTCTTAAGAAAGCTGAAGAAAAACTGACACAAAGACAATGGAGAAGCTACAGAACTTCAGCTGAGAGAATGAACAAGTTGTGGAATATATGCAATAAAAGTTTTGTAATATTCGATCTTGTAACCAGTCTCACGCCCAATTTATTTGAACAATTACCGAGTAGGGAAAGTGCAGAACGATGGTTTATAATAATCGAAAAAGGAATCTATTATACTCAGCAGGAGTATAGAGGTATTCAAAAGCAACAGCAGGAGGAGAAGGAAGTTACTGATAATGACGGTGGCAATAGTAGTAATAATAGTGGAAATGAAGGACAGGGAAGTGGAAAGGGAAGGGGAAGCGGAGGACGGGGAAGTGGAAGGGGACGGGGAAGAGGAAAAGGAAGAGGAAGAGGAAGAGGAAGGGGAAGAGGAAGAGGAAGAGGGAATAAAGCTGGTAACAGTAAAGGAAAGGAAAAAGCAGTCTAAAGAGATAAATATCTTTTTCATTATTATAATTAATCCAGAACATGTTATTTTTTTTTTATTTTCTTAGTCGGCATCTTTTAGTTCTATAAAATAATAATACAATAATAATAAATCGAAAAATTTATTAAATTTTCATCGAAAAAATATATAAATAATTCATATTTACCACCTCATTCCTCTTAAGAGACTATATGTTAATTCTCAAAATGTATGCAGAACTTTTAATAATAAATATAAGATCTATAAAGTATTATATTATAAACACTTAAAACATTTATAGCAAAGTTTAAAGATACTAAAGGATTCTATAATTTAATAGATTCCTTAAGAAACTTTAAACATTTTATCTTTAAGGAATTTTTATAAATTGAATTAGGTATTAACTATATAAGAACTTTATTTTAAACATTATTTAAGTTTAATCAAATTTAAAGTCGATCTCATGGGATTTATAAAAATCAATCTGTACCGAACATTGATATTTCCGCATTGCATATAATAAAAGATTTTCTTTTTTTACTATGCTACGCTGCATAATGTTATAACGAATAAAATATTGATCTACAATAAAGTAATCCATTTATTGCGAGTCAGATACCACACAGCAGTGCCGATGATATTTTGTGTTTCGCAGAATATCACATAAATCACAAAATTTTGTGATAAACAAAAATTTCAAAATATCACAACATAATTTCACAAAATTTATTTATTTATATATACGAGCGCATAATTCCACACAATTGCCATGTAATTTCTATATAATTTTCATGTGGCTTCCATAATTAGCATAGTTTGTGTAATCTAGAAAATTTTTTAAGGAAGTTCGAATTGTAAAAATTATGAGAAATTATCGCAGAAATGGCACAAAATTTTATTTAAAACGCCACAAAATTACACAAAATTACCAAAAATAGGAAAACACAACATAACACAAAATTTATTTTTATCACACACAAATTTTACCTTTTAGTGCCGCAGAAAATCATCGGCCCTGCCACACAGGTGCCGCAGATGAATCACGCATCGCACAATTCAAAATTATTTATACGGGGTAATCTAGATATGACTTTTTTTATTCGAGATTAGATTTATTTTATATACACACGTAAGTACATTTTTTCCACACTTTTTACCACAGTATACTCACGTAAGAATATTTTTTATTAATAATTTGAAATCTTTTGTTTCTTTTCCATTTAATATACTAATGAGAAATAATTTTTTTTTATGAATATTCTCAAATAATAAATCATTCAAATAAAATCTCAAATGTCTACCGATAATAATAATACAGGACTACCAAAATTTAGAATTAAAAGAGTTAACAATGAAAATAATAATAATTCTAATAATAACACATCAAATACTCTTAAAAAATTTTATAAAAATAACAAAAGCAGTTCAGTTGTTGGACTACCAAAATTACAAGTTATTTACAAAGACTTTGAAATTGCAAAAAAAGTGAATTCGGCACCACAATCAGAAACTGAATTTCTAGTAAATCTCCTAAAAGCACCACAACCAGAAACATTAATTACGAAATTACTTCCGTATCAGAAGCAAGGCCTTGGTTGGATGTTATCAAATGAACACCCTAAAGAGCCAACTATTGATGAGGAAGTTCAATTCTGGATTCAAAAGGAGGATCAAACGAAAAAAATACTCTACTTTAATACATTAGCAAGGTTTGCAACAATAACACACCCTAATCTTGCCAGAGGTGGAATACTCGCTGATGATATGGGTCTTAGTAAGACGATACAAATGATTGCTTTGATAGCTTCCAAACCTGCAATCAATTTAGATTCCACATATTCTAAAACTACTCTGATTGTTGCTCCTTTAAGTGTGCTTGAAAATTGGATTGACCAAATCAACAAGCATGTTAAGAAAGGGTCTCTTTCTTATTATGTTTTTCATGGCGTTGATCGAATTAATGATCCAGAATTTCTTAAAACTTACGATATAATAATTACTACATATGTTATTCTTGCACAATCAAATATAGAAGAAAGGAGTGGATTATTTGCCATTAAATGGCTTCGAGTTATCTTAGATAAAGGACATATTATTCGTACACAATCAACAAAACAAAGTATTGCCGTATGTAATTTGGATGCTGAGAGAAGATGGATTCTTACAGGAACCCCAATTATGAACAAATTAAATGATATATATTCTTTAATTAAATTCTTAAAATTCACTCCTTTTGATAGTCTAGAAATATGGAATAGCATATTTAACAACAAAACAATAAAGTTTAAAGATGGTAACAATCTTAGAAGCTTAATAAAAGCCGTTTGTCTTCGTAGAACAAAGGATATGAAATTCAATGGACGTCCTATAGTATGTCTTCCTCCTATTAATTTCTATACTCATAAAATTAAGTTTAAGATGGATGAGAAAAAGATTTATGATAACATGGAAAGTAATATAAAAGAACAATTTAGGAGTTGGAAAGAATCAAGAAATGGCGATTTAAAATATAATTATGTAACGTTTCTGGAAATGCTCCTGAGATTACGACAAATTTGCAATCACACAGAGCTTTGTAAGAGACAAATAAATGATGCTGATAGCAATATGAATGATGAAAGATTGGCTGCCCTGAAAATATCTGTTAGTAATAATAAAAGTTGCTATATGTGCTCTAAACCATTAACAACTCCTACAATTACTCCTTGTAAACATATATTTGACAAAGATTGCATCAAAATTAGTTTTGGAGATGAACCATTTTCTTGTCTGATATGCCAAAATTCAGTTAATATGAATCAATTAATTGAATTAACAACAATTCAAATAGAAGAAGAAATTAGAAATTTAGATGATTTTAAAATAAGTTCCAAAATTGAAGCTTTATTGAAATTTTTAAATCAAAATAACGATAAATCAGTAGTCTTCAGCCAATGGACATCTTTTCTTGATTTGATTGAAATTGCATTTAAAAATGCAAATGTCAAATTTGTTCGATTTGATGGCAAAATGTCACGTAATCAGCGAGAAGAGACTGTAAATAATTTCAACAATGATCCAGAAATAAAGGTTCTTCTAATTAGTTTAAAATGCGGATCTTTGGGATTGAATCTTACTGTTGCTAATCAATGTTTTCTTATGGATCCTTGGTGGAATCCAAGTATTGAGAATCAAGCTATAGATCGAATTTATAGAATTGGTCAAACTCGGCCAGTTTCTGTCTTTAGATTTTTTATTAAGAATACAATTGAAGATCACGTGTTTGAACTTCAAAAGAAAAAACATGGCTTGATATTCCAAGCTTTTGATGAGCAGCGATCTAAGAATCTGAATATTGTTGATGAAGCCCTGCAAATTTTATTAGGCAGTAGTTAAAGAATATTTTTAGTGTATATGCACATAATTATTGCGGTTTTCATAAATCTGTGTAATTAAAGTCACATGATGATCACTTCAAAATTACGCGTTTTTTTTTTTTCAAAGTAACGTCTAAAACCAAGTCGTGATTTTGCTTGTCCGTAAGAATATATTGCTTTAAAAAGTCTTTAGTGTGAGTTTTGAGTCATGAGAGTAGGAACGAAAGAAGAATGACATAGGCGAGATTTTTCAAAGTTAAAACAAACAAGAATACGAAACTCAGAAAGGACTTAGGTGTCGTATCAGAGAGGCTTGTTTAATTTAACAATGAAAGTACATAGTTGAGTGTCCTCAATTTTAAAAAGTATATCTAACTATAACAACGAAGCTGCCGGTATATATTTTGTTTGAATAAGTAAGTGAAAAAAGAAAATTTTCCAATTGAAAACCAAAGAATATACAAAAGTCCGTCTATTTCTTTTTTTCAATAAAGAACGGTTTTTACTTGTCAAGATATGTAATATTAAGCAATTATTAGATCATTATATTACAATTGTGCAATATTTACCAAATAACTAATTACAAGAACTATTGAACTAATCGAAGAGAATTTACCAATTCGCATTTTTTTAGAATCGTTATTTGATCAATATCAAGATGATTTTGGCTTGATTATTTGTAATTTTGACAATATCATCAATACAGCGAGTCAACATTAAGACGATATCATATCGATACCATTTTTATTTTGCGTTGTTCTAACTATATCGTATCGATATCATCATTATTTCGCGTTTTTTTAAAAAAATATCGTTGTTTTAACTATATCGAGCCAATGTTGATTTGATATTCTTCAAATAAATATTTTTGCGATATCTTTTCGATATACCGAACCAATATTAGTACGATATCATTTATTTGCGTTTTTTTTTTGAAAATTATCATTTATTGTAACCATATCAAAGCGATGTCACTTCGATATTTCTTCAAGCAAATATTTTTACGATATCTTATCGATACAACGAGTGAATATTGATATGATACCAATATTTATTTTGCATTTCTTTTTTGAAATTATTGTTATTGCAACGATATCATAATGGTAATGATTCGATGTTTCTTCAAGTGAATATTTTCACGATATCTTTTGTTAATATTGAAACGATATTATGGTGACATCATAATGATATTGTTTCAATAAATTGATATCGCAATGATATGAATTTAACATTGTTATTATATCAATTCGGCATTGTTCAAAAACTTAAGGTTTCTGTAAAGTATAAAATAATATAATCTTTTATTTATCAAATTCTCAGATATAATTTTATAACTATTAGTTATGATCACAGGATCTTAAGATATTTTAAGAGATAATTATTTTTAGTATTTTATAAATATAATAATCTAAAAGAATTAGTTATATTTATTGTATTTAATGAAAATCAAATTAAATCTATTTAAAAAAGTTACTATTAATTTATAAAATTTTCTTTTAAATTTCATAAGACATTCAATTGATTTGAATGTTTAATTATGATTCATTTAACCATGCTTAAAATAATTTTTATTTTTTTAAATATGATTTAGATATATTGTTCAATGTATATAATTATGAAATAAATTATTTTGCAAATTATTTGTAAACTTTTTTAATTATTTAGCTATTTTTAATTTATATAACCAATATAATTCATATTAAAGTTAAAATATAGTTCATAAAGATTATAAATCATTTCAACTTTTGTTTCTAATAACTTATTTTTATTAATCTTATTATATTTACTATAAAGTTTTTATATTAAATAAAGTAAATTATAAGAATAAAATTATTTATTAAATCCTATAGTAAAAGCTAATTTTTTAAATACAATATTTTTAAAAGTAATAAAAATAATATGAACAATATAAAGATCATAAAAAAGTATTAATTTTCAATTATTTTAGTAAAAAGTTTAACTGCATAATTTGAATATTTATTATAAATATTTATAATTATTTGAGCAACTATTTTTGCATTTCATATAATTAAATTCTTCATTTTAACTAATAAAATATTTGAAATGTTCTTTTTTTTCATTTTAATATATAAAGCAAATTATGAAAACTTTTAATTAATATAAAATTTTAAATTATTATAGTATATAAATTCATTTATTATAACATGTAATTTATTCTTAAATATTCTTGCATATACTCAAAATTTACATATATTAAAAAAGTTTCCTGTTGATCTTTATATAATAAAATATTGTTAAATGTAAATCAGATTTTTGTGATGCAGTTATATTAATATTAAAGATTGATCCTTGAACCATTTACAAATTATACAAATTTAACTAACCAGAAATAAGATGGAAAATTATTTGTCTTTGCAATCCCTAAAATACATTAATAATTAAGATCCTCAAATGAGACAGATCAAGTAAAAAAACAGAAACTATAAATGGCCTCATAGAGTCAGTCATAAGTTATAATCACAATTAAATATTTGTTACACAGCCAAAATAGTCAAGATATTCTGGTCACAGTTATATCTGAAATCACTTTATATTTATGTAGAATAGAAACAAAAGCATAGTAAGCAAAAAAATATTATTAGATAGTATGAAAACTTCTTACAGGTTAGTTTAGGACCCTGAACAATATATATATAGGTCAGATGAAAATTTCAAAATTTACTATGATTAATAAGCAAATTATTTTAAGTTCTGCTAAGCAAACTCTTATTATAACCTTTGAATTTTTTATTCTGCTAAGCAATTTTTTTTCTGACATATATAACTTTATTTAAGTATAAAAAAATAATTTAATTATAATAAATATATATATAGTATAGTAAATTAATTTTTTATATCATTGCGAAAAAAATTGTGAAATTAATTCACTAAATATTAATAAATTAATAATATAAAATGATATACAACTTCAAAATTTTTAATATTAATATAATATTAATATACTATTGCTATTTTAAAAATAGTTTTAAAATTTGGAATTTTTTATAAATATTATTATATTTAGATTTATAAAAATTAAAATATAAATTATTGTCAACCCTTATAAACAACTTCTTAAAGTTAACAAGTTAATTTAAAATAAAAAAAATTACACTTTAAAATTAAAAATCACTTAAACGATAAATAATTGAAAGTACAAAAGTTGGTCGCATTTCACGAATATTAACCCAATCATTCTAATATTTTTACTGTAGATATATTCGACCTCTCTACACAATTTTACTTGAGAGGAAAAAGGCAATTTCATTTGACCAAAGTGGTAAAATCACACTCTGAAGTTGCAAAACAGGTTTTTGCAAAAAAATTGATAATACAAAAATAGCCAATACTTCACAAATATTAGTCCAATCATTATAAAAATTTATACACAGGTAGATTCGACATCACTAAACAACTTTTTAAACATAAAAAAGTAATTTCATTTGACCAAAGTAATGTTATTACGTCCTGAAGTTAAAGAGAAAAAAAAATTTTTTGGAGTTAGTACTATTTAAAAAATATAATTATCTTCACAAATATTATACTTAGAATCATAAAAATTAAAATATAAATACTTTTTACAACTGCTGAACAATTTACTTAAACATAAAAAGGTAATTTCATTTGTCCAAAATTCATTTTATATATAAGTAAAATTAGCAAACAAAAAATAAGAATATGAGAATATTATTATAAAAACATGATTTTTTTTATAAATATTAAATACAATATTGTGTTTATAAATTAAAATGTGTAAAATAATAGAAAAGAAGTATTAGTTTAAAAAAATTTTTTGTAAAAAAATTTTTTTGATATACGTGTGAAATTAAAACTATATATATATATAAAAATCTTTGTTATACGAATAAGGGGTTCTGCTATGCAAATATAATTAATAAAAATAAGTTTAACTACACATTTAAATATCTAATCAACTAAAAATTTTATATTAAAATAAGCAAATAAAAGTCTTACATAGGGTTTTTTTTTATATGATCATTAAGCAAACTCAAATCTAACATATTTATATATTGTTCAGGATCCTGACGAACTCATGGAAATATTATTCCTGAATTCTGAAATTCATCGAGAAATAGAAAATTACAAAGCACAATATCCAGATATAGAAATTTTAGGAGATCCTATACACCAATCAGCCCTATAAAAATTATGGATACGGTTATTATACGGTATTGTCATATTTTGCGAACAGTATTATTACAGTATATATACAGTATGATTAAAGTATTATACCAGTATTTGCACATACGATATACATTCAGTATTTTGCACGCTGTATCATATATACGGTATTTATAAATATGAAGATTTGTATACTTTATACTTGTATGCAGTATATTATCCCCGTTTATAACGTATATTTTATACTGGTGTTTATTTGCGAACTGTATAATGTTTCAGTATTTAACGTATGTTTTATACTGGCATTTATTTGCAAACCGTATAATGTCCCAGTGTATAATGTATATTTTATACTGGTCGAGCAGTATAATGCCCCAGTTTACAACATATATTTTATACTGACTGAACAGTATAATATCCTGGTTTACGACGTATGTTTTATACTGATCGAGCAGTATAATGTCCCAGTGTATAACGTATACTTTATTCTAGTCGAACAGTATAATGTCCCAGTTTACGACGTATGTTTTATACTGGTCGACAGTATAATGTCCCAGTTTACGATGTATGTTTTATACTGATAATTATTCGTTTATGACGTATCTTTTATAATCCGTATATTTATATCATTAGTATATGGTATTAAATAGTAATAATATCCTTTTATTTGTTATAATTATTGTTAATTAATTTATTTATTATTTTGTTCTTGTTGAGTAAATTTTATTATTTAAATTATAATATAATAAAGAATGATTACAAAACTTCTATTTAAAGATAAAAATCAATAAAACAAGTTACAATCAGTAGTGATACAATTAAAGGTAAAAAAAGAAAGTTTAAGAAGATACAATCAGTAATGATAAAAGAAGGTATAGTTAGTAGCGATAAATAGTAACACAATTAATTATTAGTAGTGATAAAAAAAAGTACAATTAGTAGCAAAAAAGTGAAGTATAATTAGTAGTGGTAAAAAGAAAGTACAGTTAGTAGCGATAAAAAAGAAGATACAGTTAGCGATAAAAAGAAGGTACAGTTAGTGATAAAAAGAAGGTATAGTTAGTGATAAAAAGAAGGTACAGTTAGCAATAAAAAGAAGGTACAGTTAGTGATAAAAAGAAGGTACAATTAGCGATAAAAAGAAGGTAAAGTTAGTAGTGATAAAAACCAAGAAATACAACTGTACCTATAAATACATCTATCCGAGAAAGACAAATAGTAATAACTACAAAACTATTACAATTATACAACTTCAAATGTTAAATGTTTTCTTTTAGTTGTTAAAGTTTTTCTATTAGACGACTTTTTATCTGGGACTGTTTTAATAAAAAAAAATAAATAAATAATATTTGAATTAATGAGTAAAGAAAAATAAAAAGTAAAAGAGAAACAGCGCATATTTTTCGATTTATTATTCACGTACAAATAATAACAAATGATCAGCAATCATGTGACATTTATCCAATCACGATTAAAATTTTTAATTAAGTAGATTTCACCGGCATAAGTCATATGATAAATAAATTCGTGTTGAATTAGTGTGCAATTTGTGTTGATAATTCTGGTAAATTTTGTTAATTTTGGCCAAATTTTGTTATTTGTGTTGAATTTGTGTTGAACTTGTGTTGTTTTTAATTTTATTAGAGGATAATATTTAGCATTTGTGATGTGCACGAATTTTAAGAAAACTTTCCTAATGACCAAAAATTCTCGCTCGTGTGATAATTTATTTCTCTGTGGTTTCCAGAGACGACAATATTTTTTGATTGTAAGAAATGTACTAATAATAATAGATTGTTTTATTTTAAGTATATATAATGTTTATATATTAAAATAATTAAACATATATTGGGTGTTAATATCAAATTTTTAATTTCAAATATTTAGTTATTTTAATTGAAATGAAAAATAAAATCGAACTAGAAATATTGTTCAATTGTTTATAAGGTGGCACTATACGATCTTCTGCAAACTCACCATCACCACTCACAATATAACTAAATCACTCAATAGAATGATCCTGCTAATTGATGAATGGTGACGAAGAAACAATTACTATTATTAATAAATGTAAGTAAACAAACAAACTAATTAAACATCTCTTTTAATCTTTTATTACCTAAGTTGATTTTCTTATCTGACAAGAATTTGGTTCCTTTATTGCAGAAACTCTATTACATTAAATAAAATCATCTTATTCACATAAATATCATAAATATAATGTAAAAATATTAAATAAAAATTAACTGAGATGTGATCTTAAGGTATTATGTTAAACATGTTTTGTAAATCAGAATAGTAAGTATTATTTCTAAATCAAAAAAAAAAAAAAAAAAAAAAAAAAAAAAGAAAAAATATAAAATCAGTAAGGGCAGTGATATATATTAGCTAATATTTTAGGGGGTGGGGGGGTAAGCGAAAATCTTAGGTTACACAATTTTTAAAAAATATGATTGGTTGCATGTGACCAAGATATCTTACCTGGGGGTGGGGGGGTAAGCGCCTATAGTAAAAAAATATTAGCTAATATATGTCACTGCCCTAATCCTAATTAAAGATTTTTAATAATAAGAATTCAGAAACTACCATTTTGTATTACCTTTTAATTCTACATCATCCATCGAAAAGTGGGATACCTCATTCATACTGCATAGCTTCTTTGCTATCTATTATAACGCTTCTTATACCAAACCTCTGCTTTAATTTCCTTATGCATTGTTTCAATTCCTTATCATCATCTAGAGCATTATATGTTTCTTCTAAATAGAACAAAATGGTTAGTATGCATATAATACTTCATAGTAAATAGAGTAGATCTTAAATAAGAATAATAAGAATGAATTGATTTTTGAAGTTCAAACTCAATTGTATACAAATTTTATTGTAATCAATTTTTTATGAATTTTATTGTAATCAACGTTTTACAAATTTTATTGAAAATTTCATGTGAAATTATTTCTCTAATTACATGGCTTTTGAATCATTTGCGGCTACCACGACAACCTCTACGACCGCTTTCACGACTGGCACCTCAGTCACCACCTCGGCCTATGGAAGGCTGGACAACGAGATGATTATTCACAATATCACCATCATCAACGATTACATCAGAAACTACTTCCTCTTCCTGTTCTTTAACTTCATCCTCTTCTTCTTCATCTTGTTCATGAATTATATTTTCATCCTCCTTCTCTTATTCCTCATGAACTACATCTTCATCATCATCCTCCTCTTCATTTCTTTCTTCTTCCTGATTTTTATTTTTCTTGAAATAACCATTTTTCATTTTGGACCTATGATCTCCTTTAATTAATATAAATTAAATATAAATTAGGTTTTTAATTCTTTTTTTTTTTAAAAAAAAAAAGTTAAAAAGCATATATACTTACGCATATGCTGCATATATTTTTTTAACAGTTCATACGCAAACCAATCATTATAACTGAACTGTACATCCAGGTCTTTAGTCCTCAACTTGAACTAAAAAAAAAGTCATTATTTCGTTATATTTGTAAAAAAAAAATTTATAAATAAAATAAAAATACCTTTTCAATTATTTTAAACAAGATATTCTTGGGTATATCTTTGTATGCAAAATTGTATTGCAACTGATAACTGGCGCATACATGCATCGCGGCCTAATTTTATTAATTATTAAAATGTTTTTTTTTTATAAATCAAATTATTTGTAATATATACATACTACACAAGCCATGTATTTTTCATTATTTATATTTAGTGCCATTAGCATATCCTGTTTTGACACATATTTTTTCTTTGGTTTCACAATCAAACTATACGCCGCCTTTTATTCATTTATTTTAAAAAAGATAAGTAACAAATAAATAAATGAATAACAAAATAATTAGTAATAATAATGAGAGCTTATGACAGTGGTTTCTCTAGTGCTTGTATGTAGAAAGGGTTGAGGTAACTGATGTTCTTCTCAAGCTCAATGCTCGAGGTTCTGAAAAAGTATTGTCCAGGAAACTCCAAAATAAAAAAAAATTTAATAAAATTTATTCCCTTAAGGTTGCATAAAAGTCTTATTTTTCATACATACTTTATTTTTGCCATAAGTGCTTCATTTTATCTTTTGAGTATTTCAAGCTATTGTTCGATACTGTTATTCATGGTCGTAAATGTAGTTAAGGTTTTATTAATACAAACAGTTCATAGAAAGAAGGTGGAAGAAGTACAAAAAATACGTGGAGAAGTACGAAAAATACGTGGATTTTTATTAGGGTAATGGTCGTGTTTTAATGTTAATTTAGGAATTAAAAAGAGTGTACATAATGCGATCTAACGTGACTACACAAGTTAAGATATTTTTTTTTTTTTTTTATCATTTTTCAATTTCTTCATTTTTTTATCGATTCGATAAAAAATTTTTTTTTTTATATTATTTTTTTTCTTTCATTTTTTTCTTTATTTTAATCGATTCAATAAAAAGACTATTTATAAGTACGAGTAGATACACAGCCTGTTTATAGGCCATGTCATTCAAATTTTTATAAGCCTTTACATTTACTACAATAGTTCCATTACAGAAATTGCAACAGGACCAAGCCATAAGATCACAGCAGCGAGACAAAGTCACGAGATCAGAATAAATGGTATATGTAATTATTGTTCTTTATATCGTCTGTTCTTCGATTTCTTTTTATTTATAGTTTCATTCATTGCTGATCTGTTTGATTATGATGAAACGAATATTTATCTTGAAAAAAATTTAAATTTTTTACTATTCAAAACGCCTTCAATGATGATGGGTTTTTTTAAGATGGAAAAAATCTTGTTAGCAATGAGAAAAATATTATGAAAGAACATGAAATAAATTATGTAAATGGTGAAACATGTACCACATCTTCTTATTAATTTTAATTTATGGTTACTATAATAAAAATAGAAAAATAATAAAAATATTCCAAAAAAAAAATCAATAAGCGTTTCCTTATTAATTATAGTTTGTGAATAAAATTTATCATTATCAGTATTACAATTATTTCACTTGTTTTGACTAAAAAAAAAAAATCAGTGTTACAATTATTTTTATTTTTCCCTGATGACCGATGACATAATAATTAATAATATTGTTTAACCTTATATAGAAACTAATTTACCAATAGTTATTTGTATTTTTATTCGAATTGAAATTGTGTTCAATTTGTGTTAATAATTTTGGTAAAAAATTTAATAATTTCAGTCAAATTTCGTTGAATTTGTTGGATGTGTGTTGGATGTGTGTTGATAAATTTGATGATTGCATTTCGCTTGATTTTAAAAATGTTTTGATGTACACGATTTTTTAAGAGGTGTACTAATAATATAATAACAATTTAATTTTTATTTAATGTACAATTTTGTGATTCAAATATTTTGATTAAAACATGCACGTATGAGACTTTTAATGATTAAAATGATGAAAAACAGTAATAAATCAATATTTTAATTATATTTAATTGAAATAAAAAACTAAATCAAACCAAAGAGGTATTGTCTGATTTATTTATAATAAACATTTTTACAACTTTCTACAAGCAAATAATCTCAAATTTTATTTCATCTTTCCCAATTTCAAAAATATATTTTTAATTGCCTTGACATCAATCTTCATCTATTTGCCCTGCAGTATGGCATCGTCCGCAAATGAATGAATTAATTAGACAAAGAAGAAGAAGAAATAGACAATATCACGATACAGATAGGGCAAGTCATCAGAAATTTTGGTCTTTAGTTGCGAGAAGGTTCATATGCGTAATATTTTTATTTATTATAATGAAAAAAAATCTTAATTCAACTAATCCATTAAATTGAATCAGAATAAATAACAAATTTTATATGAACTTCACTGGACAACAATACAGCCAAAAGTGGTGAAGTCTCGTCAGTGACTATCATGTAAATGAAAGAAAAATGATAAATAAAAGATATAAATGGAATATTAAACTAGATATAATTAAATATTATTTCATTTTTTTTGATATTTAGAACTTTTATCTTTATCGTAATGGAGTTCCTGAGAGACCAGGAAAATGACTATAGACCCGTATAGGTGAAAGATACTATGAGCAATTTCAAACCAGATTTTGGGAAAGATCGGGTAATTAATTATATTGTAATAATAATTTTTATAAATAATATTTACATTTACATTCTAAATTTGTGAATTTCTTAGAAGCACGTCATGATCGTAGGAGGAGAAGAAACTTGCCTACGTATCGTAGAAGATAACTTTATTTTAATTTTTTTTTAAATTTATATTTATGAGTGAGTAGCAAGGCCCAGTCCATACCAAATATCGGCTGGAGACTCACGTTTTTTTTTTTGGGCTGTGATTGATACTGATGTCCATGTTATACAGCCTGGGTACTATTTTTTTTTTATAAAATAGTAGCAAACAAGTATTAAATATGTAATTTTTTTTAACAAGTTATAATATAAATAGAATTTTCATTAAAAATGAACTTTATTGTTTACTTTCTAACATTTTTAATTGAGAAATGAATTATGCAATATAATTTTATTAAAAATTTTCTAATGCATAAATTAATAAAAATATTTTTTTAGGTTTTACTCAATTCATATACTTTGTGAATTTTTAAATTACATATAAAATGGTTTTGATCAGCAGTCAAGAAATTGACGTCCCAGCCTATCTACAATTGTGGCTGTATATACTCATAAAAAGAAATTGTAATAAGGGCAGTGATATATATTAGCTAATATTTTAGGGGGTGGGGGGTAAACGAAAAATCTTAGGTTACACAATTTTTAAAAAATATGATTGGTTGCACATGACCAAGATATCTTACCTGGGGGTGGGGGGGTAAGCGCTTATAGTAAAAAAATATTAACTAATATATGTCACTGCTCTAATATAATTCGTCTAATTTTTCACTTTGTGCATACCTGAATTTTACAAATGTGTATATCTTTCTATGTGGAAGAAATTTAGCTCACGTAATACGCAACGTTTTTGTTAATTTTATATAAATAATCAATTTTAGTTTTTTTTGAAAAATAATTTCTCTGACTTTTATTCGCGTCTGATATTTTTTTTTTTCTTCTTTTTCTTTCTTTTCTTTTTCTTTTTTTTTTTTCTCTTTTTGAGTTTGATATATCAGATTCTCAAAAGGGAGAATATATTGCCAGTATTTGCATACCTTTTTCCGGTCCTTCTAAATTAAAGGTAAAACTTGTTCATACACCTTTCGATCGTTACTAATAAGGGTGATTATTAGTTTCTTGATACTAGCAATCACTTCTAACTGGAAGTTTGATAACCGGAGGCGATCAATTCAGTCATACTGAATTTGGATCCTATCTTTCAATTTAATTAATCTTTAACAAGATACGTAAGCTACGATGCCTGTACTGATCCCTGTCTTTCTGGAGTTTATAGGGTGAATTTAAAGATCGGCTAATGCCCAAGTATACTTTTTATTGATTAATTTCTTTGAAAGACATTTTCACTGATGCAATTTGTACGAGAACAAAGTTGTCTCTAGAACGCTGGGCGTTTATCTGGAGGCCTAAGACCTGATTGCCCCTCACCCATTTATATCGTCAGGCAATACCGCCT
This sequence comes from Rhizophagus clarus, assembly GCA_015698045.1. Classification (NCBI taxonomy): domain Eukaryota; kingdom Fungi; phylum Glomeromycota; class Glomeromycetes; order Glomerales; family Glomeraceae; genus Rhizophagus; species Rhizophagus clarus. The sequence goes on along the minus strand of BLAL01000016.1, from coordinate 1,399,203 downwards.
AATATTGGAAACGAATGGATAGAGGTACTTTGTGTGATAACCCCCTCAAGGCCATTCTAGTATCACAAGTTGCGCACTGTACACGTAAGTATTTTGTTTGTTTTCTTTAACTCCATACCAACTGTGGGTGTTTAGCGAGTAGTTTAATCCCTAACCCTTAGACCCGTAAGGGTTGGTAGGTTGCATTGCACTCTGTAGCCTGCCAATTAATGGGTTTTTATCCACGTTTGCCCATTTAAATATAACTAAAACAAAGCTGTCATTCGTTCAGACATAATACATTCATTTGTTGAAGAAGGTATAATTATCTAATAAGAGTTCGCTCTTTCTGGCAATTATGGTGGATTCAAAAATAGAAAAAAATTACAAACAATAATAATTTAGTTAATGCGAATTTTAGGCTAAAGAGCAGGGGTATCTTGTTATATCCTAATGTTCAAAGATTTTGGTAATGATGGATCTGCAGTTGTAAAGGGTTAACTTCAGGTGAAATCATGTCTAATTTTCGAGTGCTCGACTTACAAACAGAACTGAAATTTCATTATCAACTTTTTTCTCTGCGTTACATTCTTTCTCTTCTTTCTTGCCTTCTTTACCTTCTTTAATATGTTTTATTATTTTTGATATTTTTGATTTCTATTTTAATTATTATATTTATTATATTAATTTTATATACTTATTAGTTATATTTAATATATTTATTATATCATTATATGTAAGAAATCTACATGTATTTCCTTCAGTGAAAAATAAAACGAACTATCAACCCTAAATTATCCTATTCATCTATATATTCATCAATCCATTTTGCTTTATATATCTATAAACTTATTAGCGTGATAACATTCTGTTGGATTAATTCTGTACTTAGAAAAATATTTTGCAAAAGTACCTGCTTATAATTGTGTTGAAAAAGAAGTTCACAAAAAATCGTGCCATATAAAAATTAAGATCAATATAAGTTCAACACACACTCAACACAAATAATGAAATTTGGCAAAAATTGACAAATTTTTTACCAGAATTATCAACACAAATTGAACACAAATTCAATCATATCACAAAACAAATCTGCAATACGTCAAAAATTTATTTACGGCAAAAAAAAATTAATTGCAGCATACTATCATGATTATTAAAATAAGAAAATTTCGCTTATTCTTGATTTATTTAATTTGTTTATATTTTGTAAGATAAATAAATAACAATTTTTGTAAAGATGAAAATGTTAATCTTGTTATCAGCTTGCAGTTATTACCAGTTTGCATATTTATCTATTATATAATATTTTTTTTTATCATATACTCCAAAAAAACCAACGGTTCTATCAATACCAATTACTTCCACATATTGTAAAGGACCAAAGACATCAAAAAATTTCAAATTTCTGATACTTTCTCTAATTTTTTGATTTTTCGAACATACGCAAACATTCGTTCTTGATCTTGGAACATATGAATCATAAAATATTCAATTTGGCCAAAAATCTCTTCTTCTTGCTGATCATCGATAGTTAGATTAATCTATAATAAAATTTATGTTTATCGCCATTTTCGAATTACTGTGGTCAGCGATTAATTTTGCAATAAATAAAAATATCCAATTTTAAGACTACAAAAATAAAATCACGGGTTAATATCAGATTATCAAAATTGATTTGATCTGCATAATTCTAAGCCACTATTGTACAACTTTTGAAGTTTGTTTTTACACTTCGCTTGGTATTTTTGCTAAAAGCATATAAACCGATTCCTAAACTGATTCCTAGCGATTCCACCAATTCCACCAATTCCACTTATTCTGACAGATTTCTCATAAACTATTTATAAGAAAAACCACTCTATTTCCTTTAGATAAATACAACTATGCCCAAAGAATTTAGTGTGGATTTGCGTTGGCAGGTTGTTTATCTTTATTACGATGATTTATCAACCATGGATATCGCTAATACTTTACACATGAGTAAAAGTATAGTAAATAAAATTATAAAAAGATATAATCGTTGGGCATGTGTTGAGAACCCTTTCAAAGGTATTCCTGGCCGAAGAAAACAGTTTAGTAACGAAGATTTAGAAATACTTAGAAATTTTATAACAGAAAAGGTGGATTGGTACTTAGATGAATTAGTTTATGAGATGGAATGTATAACTGGAAAAAGAGTATCTGTTGCAGCTCTTTGGCGTTCACTTCAATATTTAGGAATTACTAGGAAAAAGGTATATATTTTATTTTATTTTTATTTGATATTGATTGTCTAAAAAAATTTTTTTGAAAGTTACATAAAGCAGCATTGGAAAGAAACAAAATTATACGCGCACATTATTTAGCTACTATTGGAGAGCATTATACTCAGAATCAGCTTATTTTTCTTGACGAAAGCGCCAAAGATGAAAGAAGTTTAACAAGGTTATATGGATATTCACCTAGAAATATACGCGCCCAAAAAAAGTAGCTTTTATACGAGGAAAGCGTTATACCATCTTGCCTGCCCTTACTTTAGAAGGATTTGTTGCTGTTGATATATTTGAAGGATCTTGTGATAGAAAAAAATTTGTTGATTTTGTTCTTGATCAAGTAGTAAGTGACATTTATGCAATTTTGTTTATTTATTTTTTATGTTAGATAAAAATTTATTATTTATTTTTAGGTACCAATAATGAATCCATATCCAGGTGATAATAGCGTTATTGTGATGGATAATGCTAAAATTCATCATGATAATGAGTTAGTAGTATTGTTAGAAGAATTAGGATGTAGAGTTGTTTTTCTCCCCCCTTACTCCCCCGATTATAACCCTATTGAAATCACATTCTCAACCATCAAATCATGGATTAGACATAATCGTGATTTTATGGAAGCATATAATGATCCTATATATGCATTATTAGTTGCATGTAGTCAAATAACTCCCCAAATGGCGCAATCATACTTTGATGCATCAATTTATGTTTAGAAAAATTGTTTTAATAGAAAATTTTATTTACACTTAGAAAGCCAATTTTATTAGAAAATAAAACAAATATTTTGAATCAAAATATCATATGAATACTAATTTTTATATTATGTAATCAAAATCGTTGTGCTGCTTGTTTTATATTCTTTTGCTATCCAATTTTCACCATTCCTAATTTTTGCAGTTGTTCATCAGATAAATCTTTTATGGCATTGACAGTGATTGCTTCTTCAAGAAAAGCCTCTTCAAAATTGGCATATACGTTATTACAATTATACTTTAAATCCAAACTACTCAAAAATTCACCAATTGTAGGTAATTTGGTATTTGGTGATAATGGTGTATTTGAATTATTATAAGATGTATATAATGCTGATGTGGATTGATCCTGATGTCTCTGAACATAGGAATTCTGATAGAACTGTAGTGGTAATTGAAAAATAATAGGTGTAACAGCAGGAGTAGTAGGAGGCGCTTAGTCGTCGATACCCGGCTACGCCCGGGCACTGGGCTAAAGCCCCAGTATACATCCCCCCTCCGGGGTAAAACCCTATCAGATCCCCTTCCAGTTAGGCTCCAGCGCCTTTACGGCGCGTCTCTAACAATACCATGGATAAATACCATTTCCATACCATACCCCCATCTGTCCCAAAAAATACCCCATCTGTCCTACCATCTGTCCCATATATAACTACTCAAATTACTAATCTAACAAAGGAAAGAACAAGAAAACGAATAAGAAAGGAGAGTATAGGACAGATGGGACAGTAGGACAGATGAATTTAAAAAAAAAAATCAGATCACCTTTCCCAGAAAAAACTTTTGAAATTCGGGTATAAAATGTGTCCCATCTGGCCCAATCTGTCCCATTTTCAGGAACGAGCTCAGACACACTTTAAAGTCCAAGTAGATATGCAAAAAAAAACCCTATCACCTAGTATGATCCCCTATATATACCCCCCATACCATCCTCATATTAGTCATCAGTACCCATCTATCTGTACTATTCATTGGTGATTAATCATCAGTCCTCATACTAGATACCCATACCAGTCATCAATCGGTTCGTACCTGGGTGTATCAACCCCCAAGAGACAAATATACTGAAAAAATTTGTAATTAAACATAGTCGATATATAGGTATCAAAAAAAAATAAATTAAACAAAACTTCTACTAAAGTATCTAACTAACAATGAGTAACCAAGTAGTAATCTCAAAATTCGGTGAATCTAAAGAAGCATACAGTATTGATATACTAAAACGGCTTATCAGAGAGGCAAACAGTTTAGATGACATTACAAAAGCAAAGCGATATATTTGCAGTTACTTCATTCTCTGTTCCAATCCACATGGTGTATTTATGTGGCGACCTGATATTAAGAATTTTGAGCATATTCCCATGAAAAATATTAGTATGCTCATTCGTCCTATAACTAAAACCTTCTTTAAGCAATCTAATTCCGAACATCCTCCAACGAAGACAGAATTTAACATTGCCAAATGGTTTATATATGATAATTCTTTAACATGCGTAGCAACTTGTGATCCTGTAAAGCAACGTATTTATAAAATTCAAGGTCAACTCTATCTTAATATTTTCCCAGGGTTCTTACACCAATTACGTCCTTTAACAGACTTTTCAGCCAATATTCATCAGGCAGTCAAAATCATATTTACTCATATTCGGGATGTCTGGTGTTCAGGAGATTGGAATGTAACTGAATACATTATCAAATGGTTTGCTGGTATGGCTACTGGTAGAAAAATGTATTCGATTCTTTATCTTAAATCAGGTCAAGGCTGGGGTAAAGGTATTATAACTGATTTTATCCAGCGTTATGTTTTAGGTACTCAGCTAGTCTATAAGACGAGCGATCCTGAAACAATTTTGGGTAGTTTTAACGGGCAATTATTAGGTAAAGTACTCCTTTTACTTGAAGAAATGCCAACAGAAAAAAGCCAATGGAATTCATTATATCGCGCTCTTAAAGATAAAGTTACTAGCGATACTATTGAAATTCATGAAAAATATAAAACACCTACCCAATATAAAAACTTTATGTCTACTATCGTTCTCACTAATGAAAATGCTCTTAGAGTTGAGAATGATGATAGACGAACAGTTTTCCTAGATATCTCACCTGCTCGAAAAGGAGATTTGCAATATTTCAAACGGTTAGGTGATGCAATGAAATATCCAGGAGTGGGTGAGGCCTTTTATGCTTACTTTAAAGCTATTGCCGATAAATATCCAGATTTTAATGGCAACCCACCTCCTATGACTGCATCTAAGCAAGAGCATATCGTATCTACTCTTCCACCTTTGTTTCAATTTATAAAGGAGACGTATATAGCAAAGGCTGATTATACTACTACATCCTTACCAGTTCACATATTATACGCCACCTATACGAGTTACTGTGAAAATAGAAGAATTACACCATTATCTAAAGTTGTGGTTGCAAGAACATTATCTAATGAGTTAAATATAACAAGTGAACGAATTTATATAGATAAAAACCGTACTAGAGTTTACAATATATCTAGAGAAACTTTATACAAGAAATATCTTAGCAATAACTGGATTCATGAAACTGATGAGATTGATATCGAGGATATTGATATTCCTAAAAAATCTATATCTGACCCCAAAGCTCTCGATCAGTTCTTAGCACAAATTGGAGCTGATATACCAAATAAGCAAAAGAAAAGTTCACCACCGGTTCCTCCAAAGCCAGCGCATCTAAAGGTAGAAGTATCATCAGATCCCACTGCTTCAGAATTTGAAAACCTAATAGATGGCTATTTAAAAGAACTAGATAATCTCATATCAGCTTCAGCTAAACCAGAGCAAGAACCAGAGATAAAACCAGAGCCATACGGAATACCTGGTTCTTTTAAACCAATCGAACCATCTATATCACAAGAAGTATCAAAGTTAGTTCAAAAAGTTGATCCAGATCCCATGCCTAAAATAAATACCACCAAATATTGGGAATGGATAGATAGACATAAATATGACCACATAAAGCCCTGGTACAAGAATTCTCGTGATGAAATGATAAATGAGCTATATTCTATAGCCAAAGAATGTTGGGCTAAATATTACGAAGATGATCAATATGACTGGGAATTACTCTTAGCCGAATTGGAAGAATTTGATAAAATTGCGAGAAGAGATAACCTATATCTCGTCAAATTTGGTGATGCCATAGATAAGCTAAAAGAATGGATCAAATATAATGATGAGGTGGATAGGTACATAAAATGCATAGAACTTGCTGACTATCTAAGAAAATACATTGAGAATAAGGAAACTATATTTGTAGAACCTCCTTCTGGCTATAAAGTTGCAAAATTACAACCACAGATAATAGAATGTCATAGCCAAATAAATGAACGTGAATGTATGGAAGCCAATGGTGAAGAATACGAATCAGATTATAATGATGGCTTATCTGATGATGGCTTATTTGATGATATTAATCAATTATAAGAGCTAGTTATTTTATTTTTTCAAATATATTAACAAAAAATTAGTAATTAAATAAATACTATATATTTCAAAGAAATGTTTTCAAGACTAGTTCGTCATTTACCAAATAGGCCAGATATCATAGAAGTTAAGTTTAGTGGCCGACAGTTCTCTAGAGAAAGAATTGCAAACCTCGATCAAAAACTTAAAGCCCGATATCCAGGCAAACAGTTTCAAATCCTACTTCCTTATGAGAACTGGAAGCCTGGTCAATGGACTACAAATGGAGATGACGCAAACCTTTTCTCTCTACTTAATCACTATGATGCAAGTCAATTGCCACCTAACGGTCATAATATGGGTGATCCAGAGCGATTTGATAACTTTATCATTTATATGAGGGATTTACCAGCGGTATCAGGTGGATGTGGTGATACAAATGACTGCCTTTATCAGTGCTTAAAAATGGCTTATGGCACTTATTCGAATATGCCTCAAACTATTGAAAAACCTGAGTACATTAAAGATTATCTAAATTTGGCACGAGATGATCCTATTCCAATTGCCTATATTGAAAAAATAGAACGATTAGCTCAAAGTATTGCTATCAATGTAGTAGGTGATCATACTTATATCTCTAAGAGTCCAGCACAAAGAAGAATAACCCTCACTCTCACTAATGGACATTATTCCCTCGCTCTTAATCCAGATAGAAAACATCCCAGCTTTGAATGTAAAAGGCCAAAGAAGCCTATAACTTATCAGGAGAATGAAGTAAAAGATACTGTTGAAATATATAATGGAAAGGAGATCAAGCCTATTACCGTCCAGCAATTTCAAAAACTTAAGTTTAGCAAAAACTACTCCTTCATTCTAGCTAAACGCCAAGAATCATTGGAAAAGGCATATATCAGAATTATTGCTGAACGAGATGCCTTTTTACAGGAGACGAAAAAGCTAGGCCTCCCAATTGATATATCATTACTTGATTGGAACATAAAGAAAACGGCTTTATGGCTATTTGAAAAATTAAGTGTGAGTATTCCTGCTAATGAACCTCTTGACGCACTTGAAGCACAATGGATAAGTAAAGCAATGATGGGAGGGATTATCTGGGCACAAAATAACTGGAAAGGATACGGAAGGAGTTATGATGATACAAGTCTTTATCCTAGTATTCAGCAGTCAGCTTTAAACTTTCCTATCAGTAAAGGTAAGTTTCAGATTTTAAAAGACTTTACTAACCATCGAGGATATAGCCATTTTGGAATATTTCGTGCAAGTATTGAAAAAAAGGATACCCCGCTATTTCGATATAATTACCATAATGTATATACTCATATTGATCTTACATATGCCAAAGCTCTTGGCCTTCAAGTTACATTAATTCAGGATGGAGCCTCCAATGCACTTATTTATGAAAAAGAAACTCGAATTCGGGGTAGTGTAATCTTTGGAGAATATGTAGATTTTCTCTTTAAAATCAAGAATCAGGGTGGTATAGCTGGCCAAGTAGCTAAAAGAATTCTTAATATGCTATGGGGTGCACTTTGCCAAAGAAAGAAAACATACAAGACTCTTACAACATCGAGTAAGTCTTTTGACTTTCCAGATGGTGAGGTATTAGACTCGATTGTACCAATAGGAGAAAAGCAGTGGAGATTCCAGTTTACGAATCCAGGTAATCCCTTTAAAGGTGAATACCCTAGAATTGCTCCATTCCTTCTAGCACATGGTCGAAAGTTTATTTCTGAAATGGTACAACCCTATGTGGATAAAGTCAGACGTATTCATACTGATGGATTCATTCTAGAAGAAGACGTTAACTCTTCTTCTCTTATAGCCTGTGCTAAAGATGCCTTTAAGACTCTAAAAGCTCTAAAATTTGAAAAAGAGGGAGAATGTATTGTAAAAAATGCCAACCAAGTGGTATGGACCGTATAATTAAATATTTTTTTCCTTAGATGTAGAAGTACAAAGATGGAACACGACGACTCATTCCCATTCACAAACAAGCATCCTAGTTTTATCAAGCCAGAAATGTATCTGGCCGAAATTATAAAAGCTTTAAAAGGTGTCATATTGGCAGGTTTACAAGATGGATATGGTAAAGAAAGTTATCTTATAAAGAATCACGTAAACTATATTAAGAAAATAGAATCTGCCAACAATCCAGAAGGCTATATTCGTTATACAGCTAAGAAATTATTGCCAAATGAAGAATCGTATTATGAGAAAATTGCAAAGATTCGAGCAAAGTATCCATTTAATCCAGATCTTGCTTTTAGAATTATAAAGGTCTATGATTTATATAAACATATTCCTAAAGAAACTAAAGAAGCACCACCTAGACGTAAACTTACTGAAGATGAAGCTGAGAACGTCTTAGATGAACTTCTTGGTAATAAGCTATAAATTTATTATTAAAAATTTTGTGCAAAGGCTGATGACGAAGTAACTTTGTCACTAGGCATTATTCATTTTTTTGTGGAAAGGCTGATGACGAAGTAACTTTGTCACTAGGCATTTTTCATTTTTTGCATAAAAGGCTGATGACGAAGTAACTTTGTCACTAGGCATTTTTCATTTTTTGCATAAAAGGCTGATGACGAAGTAACTTTGTTACTAGAGATTTTTCATTTTTAGAAAAAAAAATCGTAATTGAATATAGCCTATACTAAAGTAACAATAAAAAAAGATGAGTGCTAATAGATATACTACTAATCCATTGACCGGCAGAACAATTTGTGTTGGTGGTTCGACTTTCAATCAGCTAGTTTTAGAAGCATATGATTATCTTGATAGCGGATTGGTTCGAAGAGCAACTGCACCTCCACCTCCTTCTGTAAGGGGAAGCTATCTCAATGTAAGTACTGGACGAATGGTTCAATTTGGAACTAGAACGTATTATTATTTAATTCAAAGGGCTGGATATGAAATAATAGAAGATTACTATCTTGTTCCTCCAAGATATGCAGAAATCGCACAGTCTAATCCGTCTTTATTGTATCTGCAAGATACTCAGGTAAGACTTGAATACTTGGAAACTGCACATAATATAACTGTTCATCGTGCTAGATGGGATCGACTCAATCCAAGTTATAGGCAAGGGGTTGAAGAAGCACGCCAATTTATCAGACAAAGAGAAAGAGAAGCACAACAAGAGGAACAATCAAGAAGGCTTGCCGAACTTAATATTGCCTTATGCAGGGAGTGTCAAATGCCTGTAAACCTTAACAAATTACCTGAGAGCGGTTTATGTGAAGACTGTAGTAAAGAATAAATATAAAAACAGGTAATTAAATAATTTCATTTTTTATGTAGATAATTCTGAAAAAAATGGTTGAGCAAATTAGAAAATACTGCCCAGTTTGTGGACTTGTATTGGCCAAGCCAAGAAGAGGCCTATCTACTATCGAATTCCGACGTACAGTACAAAGATGTACTGATATAGATAGCTTACATGAAAATATATATAAGCTAATCAAAATATATAGATCAGTCTCTCTAGATGATGAACTTACTTTTACCTTTACTCGAGACTATGAGGAACAGTTAAATAGTATTGAACCAGATGTTGAATCAATCAAGATTTGGCTACTCAAACGAATTAATGAGCTAGATAGGGATGTAGGAGAAAAAGCTTTATATCGATTTTTATTTGATTTATATGTAGTAGAAGGAATAAATGAACCCTTTGCCGTATTTTATGATATGTATTGTATTGTAATAGATAATCCCTTAAGCAAAAACTTTGTTTCTCGGGCATTGAAGGCCTTTGGCATAGTAACAAAAATGTCAAGAATAGTAGTAGATGGTAAGGAAAAAAGTACTATAACTATAAATACGACTAGAGAAGTGTTACTTGAGCTTTTTAGAAAGAATGGAATAGACTATTAATTCCCACTTGTAGGGTAGGCTTTTTCATTAAGCCATCATTGAATAGTTTTAGAAGTGCTCCAATACCTTCTATTATTTTTTCGTCACTTAGAGGACGCTCATTCAAAAGTTCTCTATATCGATCAAAAGGTGTTACTGATACTGGGAAATTATTTCTAGTAACACATACATTCTTAACTTGGGACAGGAATTTCTTATACTCATCTCCAAGAGTACGATCATTTATTCCATAAGCTTCTCTAAAAACATATTTAGCCCAAATTTCTGAATTTTTTACCTTCGATAAGGCGTCTGGTATTAAGTAAAGTTTACGTTCCTTAGGAGAAGGAAAGTTTCGGGCAAATTCCTTTAACAAATTATTCTTTTTAGCTTCAGCTATTGCCTTCTGCCCATAAGAAGTAAATCGACATCTTAGATCATTCTTGGATGAACACGTGATCATTTTAGAAGCGTTATTCAAGGACGATTCCATAAAAGTTCTAAGACTAGTATCCCATCGAACTCTGATTGCTAAAGGGTCAGTTTTAGGGCGTCTTAAGTCAAATACTATGAATTCCCTACCTAAGGTTAGTTCATCAATGATTGGGACAATAGAATCTGACTCATTAGTATATTGGCTAATGATGCGCTTTGTATCACTTAAACTACCATGCCCACCATGTAGAGAAATATAATTTACATTTTCTCGAATTGCTTTTGGGATGGCAAAGAATCTTTGGGCTACATAAATAGCCGAAATATTTCTATGTCGTCCATGGGTAAAGTATCCAGTTATTTTTTCTTGGATGTTTTTAGGGGCATCCATTAAATCCTCAAATATAACTACAGTAGCAATTTTGGGGTCAAAGTCTTCTACATCTGGTATTTGATGATATGAAATCGCTCTAAAAGTAACGTCTTCACTATCATCAAAGAAATCTTTTACCATTTGCCATTTAGGTTCGTCTAAATACCTACAAATAAGGACTATTTCATCGCAAAGAATATATCGATTTCCATCCTCTTTGGCTTTTGCATCTCCCATTAGTAAATTAAGAAGCATAGTAGTCTTTCCAGAATCTGAGCTACCGGCTACAGCAAGACGAAAATTCCATACTGGAGCATATTCATTTCCTTGCCTAGTATCACCGGTATACTCATCTAAATTGTACACATATAAGTCCATTTTAAGCAATTAGTAGTATATAGTGTATAGTATATTCAAAATGGCATATGTTCCCACTGATCCTACAGGACCCCCTCCAGCACATTTAGTAGCTATGGATATTAATCAGCTAATTAATGCACTTAAGAATGGCGCAGATGCCCTGCTGGTAAATGGTCGAATGACTGTTACACCAAATCTTATAAATATTAATCATGAGATTAAGCATATTATTGGATTGATTATAGATCATGGTATACAGGTTGAAGAAAGAGTAAGACAAATTAGGGAAGAGCTTGATACTTCAACTGGTTTATTAAGGTTTTTGCAAGAAGTGACTAATGCTAGAGAACGTGAGATTCATGGTATTAGACAACGTCTTATTGCATGTCAAAATGAGAGGAACAGATTGCAAAATGAGAGAAATCATCTGGTAAATGCAAATCGTGATCAAGCTAATCAATTACAAGATCAGCAAGTACGGCAAAGAAGAATTAGGGATACTTTGCAACAAAGAAATAATAGATTAACACACCAACTTGCAATAAAACGACTTACATCTAGAAACTTGGGACGAATTCGTGATAGAATGCAAGCACAACTGGCTGTACTTAGAATTCAAGCGCAGTGGTTTCGAATTAGACAAGCAAATCCCATAGTCAACAATCCTCCTCCAGATAATCCACAAGTAATATGGCTACCGTTGCAATAGGAATGCCAGTTTTTGCTGGAAATGATGACGATGATCTTGAGAGATTTTTTGAGTTATATAAGGGCTATATTCATAGTATTGGAATTGATCCATCGGCTGTTGTTGGTAATCCAGCAGGTTGGGAGAAAGCTATGGGTATACTTCGTGCTTGCTTAACTGGTCCGGCCTCCAGATGGTATGATGCTAATATCCTAGGAAAGAGAGTTAGACTTAGAAATATTCTTCTTAGTAATTTGCATGGAGATGAGGCCACATTTAAGGGTATGGCTGGTAATGCTGGTGTTAATTGTCCAGTAAATACATGGGTTAACCCTTCTGGTGCAAGAAATATTATGGCACCTGGTGGTGTAGGTGCTAATGTTCTAGTTACTAATGTCTGGCCTGATTATGCCATAGAAGGGAATAGAGATATTTGGCTAAATCGTGCTGGTATGGAATTTACTAATGACCCTCTTAACCACAATGTTGTTGGTGCTGTTGCTGGTGCTGGTGCTGGTGCAATAATTCCTGGTGGAGCTAGTGCCGGTCATCCGTATATAATTCCAGCCCGTCCCTGTCATGTTCTAATTAAAATGCGTAATGAATTTCCTACACAGCAGAATGCTAGACGTCAGTTAAGGTTTGGTAACCTTTTTCAGGAAAATATGCCTGTTAGAGATTTCTATGATAAAGTTAGAAGAAGCGCTGAACTATTAGGTTATGGTAATGATGTTTTAGTTAATCAGTTTCTAAGAGGTCTAAATGATGATTGTGCTATTGAGGCTGAAAGGATTGGTGCTGAACGAGATATAGAGGAATTAGTAGGTCTTCTTGAACGAGTTGAAAAAAGAAAGTCTGAATTACGTCTTGGTAGAGAAAGACGAGAAAATATACAGTATCAAAGGGATAGACAAATTATTCCAGAGCAGTTGCCACCGGTTGGTCAGGAACCAGTGATTTTAAAACCAGTACAAAATCATGCAGTTACACAAGGAGAAATGAGTCGATTATTACAACAACAGGCTGAAGGTTTTCAATCCCAAATTCGCCAATTACAGGAGAGTCTTAAGGCTCGAGATGTAAAGCATGTTTATAGACCTAAGCCTAAGCCTACGCCTCGATATCATGATGATTGGGATGATATTCCTGATGAAGCTTTTAATCCGCCTGATGAAGATGAGGTTGATGATAGGCATTTACAACAGTTATTTGATGCAGTACCAGGTAGACCTGCTCCTAGAAATACATTAGAACAAAGATTAGCTGGTAAGATTGCTAAAAGAATCGCAAAAGCTAGAGAAAGACGTGAAGATGCAGAGTTAAATAGGGCAATGCGTGAACTTTCCTTAGATGATCATGATGATCCTATGGATACTTCCAATGCTATTCGAGGTGTACCTATAGAATTGGTTCAAGGTGAGAATGGAGAAATTATGCTCGTCCAAAAAAAAAGATAGTTTCAAATAAAGGTAAACCATCACCACCAGCAATTAAATCAGCACCATCTAAATCGACAAAATCGGCATCTAATTCGACTAAGATGGTAAAACTTCCTGCTATTAAGCCACAAACAAACTTTACTAAAACGGAGCTCTTAAATCTTCTAAAACTTGCTGATATCAGAAAGATTATTCAGGAGATCGTCTATAAAATATTAGAAAATTATGAAAGCGCTCCTCAAGAACAACCAGCAGTACAGGAGGAATATTCAGACCCAGTGGCTATGGATATTGATGTCGCTCGATTGGAAAATACTAAAGATCTTTTAGCTATAAATGGAAATGTAAATGGGATAGATATTCAGTGTTTAGCGGATTCCTGTGCTAATGTTTCCTTTATCCAAGAAGAAGCATGTCACGAACTAAAACTAAAAGTTGATAAATCTATAAAGCATAGTATTACTGGTGCATCAGGGGATGGTGAGACACTTGGTATAGTAAAAAATGTATCGATAAACCTTTCACCACCACAGAGTGGTAGTTGTATCATTAAAGAAGATCTTGTAGTCCTAAAAAGGTATAAGCATAGAGAAATCGGTTTAAGCCGAGCGTGCCTTAAAAGGTATAATTATGATGTTCATGAATCTCGAAGTCATATTGCCCTTACATGCAATGATAGGGACTATTTTATTCCTATAATTCCGGATGCAAATAGGACATAAAAAAAAATATAAAATTAGATCCATTCAACAGATTCTAGATAAGGGTAATCTGGATCTTCATCAGAATCGCTTGAATCATCACTTAGATCTTCATCAGATTCATCCGGCATCGATTGCCAATTTGCAGGATTGTCTGGATCTTCATCTCTCCAGTAATCTGGTTGCCAAGATGATTCTTCTTCTGGTTCACCGAATCCTGGGATTTCATAAGGATCCAACCTATCAGCTAGCATGTTAATATGATAAATTATATAAATCTTTTCTGTATCTTTATATGCAAATCCACCTTGTAATATAATTGTTTCTATTTCTACCTGATATGCAAAAGCTTTTCTTTTTTTATCGGCCAAATCCATAAATTTTTTATATAGAGAATCTTTAAGAGCTTTATTCGTACCTACATATTTTTTATAAGCATGTTCTAATTCTTCATCACTATTCTTATAATCCATTACAGCTTTCCAGTAGTCCTCTTCGGCAAGCTGGTTAAGTTGATACATGATGACACGAGCAATTTCATGTATCTGAAATATATCAGTTCTCTTGAAAGTAGCATTTACAGTGTGGCCAGTTTCCTTGATTGGAGTATTTAGCCAGTTTTCTACCCACTCTGGGGATACATCTAAGAATGTAGCAATGTCAGTATACATTTTTTAGTATATAATGGATATGTTTAATTTCGAATATTTATTATATGATTTACTTTATTATACCCTTATCTTTAATTACAATTTTAGAATTTTTCGAAAAAAAAAATATAATCTATTTTGTATCATTATAGATACGTATTAGATTGGGAATGTCTTCTTGTAATCTGTCAGCTGGCTCCCATGTTGATTCGTCTTCTGGATAGCGCTCCCATTTGACTAAGTATTGGAGTTGACCCTTTCTAGTACGATGCTTAAGAATCCTTTCAGGTACATATCTTTCTGGCCGTCCCCTTATGACCGAATCAGGTGGGGGTTTTTCGTTGATAGGAATGACTTGCAATTCTTTTCTAGTATATGCACATCTAGATACTCCTAACCTACCATGTGGTCCATCAAGTAAATATGTAGGTGGCTGTTCAGGAGAAAGGATAAGCTTCTTAATTATACGAACTTTTGGGTCCCATTTAATGTCGCCTATTCTGAACTTACCATGTAATTTTTTTCCAAGTACTGATATAGGTTCATGAAGTTTGGTTCGAACTTGTGTCCCCTCTAATAGTAATTCTGTATTTTTATCGATTTTAGGTGGACCTTCTGGGATTTTAGGTGGATCTCTTTGCCACTGTTCATCTACTAATCTTACTATATCATGGAAATCTTCAGACCATTCCACTGACGTCGCACCAGTTTTTAGTTCCTGTGCTGTCATTCTTCTGAAAAGCGGTTTTTCTATAGCCTGAATTGCTCTCTCTGCAAATGATTGCTGTTTATGACGTTCAGGTTCTCCAAATCTCATCATAACTCCAATGCTATTAAGGAAAAAATCACGTATTTGTGAATTGGTAAATTCTGAACCAGAATCAGTTTCTAGTCTATGAGTAGGAGATTGGATACGACCACGTCCATATATTTTAATAAATGCTTTTAATACGCTATTAGCTGTCTTATTTTTGATAGGCTCAGCATCTACTCGTCTTCTGGATATTTCTACTACTACGAGAAAATAATGGTATCCCTTGGGGTCTATAGGCATTTCTGCTAAATCAGACTGCTGGGTAGCATTTTCTTTCCAGACGATTACTTTTGGATGCTCAGATCTTTTCTCCTTTAGAGGTCTTCGATAGATGTTATAATGCTCTTGGTCTTTAAGAAGACGTACTGGTACCCCTGATAGGTTATAAAATTTGTAATACCTCTCTAAAGGGGTCATATTGCTCAAAATTAAAGTTTTACTTCTAGAATTCAAATTTGTGGATATGACAGAGATATATTGTGCAAAGTGTAAAAAGAAGACAGAAACCTCTTCAGAAGTTCAGGATATGACTGATAAAGGTCGATATCGAATTCATGGTGATTGTATTATTTGTGGGACACACAAGAACACCCTTACTGGTGAAAATTGGGAGGTTAAAATACATAGTAAAAGAGAGGTTTTAGATGCTAAGAAAAAGAGAAAGAAGACGGCTACAAACAAGAAGGCTAAGAAACTTGGTCTTAAGATTTTGGATGCCGATGACAAAGTTCAGGCTTATATTAAGAGGTATTTAAGGGAGGCGACAAAAGAGGATTAATTGAAAATATAACACTATTTATTAGTGATAAACATAACAATGGGAAGACCAACAACTCCTCCAAGTACTTCAAGATTAGAAAGTGACCAAGAAATAGAAATACCAGCTCCTACACAGGGTGATGGTTCTGTAAGTGAATATTTTGAGTCAATGAAATTGTATGCTATAGCCCGAAATGAGGATTTGGATGATGTAAACATTAAAGTAGCATTCATTCTTGGATTAAAACTAGATAATGCAAAGCGTGCTAAAGAGTTTGGATTTGAAAAACCATTAAAAGAGATAGTTGAACATTTAGTTGGGTGATCGATAATAGCTGTTTTTTTTTTCAGTATATTTGTCTCTTGGGGGTTGATACACCCAGGTACGAACCGATTGATGACTGGTATGGGTATCTAGTATGAGGACTGATGATTAATCACCAATGAATAGTACAGATAGATGGGTACTGATGACTAATATGAGGATGGTATGGGGGGGTATATATAGGGGATCATACTAGGTGATAGGGTTTTTTTTTGCATATCTACTTGGACTTTAAAGTGTGTCTGAGCTCGTTCCTGAAAATGGGACAGATTGGGCCAGATGGGACACATTTTATACCCGAATTTCAAAAGTTTTTTCTGGGAAAGGTGATCTGATTTTTTTTTTTAAATTCATCTGTCCTACTGTCCCATCTGTCCTATACTCTCCTTTCTTATTCGTTTTCTTGTTCTTTCCTTTGTTAGATTAGTAATTTGAGTAGTTATATATGGGACAGATGGTAGGACAGATGGGGTATTTTTTGGGACAGATGGGGGTATGGTATGGAAATGGTATTTATCCATGGTATTGTTAGAGACGCGCCGTAAAGGCGCTGGAGCCTAACTGGAAGGGGATCTGATAGGGTTTTACCCCGGAGGGGGGATGTATACTGGGGCTTTAGCCCAGTGCCCGGGCGTAGCCGGGTATCGACGACGCTTAACTAACCTGTGCTTGCGTTGTCAAATTATTTTTATTGACAGACACACCTGATTTTACAATATCAAATGTTGGAAAAGACGGAGGGATTTCGTAAGTAGTTCCTTTATTGATCTAAATAAAATTAATGGTAAGTTTTTATTGAATCCACATTATAAACCAACAAAAATCATACAATTTCCCAAGCCCAAAGCTGCAACCTTGCAGGATTAAGTTGCAGATGGCGATGATCTTGAATATAACATGAAGTTGTGTGTATATTACACTTATACTTTTCACATAAAGCCGTGATAACTTCTGATCGTTTCTTTTCTTCCTTTGATAAATCTGCTTCTCTAATTGCATGTGATTTCTTCTTTTTTTTAGATCGCAATTCAATTTCTTCTTTAACAGAAGATGAATTACTCTCATCAGAACTCTAAAAAAATCTAAATGTTAACCATTTTGCTTATTACTGTATATTTCACAAATCACAGTATATAAAAAAAATACTTTACCTTTTTATGTTTTTTGCTAGATTTTTTATTTTCTGTGATGTTATTTTTCATATCAATTATCATTGACATTTTCTTTCCAACTGAAATTACTTTTTTATACTCATCAAGAAATTCTTGAAAATCTAGTTCATCTTCAAGTTCATTAGAAGACCCATGTGCATTCATTGCTTTGTATGATGTAGTATAATTTGTTGACTTGATTTTTTTCCCCAGAACCTTTTGAACTATTGAATTTATTTTCTCCATAACATTTTTGTAATTAGCTGGTTGGATAGTCAAAGTTTTTGCTGTAGGCATTTTTTTATCTTTGTTCTTAATAATTATTTGTACTTTGACTTTGTCTACATTATCTTCTTCACTATCTTTTTCGCTATCTTCTTCTTCACTGTTGTCTTCTTGACTATTATATTCTTCACTATCTTTTTCTATATCAACATCTCCTTCCATATTATTATTACCTTTCACACTATTATCACTTTCTATATTATTATTTCCTTTTACATTATTATCTTCTATTGCACTGCTATTATCTTTATCTTTAGAAAATGTATCATTTTCTACATCTAAAACAACCATTTTTGTTTTTCTAGTGGGTTTTTTACCTTTATCCTTATCTCCTAACCTTTGGAATTTACTGTTACATGCTGTACAAAAAGTATATGAAAATGAATCATTAAAATTACTATTATAACTAAACTTTGTGTTAGCAGTAAATAGAAACTCATTTGCAGTTGGTATAGGTTGATTTGGAGTAAAAACACGTTGATATATTTGCTGTCCATGCTTGGGATTATTGACTCTTGCTGGTTGTTTACTTTTTTTACACTTGCATAAATTTTTTTGTGGAGTTTTAAAACAGTATAAGTATTTTTGACACGTATAACAGGTACCTAAAAGATATTTACAAGTAGAAATTTCTGCCATTTGAAATACTTCAAACGCGAAAATAATCTAACATTTGTGCAGATTTATTATAACATCTATTCAATATTGTTGATTACTAAATTAGTTTATTTAGTCAAAAATCAGTAATACAATCAGTTATCAGTAGTACAAAATCATTTTTCAATTAATTTTCGATGTTTTCGGTGTTTTCGGTGATTTTGATACTGTTAATTTTAATTGATCGATAAATCACCTGACCACAATAATTCGAAAACGGCGATAATATTTAAATAAGAATAATTATAAATATAATAGTCAATTTTTTACAGCGGCACAATAATCGTTTCGATTACTATCATTTTCATTTTCCACCATTTAGAAGATATAATGTTGCCATCCTTTGTACGAAGTTTCCCATACTTTATATAACTTTCTTCAATGTCCTAAATAATGAATAACAATATTACATCCGTAAAAGTATTCAAAATAAATAAATATACAATGTAAAGTAGTTATAAAAAATAATTACTCTAATATCTCTGGTGTTTTGGAATATAGCTGCATAGCATTGCTTTAATTTCATGATCTCATTTTTTGTTAGTTTACAACTAACATACGGAGAATAAAATTCATACATCCTATCATATACATCACTAGAAATTACCCTATGTGGTGGCCATGTTTTTTCCTTTTCTTTGAAATTAGAAAAAACTTTTTCGTCATACTTTAGTAATAATTGTAGATACTTGAACCTTTCCTGCAGCAACACATTATTAAACAAATTCACATATGGCAGTTTTCGAGAGCTAACAAGTGGAATTAATATTCCACAATATCTTTCCATCGGAAACTGCCAAAATCTGTGACAAGGACCAAGATCTTCAATACAATCTCCTATGTGCAACAAGTAATAAAAAGAAATTAAATATGCCAGCAATCTTTCACCTTCTAACCTGTATGAACTATGATTATAAAAAGTCATGTTATTAATGTAAAAAAAAAAAATAAGAAAAATAAAGTTACTTTGCGTAATGGTTATAAAATTGTATTAATAAATTTCAGATTTTATCTAAATCTTCAAAATCTATTCAAGGTTAAATACATAACTGAACAGCTTCAACAAAATTTGACCATCCTAAAAAATGACTATTATTTTAAATTATTTTAATAAGCTTTCCATAATATTAATTTTTAATAATTAATCCTGCTTTATTACCTTTGTGGCAACCTTCCTTTTAATAATGGTAAAGAAAACAAAATAATCCAATTTGCCCATTCCACAGCTTTGAACCCAGCTGAATGTTTAACAATATTGCGTGAAGGACGTCCAATATCAGATGGTATATTAGATCTATTTTTTTCCATAATTTCACCAATTTCAACCCATGTTTTAGAACTTATTGTATAATTATTTGAATTTCATTTATCATTTTTTGAATAGAATTTTCCTATCTAATGTCGGAATATATGAGGTGCGATATTTTCAAAAAAAAGGTGCATTATATCCACTGGGAATGAACGAGGAAATTTTAAAGAAGATAATTCAAATAATATACTCTTTCCTTTAACTCCTATTTTTTTTATTAAACAAGATTTTAAAATTACAGAAAAATATTAATCTTATTAAGAATTTATTATAAATATCAAACCAACTACAGTTACGTATGTGAGTTTCTCTATGATCTTCTTTCAGATGTTCAATTTCATTTGTGCTGATCAGCATCTCATTATATGTTCAGATTGGCAATTGTTTAGGATCAATGCCCTATTGTAATGGATAATATACATGCCTATTCGTTTCATTTAAAGTTCCTTGAAGATTACAGAATCTGCAACCCGAATATGAATTATGTCCTGTTAAACATAAAACTTTTGAAAGCGCAGGTAGATCTCCAGTCCAAGCCAATATGTAAGCACGCAAAGTAAAGTTTTCTTTTTTATTTCCATCATAGCTAGGGCTCCGATTGGTTTCAGTAATTACCGAACCGTATCGATCGGTTTCGGTATTGGAGCAGTTTCGGTTTTTACAGTTTACTGAACCAAAACTTTCAGTAAATTTACCGATCGGTTTCGGTAACTGCGGTTTTGGTACCAGTTTTGCGATTTACTGAACTGAATTACCGAATCGATTTAACTAAATAATATAATAAAAAAACATTGTGAAATGTTTTTTATTAGTTATTTTGATAAAACAAACCATTTCGCAGCAGTGTTTTGTCACTTTAATTAAGAAACGTTGCAAAACGTTTTTATTTGTTAATCTAATAAAAAAATAACTATTCGCAACTTTTTTCTTGTCATTTTAACAAACAACGTTGCAAAACGTTAATTGGATAAAAAAAAACGTTTCGCAACATTTTTTTTTGTCACTTTAATAAAAACGTTGCAAAACGTTTTTATGAGTTAATTTTAATAAAAAAAACGTTTCGCAACGTTTTTTTTTGTCACTTTAATAAAAATGTTGTGCAATGTTTTTATTAGCTAATTTTAATAAAAAAAACGTTTCGCAACATTTTTTTTGTTGCTTTAATTAAAAAACGTTGCGAAACGTTTTTTATCAATTAATTTAATAAAAAAAATACGTTGCGAAACATTTGAGTTAATTTTAATAAAAAAAATATTTCGCTACATTTTTTTTTGTTGCTTTAGTTAAAAAATGTTGCGAAACATTTTTTATCAGTTAATTTAATAAAAAAAAACGTTTCGCAACATTTTTTTTTGTCTCTATAATAAAAACGTTGCAAAACGTTTTTATGAGCTAATTTTAATAAAAAAAACATTTCGCAACGTTTTTTTTTGTCACTTTAATAAAAACGTTGCAAAACGTTTTTATGAGTTAATTTTAATAAAAAAACGTTTCGCAACGTTTTTTTTTCATTTTAATTAAAAACGTTACGAAACGTTTTTTATTAGTTAATTCAATAAAAAAAATGATTTGCAACTTTATTTTTTGACACTTTAAATAAAAAACGTTGTGAAACGTTTTTATAGATCATTTGATTTGGTAAAAAAAATACCAAAATAGTTTCGCGATATTTTTTTTACTAAAAATGGTTTTTAATATCAGTAAATCAGTTCGGTTTTCGGTAATTATCAATTAGTTTCGATAATCATCAATACCGATACCGGTCAGTTTCAGTAATCATCAATACCGATACTGATCAATTTGGTTCGGTATCAGTTTTTGCAAAAACTGAACTGAACTGAACTGATCAGAGCCCTAGGATGGAATTGTAGAAGGGATTGCTGATTATACTATTTTTGATGCTCTACAAAATGCGGCTGATGCATGATCAATGGTATCATCTCAAACAATTTTACACTGTTGGAAAAAATCAGGCATCCTCCCATCAAATAATGAAATGGAAGAAACTTTTGAAGATTTTGATTCAATAATTTCTAATAGGTAATATTATTTAATATGAATGGATACTATATGAGAAGTTTTTTTTAATACATATTTCTTTTTTAATTTTTTTCTTAGTTTTGAAGAAGAAATCAACAAACTTGATATGCTAATTCCTCAACTTCCAAAAGGTGATCTTAATGCATATGAATATATTTATATTGAGGATGAAATACCAGAAGGTGGGCTTACTGATGGAGAAATAATTGATACCGTGTTAAATGCGGATAGGGAAGATGAAGTTATAATAGATGAAATTAAATTTACGCCTATATTGGAGAAAGTTAGTCCAATTGCAGCAGAAAAAGCCATAAACGAAACTATAAGATTTTTATATGAACAAGAATTAGAATTTGGCGAAGTAAATGAAGAATTAAAAGTATTAAGAAAATTACATAAAAAAGTTAAGTTACTGATTGTAAAGAATCTTAAACAACTCGATCTTCACCATTTCCATAATAATATGTTTGAGTAAATTTCATTATAATAATATTATAAACAATAATAACAATACAATAATATAGTTTAATAATAATAATAGTTTATAATTTAAATAATATAATAGTTATAATAATAATAGTACTGTATATAACAGTAAATAATAATATAATATAAATAAAAAAAAAATTTAATCACGTGTTACAATTTTATTGGTTAAACATTATATACCGAACTGTTCAGTATATATATATAGCGAACTCACTCTATACCAAACTGAACCTTCTGGAATGGAGGGTTCGTTATATCCAGTGGCAACTGTACTTGATTTTAAAAACCAGTATCAAATAAGGGCAGTGATATATATTAGCTAATATTTTTTTACTATAGGCATTTACCCCCCACTCCCAGGTAAGATATCTTGGTCACATGCAACCAATCATATTTTTTAAAAATTGTATAATCTAAGATTTTTACTTACCTCCCACTCTCTAAAATATTAGCAAATATATGTCATTGCCCTAAAGGAGAATGTATATTATCTGAAATAAATAAAAGCACATATGAAAATAATAATCTAATAAAGTAATTGAAACTTTATAATAAATAAATTGAGAGTTATTAAAAGAAAATTTATAATTTGAATTTAAAATTGTATTTTTCTTCACCATCATTATCATCATTATCATCATCATCATGGTGATACTCTTCTATTATATGTATATTTATTATTTATTTATTTTATTAGTTTTATTTATCAAAAATATAATGATAATTTTATTTAATTAAGCTTTGACACTTACTACATCAAAAGATCAATCCTATAGTTAATTTATTGAAAAAACAATTTAGTCTAAAATAAAAGTGGGTTCAATCTGACAAAAATCCAGTTAACATACTACTAATTGGTGTATCTAGTTGGTATTTAAACAAAAAGGTGTTGAGAAAATTTAATCATCTAACCAACTTATGATTATGATATCATGATGATTCTGAAAATAATTTTTCTAGTGATGATGAAAATAAAAATACTAGAAAAAGAAAAATTAATAATGATAAAAATAAAGAAAATCAAAAAAGAAAGAAAAGAAAGATGATTTCAAAACTAAAAAAAATCAAAAAGATCAAAAAATAAAAAATGATCTCATTAAATATATACAATTATTTTACTTTAAATTTAACCATTATATCTATTATATTCTTATGATCATCTACTAATATAAATTTTATATATAATATAAATATGTTATACAATTCAATTGTATTTAATTTGTGTTTAATTTATATTGATAATTTTGGTAAAAAACTTATTAATTTTAGCCAAATTTCATTATTTGTATTGAGTTTATATTGAATATATGTTAGCAATTATTTAAGTTTATCAATAGGAATGATATTTAGTAATTGCATTTTATATAATATGCTAAAATTTTTAATATACATAATTTTTTTAGTATTTACATCATGTAATGTATATATTAAAACTTATATACTCTATACATGATTTTTTTAAACAATGTATTAAGTAATAATAATGAATTAATTTTTTTTTATTTTAAAAATTATATCTATATTTAAAACAATTAAATCATATAATATTAGAATTTTTAACAATTTTTTAAAGAAACATATTAATAATAAATTAATTTTTAATTTTTTTGAATTTAAAAATGATAAACTATGTTTAAAACAATTAAAATGTATACACAATTTAATGATGAAGAACTGGAATTAATTAATATTTTAATTATTATGTTTAAGTGGCATGAAAAATTAAAGAAGTATTATTTAAATTTTATATAAAATGGTATTTTGCAACTTTTCTTCTGATTAAACAAACATAATTTTCATTAAATAAAATATTCAAAATTCTAAAATGCCTCATTCATATCATTAACACTGTTCTTGTCATATCATTCTTCCACAATAGCATAATCACATGATGGATATACTCATTGATAAACAGGAACAAAAAAATACCAAGTATTATAGTTAGTATAGCAGAAGTAAATAAGGATTCTGAAAGTCTATTATTTCAAAAAAAATCTTAATAATTCAACAATTCATTTATATGAATTCAAAATCAATCAGCTCTTTTATATAAGATTTACAAATTAACAGTATTTCCAAAAATAAAAAAATCTAGTAAGGAACTATAACATAAGTAAAAAAAAAAAATATATATAATTTTATATAAATTAAATATATTTGATTGATACTTTAACTGTTTTTGATATTTAGAATTTCATCTTTTATTATAATAGAATTTTTGAAAGATCGGGTAGAAAGCTGAGAATATGTACTAAAAAAAGAATATATAGGCAGAGTTGGGGTAATACGTCTGTACTAGCAAAATTCTAGTATGTACTGTACTAGTAAAAAATCTTGTACAAGTACTAAGTACACTGTACTAATATAGTTTTTATTTTTTAGGATGTAATTTAACTATTTGTGATAGATATCATATGAATAATATTGTTTACAGTATATTCATAAAATTAACCAATAAAATTTACTTAGTAGGTATATACTAAATTGCATTTGTACTGGTACAAGTACAATACTAATACCGTATTAGTACTGTACTAGTACAATTCCATTTTAGAAAAGGCCACGTAATTATAATAATAATTTTTATTATTAATGTTTATATTCAAATTCTAAATCTATAAATTTTTTAAGAAATCATTATAATTGTAAAAAGTTAAGAAATATGCCATAATGGCAGTTTCATTTTCAGTTTTTAGTATTATTTATATATATAAGTAGTTAGGCTCATTTCATACTAAATATTGGTTAGAGACTCGCTCTTTTTTTGGGCTGTGATTGATACTGACATTTATATTATATAGTCTGGATACTATTTTTTATACAATGGCTTATTAAAGAAACACATCATTTAATTATAAAGCTTTAAATTTATATATTTAATTAATTATAAATATTAATAATAAAAAAAAGTGTATTTATATTTATCAAACTAAAATAAATAAAAAATAATAGTTTTTATCTAATTTTAATCATGTGATAAGATATGGCTTTTGCTTATTTCCAATTTCAGTGATACATCATTTTTATAGTTTTCTGAGAAAAAAAAAATATCAAAATTTTCATAAAGTTAAAAATTTTATAAATATAAATGATTAAAAATAAACTTTAACTTGTTCTTTATCAAAATATGTAAAAAAAAACTAAAAATGACAAGGTTATCTAATGAATAAAGAGTTGAAGTTATTACTTTTATTAAAAAAGGATATCCCACCTATTATTAGTACTCTGAACGAGTCAAGTCAAGTTGATTATTAGACAAAATCGTACTTGACTTGAAAAATTTAAGCCTAGTCAAGTTGAGTCAAAATAATAATTTTTTTAGACTCAACTTGACTTGACTCATAAAAACATTAACTCAGATCAATTCAATTTGGATTGATTATATCTGAGTTAATAAAATTACACAGAGAGTTGATAAAAATATTAAAAAATGTTGCCAGTTCGCAATATATTTTAGTATTTATTAAAATGACTAAGAAATAACATTTCACAACGTTATTATTAAAATGATTAAAAATCATTGTGAAACAGTTTTTTTATCATGTTAAATTAAAAGAAATAAAAATGTTTCACAACGTTTTTATTAAAATGATTAAAAACCATTATGAAACAGTTTTTTTTATCAAATTAAATTAAAAGAAATAAAAACATTTCACAATGTTTTTATTAAAATGATTAAAACCCATCTGAAACAGTTTTTTTGAATATTTTGCACATAAATATTGTAATATTTTTTGACTATAATGATAAAATGTTGCAAAACATTTTTGATTTATGAATTAATAAAAAAAATGTTTACACAATATTTTTTAATTGCATTAATTAAAAATGTTGTGAAATGTTTCTGATCTATAAATTAATGAAAAAAAATATTTTTTCACAATATTTTTTAACTCTGTTAATTAAAACGTTGCAAAATGTTTTTTATCCATGAATTACTAAATGAAAAACTAATATTTTTCATAACATTTTTTACCCTAATAATAAAAAAAATGTTATGAAAAATGTTTTTTTATTATAAGTTTATATTAAAATCTAAAATACTACTGCAGATTTTATTCAATCTGGGTTAATCTGAGTCAAGTTAAGTATTAATATAAACTCAGAATCAACTCAAATCAGGATTGACTTGTGACTTGAATCGTAGTCATGTGACAGAAAAATCTTTAAATTAAACCTGACTTGACTCAACTTGACTTGCAAATTGTCCTGAGTTGACTCGACTTGTTTAAAGTACTACCTGTTATATTGCAAATAAAATGAGTGTTTATCAGTCATACAGGTCGAAATATGTCAAATCAGGCACCAATCAGTTAATAATCAGGTATCTGATTGATGTCTGATTGATGACTGATTAGTTCAATCTAATACCAATTAGGCATTCCAATTGATAGCTGATTTCTGCCAAATTCTGACACCAACCAGTCACCAATTAGGTAGACTGATTGATGGTTGATTAATGGTTGATTGATGGTTGATTTATAGTCAAATTATGGTCAAATTATGGTCAATTTACGGTTAATTTATGGTCAATTTATAGTCAATTTATGATCGATTTATGGTCAATTTATGGTCAATTTATGGTCAAATGACCAATTGGTAAAACTTTTTTATTAAAATTATAAATTCTATAAACAATAAAATATATAGTATCTTTACTTATTATATTAATAAATAGTGTAAATAAACATAAATAATTAATATTTAAAATAAAAACAATTCATGATAATCTTTTATACTACAAAATGTACTAGTATCTGGATGTATTATTTGAAAACAGATATTAATATATGACTGATAAAGTTAGTAATATTTAATAAATAGTAAAGTGTAAATATAAAAAGTTAATAATCGTCATAGTAAAATACACAAATACAAAAAGTTAGTATTATGAAGAGTTTGATAAAATTTATAAAAAAAAAATGTGATTATATTAGTAAAATATAAAAAAAAATAATAATATTAGTAATATAAAAAAAAAGAAATACAACGTTACATTAGTAATATTAAAAAGAGGTAAAATTAATATTATAAAATAAAATATAGTTAGTACAATAAATTTAATAATAAAAGTACAATAATTAATATACCTGTAAAATATAAAGAGAGTAAGAAGAAAACAGAAAAGAAAGAGAATGTGTATTTTTTGAAAAATAAACAAAGTCGTGTTTGGTAATTTATATGCATGTTAAGATCAGGTCACGTGTATAAGATCAGACTGAATTTTAATTGGTTAATAATAGATAAATAGAAAACTATCATTATAATTCCATCTTATATATGTAGTGACCTTTTAAATTTGTATTAAATTTTACTTTAGACTTTTGAAGACCCAATTTTTTTTAATAATATTTATTAATTTATTTAATATAAATATAATAAAAAGTACATTATTTTTTATTTAATATTATGAATTTTAAAAAAACTCTATTAAAAATATCTCATATGAATCTTAGAAAATCTCAAAAATTCAATCTCTGTCAAAATATCCTATACAAACTCTTCCCATACAAACTCTTAGAAAATTTCTTAAAAAAAATTTTCTATCAAAGAATCCCATACGAACCCTTTCTATATGAATTCTTAAAAACTCTTCTCTGGTCTCTTTTGACCTAATTTAAAAGTCCAGTCGTGATATTCTTCCTTTTTTCTTTACACTCCTTAGCACTGCAAACAATTTCCAAGTTATCTTTATCAAATCCCCAAAATTGATAAGTTCCGCTATATTATTTTTTTTATTTAGTCTGCTAACATGAGACAGAGATACTTGTTTACAGGTATAGTAATGGAAGTGGAAGTAAAAACAGGTTTATTATTTTCACATTTTTTTTACATTTTCTCAGAAAAAAAATTTCGCCTGACAACCCTATAAAAAGAAAAAAATAAATTAGTTATTAATTTATTAAAAATTACGAACTCTTTTCCTGATCTTTCTTTATCTTAATTCTAAAAGTACGATCATATTTTTTGTCTGGCAACCTTATAAAAAGAAAAAAATAAATTAGTTTAATTTGTTAAAAAAAAAACAACGAAAAAACTTTTCACCCAGCCCTCCCTTACCTCAATTCTGTCATGTTTTTCATCTGGCAATACTACAAAAGAAGAAAAAAATAAAGTTAGTTTAATTTATTAAAAAAAAATACTGAAAAATATTTTTCACCATCGGGAAAGTTATATCAGTTCAGATCTGTGATGATCTGTGATTTTAGCAGATTGCCACTTTTTTTTTTTACAGATACAGCTTTTCATGTTTTTTCAACAATTTTTCTTATAAAAATCTTTAACAATCTGCAATTTTGGAGATTGCTGCACAAAATCTTTGAAGATTTTCAAGTATAACATTTTACTTTCAGTTTTGATCGATATACCATTAAACTTTTTTTTAAACTTTAAAATTTTTTTTTTTTGCAAAGAAATTTTTTTTTTTTATTTGATAAACTTTGCACATAAACTTTCTAATCTCTAATTTATTTCAAACTTTAATAAAACTTTTTTAAAGAGATTCTTTTTTAAAAAAAAATATATTTTTTTTTTTACATACAAAATTTTAAATAACTGCATTTTCTATATAATAGATAATACCTTTTGAAAAGTAGTTTTTTTTTTGCAACATTTTAGAAAATTTGTTTCTTTAAATGGTGTTGCGAAAAAATTACTAAAGAAAAAAATTGGTATTGTTCTTAAGCTTAGTTCAATAGAATAGTTAAGTTCGTCAGTCTTTAAACTAAATTTCTTTAAATTTGTGTAATGATAATCTGCATATTTTGATAATCAAAAAAAATTTTATTTTTTTTCAAAAAATAATTTTTTTAACAAAACTACTTTTCTCTCATTTCAAAGGTATAAACCTTTGAAAAAAAAACATTTTAAATATTTAATGAACATTAATTTTAGAATTCAAATGCCTTCTGAACTCATCCTAGGTGCTACAGCTTGACTTTATTCAAAGGTAATCTGCCTTAAAAAAAATTTGAAAAATGAACGCTATTAATATTCATTAAATAAAAAAAAGCAATTTTTGAAGTCTAAAACAAGTTCCAGACTTCCCTTTCCCATTTCTCCTTTTCTTTCCCTTCACTTTTTCTTTTTCCTTTCCCCTTTCCTTCGTATTTTCTATTAAAAACTTAAACATGTTTTTTTGGTCTTTTTGGACATAACATTTTGGCATGTCATTTACTTTCAGATTTTCTTGGCATTTCAGTTAGTTTATTTTTTTTTTTGTATTATTTTTTTTTGTTTGAAGGTTACCTTTGAAAAAATATTTATATATTTTAAGTCTGAATTTCATATTTTATAAGTCCAGAATACTAAATAAGTATGAGTTCTGAACTCAACTTTGAAGGTAGCTTTCAAAAAAAATGATTTTTTTTTTAAATTACGACTATTATTAGTTTAAACTTACAAGAAGTGTGATGCATAATTATCCTGATTATATTTCATACATTTCTATTATATTATTTTATATTTTAACGAACATTAGCTAATATTTGGTAATGTTCATTTTACATTTTATAGGTCTAGAATACCGATATTATGAGCTTCAGACTGAAATTTTGAAGCTAATAGACTTAGGTAAACTTCAAAAATTAATTTTTTTAACGAACATTAATTAAAAGTTCATTTAATTTTTTATTTTAGGTTCAAAAATTTCTTTTTTTTTAATTCTTATTTAATGAAAGCTACCTAATAGTATTTATTTTGTTACTAATCACTGAAGGTACTGGGTCAAGAACTCTATTCGATGGTAACTTTTAAAGAATCATTTTTTTTTTATTTTTACTTCAACGAACATAGTTAACATTCAGTTTCTTTTTTTTTAGCTCTAGAACTTTCATTTCAAGGCGGTCCTATGTATTTCAAAGGTAAAAAAACTTCAAAAAAATTGTTTTATTTAATAATTGTTACTGACATTCATTTTTTTATCTTTTTTTTGGGTTCAGACATATTCGAAGGTAAGCCTTCAATTAAAATTTTTGTTTTATTTAACGAATGTTACTAACGTTTGATTTATTATCTTTTTTTTTAGGTTCAGACAAAACCAGACTCTATTTAAAGGTAGGCCTTCAATTTTTTTTTAATTTATTGAATTTAATGAACGTTGCTTTAGTTCAAATACTTTTATTTTTTTTAGATCCAGACGTTTCATTTTGAAGGCGGACTTCCATCTCAAAGGTAAATCTTCAAATTTTGTTTTTTGGTTATCTTATTTAATGAACGTTTATTAACGTTATTTATTTTTTCTTTTTTTAATCCTTTTTTATAGTCTGTAGATGGATTTCTAAAAGAAATTTTAAAGGTAGAACTTCAAAATTCATTTAAATTTCTTTTTAACGAAGTGTTTGCTAACATTTTGTTTTATTTTTTTTTATAGGTCTGGAATTTTACGGAACTTCAATAGTATTCTTCAAGGTTTCTTTGAAATTTTATTTTTTTTTCATAAAAAAATGTCACTGACATTTCGGCTTTCTTTTTATAAATTTGCAATCTCCCAGATACTTTCCGAATGGGATATGGGACTTCAAAGGTATTTACCTTTGAAAATTCAATTTATTTTTTTTGAACAAAACGTTAATATTAATATTTTGATTTTATTGTTTTGTAGAACATTTAGCTAACCTTTCATTTTTTATTTTGTAGGTTTGCGACTTCCAGCTGCTTCCTGGATGTAATAACATATAATCCTAAAGGTATTTTACCTTTGGAAAAATTAAAATTTAAAATTTTCTTTTTTTTTAAACAAAATGCTAACTAACATTTCATTTTTAATTTTGTAAGTCTAAGACTTTCTAGACGCATTATAGACAGAATTTCAAAGTAAACTTCGCAATTATTGATATTTTTTTTAACAAAATGTTTAGCTAACATTTCTGTTTGATTTTTGTAGGTTACAGCTTCTGAATACCTCTGGGCTAAATTTACAGATTTCAGTTTCCAAACATAATTTCAAAGGTAAATTTCCCTTTGACTTATTAAAATTAATAATTTTTTTTAAATAAAACGTTAACTAACGTTTCAATTTTCTTTTATTTTTTTAGGTCCAAGGTTTCTGAACATCTAATGGATGAAATTTTGAAGGTAACCTTTGAAATTCTTTTATTTTTTTATTTTTGTTTAAATGAGACGTCAACTAATGTTTCATTTTATGTCCTTTTGTGTAGGTTTGCGACTTTACAGTCGCCTTATGGATGTAATTTCAAAGGTAAATAAATCAATACCTTCAGAATATTTTTAAAATATAAATTAATATTTCATTTTTATTTTGTAGGCCCACAGTTTTCTGATTGGTTACTGGATGGAATTTCGAAGTTAAACATCAAAATTCTATTTTTTTTTATTTTTTGTTTAAACGAGACATTTCACTAATCATCTTGTTTTTTTTGTAGGTCTAATTAAGGCAAAATTTTGAAGGTAAAAAAATCAAATTTTTTTTTTTATTTTTGTGAAATATGACTAACTTTCGTTTCTATTATTTTGTAGGTTCACGATTTCTGAAAGCTTTCCAGAATGAAATTTTGAAGGCAAGCTTTGAAATTATTTCATTTTTTTATTTAAATGAAATGTTAACTAACGTTTCACTTTTCTTTATTGTAGGTTTACGATTTTCTTTTAAAGTGATAATATTTTACATTTTGGCGCATTAAAAGTTATTTATTAAAATCAAACCAACTGGAACAATGTCCAAACCATTAACAACATGATTTTGCAGTAAAGTAAAGAAAGAAAGGAAGGAAGGGAACTTTAATTTAGTATATTTAGTGAAATAGTGTAGATTTGTATTAAATATACTTCTAAATTTGCAAATACTTTTTTTTAATGACATAAATTAATTGATATTAGTTAACGTTAAAATAATAATTAAATTTGTTATTTTAAAAATTTCGCAGATTTATTTTTAAAAAATTTTGCAGGTTTTTTCGTATTTGCAGATTTGCGTAAAAATTCATGAAATTTTTCTTTAATGCGCATTGGCATGTCCTCAGATTTGCGCAGAAATGGACTCTGCAGAACTGCGCAGATCTGCAGACCAAAATTTTTCCTGATAACAACCTCCCTTACCTCACTCAATTCAAGAAGTCTGATTATGTTAACGTCTGGTAACACTACAAAAAAGAAAAAAAATAAAGTTAATACAATTATTAAAAAAAAAACACAAAAATTTTCTTCCAACTCTCCTTACCCCAATTTAAGAAATCCAGTCATACTTTCATCTGGCAACTGACCATTTTTGTGGTCAATTTTTGTAGTTCAAAATATGCAGATTTATAGATATGTTTAACTTTTTCCCCCTAGTGTTATACCACTTCTGGTCCCATTTCTTTGTTCAGAGTTATTTATACACTTCGAAAGTATCTGTATACAGCCTCAGAATCGCTTATATATTTTGGAATTATCTCAGAAAATTAGAAAAAGTTTTTTTTAAAAAAAAAATGCAGATAGGAGTTATATAAATATTTTGTGTTG
This sequence comes from Rhizophagus clarus, assembly GCA_015698045.1. Taxonomy (NCBI): domain Eukaryota; kingdom Fungi; phylum Glomeromycota; class Glomeromycetes; order Glomerales; family Glomeraceae; genus Rhizophagus; species Rhizophagus clarus. Next base: position 1,365,959 of record BLAL01000016.1, on the reverse strand, counting down.
CACAACCATTGTGCATTTCCAAAATTATAGGAAAATTGGTACTTTTAACGATTTGTTTAACAATAATTAATTGACAAACTGGGAATTTAATATTTAATAAAATTATTTAATATCTCAATTGATAAATTTATCAGAATACTGCGTAATGATAAAAAAAAATATTCCAGTCACCAATCAGTCATCAACTGGCATACGCATAATAAGTGGCTAATAGATAATATTGTATAAATTGGTATTAAAACACCATCAATTTCGCTATTAATCAATCAATCACCAATCATTCACCTGTCAGCAATATCAGATTGGTGACCAATTGGTGACCAATTTTCCAATTTTCAAATTGTAAACTTAATATATTTATCTAAAGGAATTCAAAGTACAATCTGACTTGCTTTACAAGACTATAATATTAATTTTTTGACTTTAATATGTAATTAAATTAAACTGGTACTAATCTGCTATAAACTGGTCACCAATCAGCATATCAGATTGGTAACCGATTGGTGACTGATTTTTAATAGCAAACTTAATATGTTTATCTGAAGAAATTCAAAAGCTCAGGTTAAGTACAATCTGGCTTACTTTACAAAACTATAATATTAATTTTTGACTTTAATATGTAATTAAATTAAACTGATATCAATCTGCTATAAACCAATCGACTACCAATCGGTCATATAACTGATTGGTGACTGATTGGAATATATTTGCGATTGATGACAAATAGGTTAACCGATTGGCAGAATTAGTCACCAATTGGCATCCAATCATTCATCAATCTGTCATTAATCTGTCATATGACCGATTGGTAGCTGATTTTTCATATTTTGACCTGTGTCAACAGTTATAAGAACTCACTAACATATACATTAAGAATAAATTAAAGTCAGGTCACCCATAAAAATTTTCTGCCTGTACTGAACAGAGAATTATTCAGCTTTTTGCTACCAAAGAATATTCTACAGCTGTTAATATTCAAGATAAGCTAAGGACAGATGATAATATCCAAGTTTCAATAGAAACTGTATACTGAGTACTTTAAAAAAATGGTTTAAAATCAAGAGTTAAAAAAAAATCCTACCTTAAAAAAACTCATCAAACTCATCATCTTACCTTTACACAAAAATACTAAAATTGGACTATTGAGAATTGGTCAAGAGTAGTATAGTCAGATGAAAATAAGTTTATAATTTTTGGATTTGACAGACATTAATACTGTTGAAAAAGATCAAAAGACCCTTTAAAAATCTCTTATGTTAAACCAACAGTTAAATTTAATGGCAAAAATATTATGATTTGGAGATACTTCATTTTGAAAGGTGTTAGCAATCTTTATAGGATAGATAAAGGATTAAATAGTGAACTTTATTGCCAAATTTTAACAGAAGATTTTTTAGGAACCCTCTTTTATTATAACTTAGAAATCGATAGAATCATTTTTTAGCAGGATAATGACTCTAAGCATACCTCTAATCATGCAAAGGACTGGTTTTTTAATAATGGTATTAAAATTCTTAACTGGTCAGCCTAATCACCTGATCTTAATCCTATAGAATACCTCTAAAATGAAGTGAATAAACGTTTAAGAAAACTTCCAGTTTGAATTTCAGGAAAAGAAGACTTATGGGATAAAATTCAGGATATATGAAATGAAATAAAAATAGATGTGTATATGAAATTAATTGAGTCTATGCCAAGATGAGTAAATGATATTATAAAAATAAAAAAAAGTTACACAACATGGTAATGGAGTGTGATTTAACGTTTAAATGCATAAAAGCGCATTTATTTTAAACTTTTTTATATGAAATTAATTGGTAAATACCTATTTAGCATAAATTACATATTTAACGTATTGCTGAAATTGGAATTTTTACTTACTAGAAATTTTTTTTATTATTAAATTTGGATAAAATTATGTTTTTTTATTAGCTTTAGTTTAATAAATTTAAATATATTTTATTTTTTATTAGTAATATTTATAATTAATTAAATATAACAATTTAAAGTTTTAAATTTAAGTGATATGTTTCTTTAGTGAACCACTATAAATAATAACAAACAAATATTAAATGTGCATTTTTTTTATATTTAATAGTTTTCTAGTTAAATAATAAATTATTCTTATTTTTTTTCTATATTAAAAAGATACCTTTTTAAATAGTAAATAATTAAGTAATAAATTTAATTAATAATTTAAATGTTCTCATTAAATTAACATCTAACCATTATTGTTATAATAGTACATTAAGGTGAGATATATACTAGAATTTACCTGACACTTTTTTTGTTTGGAACTTTAATGAAATTTTTTTAATAACAATCTTCAATTTTTTTTATTTTAAATTAATAAAATGATAAATAAATAAAGATATTATTATTTGTTTGTGATTTATAATTCTTTTGAATTCATAAATACTTTAACTTCATAAATCATTTTAACTATTAATTTGTATTTTAATCATGTTTTTTGACTATTTTGACTCTATTATTTTCATTTTAGTTTTATGTATAAATTTAAAAATTATATATATATTGAGTACCTAAACAACATAATTATATATTAGTAACTAATAGTTTAGCTTATAGATGCCACCCAAATCCAAAATAATTTGGGATTATGATAGCCCAAATGTACAAATCCAAATTAATTTACAAATTACATATGTAAATTTTGCAATTTGTATATTTGGGATTTGAGAATTATGGCTGTTAAAATGTACAAATTAATTTGGGATTTACTTAAAATAATTTGGGTGGCATCTATAGTTTAGCTATTAAGAACTAGGCAATTTATAATTTTTAAGCATATTTTAAAATGTAACATATCAGATATCTAAACTAATTAGTCACTAATATATAGGTACCCAATATGTATCTGATAATATCGATTTTGCCCAATATATAGATGCCACCCAAATCCAAAATAATTTGGGATTATAGTAGCCCAAATGTATTAATCCAAATTAATTTACAAATACATATATAAATTTTACAATTTGTATATTTGGAATTTGAGAAGTATAGCTGTTAAAATGTACAAATTAATTTGAGATTTACTTAAAATAATTTGGGTGGCATCAATAACCCAGTGATAATTATGAAAAGTGTAATTATGAAAAGTTAACTATATTTAGAAAAACATTAAGCCAAAATAATTTTATTTTTCAAATCTATAAGCAATTATATTTTAAAAATATATTTTTAATATTTAATTTTTTTTTTATTAAATTTATTTTTTTATCTGAATTATTTTATATTACATATAAAATTCTTTATTTATTCATTATTTTTATTAAATATTTTTTTTAAATTTCTTTCATTATTATTAATAACCTTTAAACTGGTTTGTAGGCAAATTTGCTTGCAATTTTATTTTTTAATTAAGAGTATTTTTAAGTTTTTTTAGATATTTTATTAAATAAATAATATTTTTATGATAAATTTCATGGTATTTTTTATGTAAAAAGCTTAATTTAATTAATGATTTTTTAAAAGTAAATGATCTATAAATTATTACAAATAAGGCCAAATTCTTTAAAATTAAAATGTCTTTTTATTTACTGATCCTAAAAATTTAAAATTATTATTATTTAATGCATCTTAATAAGAAGAATCTGATAAAATAAAGTCCAGTTTTTTATAATTATTATGTGATAAGATATCTTTCAATATCTAAAAATCTATAAAATAATATAACTTTTTATTTACCAAATTTTCAGATACAATTTTATTAGTATTAAATGCATCTCAATAAGAGAAATCTAATAAACTAAATTTATAATTACAGACTATATTAAAATATCTTAAAAATTCTAAAATTTTTAAAATTAATTTTAACTCCTACAATTTAAGGGATAAACTTATTTATCCATCCTTGTTCTTGATGATACCTAATATAACATTTTATTAAAAAAAGATATAAGAACCAATAAACAGGTGTTTTCTTTCTTTATTGGAAAAAAAAATAAAATAAATACATAATTTACATTCTTTTACACCAAAGTAATGTTCATCTTTTCTAATAAATTTCTCATAAGAAGCTTTCCTCTTTATTTGTTTTAAAATATTTCACAATTATTTTTCTGGCATATTTCAAGATATTCACTTATACTGTACATTAATAATTCATCATATTTTGAAATTCCTTTTTGATATTTTTTTCATTGAAGTATTCTTACAAAATTAATAATGAAATAATTTATAAAAAATAATAAAGAATAAATAAATCCTTTTCAAAGTCTATTTTAATTTCTTCCAAAATTGACTTGACCTTATTTAATACTCGTTATATCCTGTTTTAACATTTTCCTACTCTCATAAACTCGAAATATCAATTCTGCTAATCCGGAATTACAGATTACGTAATTGTAAGATTATCAATCCATCTTTAATTTTTAAATTTATTTTTAGCCTTAAGCTCAGTTTCTTTGAATTATTAGATATCAATTTTTTTTCGTTATTATACTTCTATTTTTTACTAGCTTTTTTTATGCCAATTTCACTTTTTATTTAGGTTTCTCAGTTCTTTTAGTTCTTTTGAGATGTGGAAAGGTATTTGTCACAGTTTCTCTTTATTTAAGAACGTAATTAATTATTTTATTTTATTTTATTTTATTTTTTGTAGGAACAACTTTGAACCTTTTCAAAAGCGTCTTTGATGATTTTGAAAGTTGGTGTTTTTTAATAATTTAAATTTAAAAACATAAAATTTGTTCTTAGGATAATTTTTTGATCCTTTGACCTATTTTGTGGGTAATTTTAAAGAGGCTTTTTCTAATAGCTTAGGTCAAGAATGTTCCTAACGTAATTTTTTGTTTTTTTTTTCTTTTGTAGAAAGGACTTTGAAACAGGAATTTTTACATTTCATAAAAATACGCCATTTACAACCGTGAGCCATAGTTGTAAATAAAAATACTGTACATGATTACAAAATTATATACTGTAAGGTTGCAACTTAAATTGTGTCAACCCTCTGGGATTATCTGAAAAGATTTGTAAATATGTAATTATTTATATTTAAAAGAGGGAATCGAATTTCTACCCTTCGTTCACACGACCTGTCCACAACAATAGTAGTGATATTGGACGATAAAGAATCGTCGTTAAAATAAACACATTTCTACTGGAAGTTCTTCCGAAGAAACCATTACCTATGAAAGGGAGTTAGTAGGTAATAGCCATTTCTTAAATTAAAAAATAAACGCAGTGTATCTGATGCACATGCAACATGCCGATGCAAACTTTTTCACAATTTTGTATGCCGATAAACTATTGTTGAAAAGTGGCACGGTCTCACTTAATTTGCGGCTTTTTACTGTGATCCAAGAGTTTCAAAGATTCTTGTAATATTGTGGATTTATCGTTTTGGATAGAACAATATCCTAATATTGGAAAGTCCTTCTTGGCGCTAGCCAACTTAATGCTAAAAATACAGTATGGTTTGGCACCTTTAATTATTGTCCAAGAAACCATTATCAATCAATTCTTTCAAGGAAATGGTTGGATCAACATTAATATATTAGGGATATGGGTAAGTCTCGTATCTCAACGTTCTGTGGATTTCCTTATTTTCAACGTTTTTTAAAAGTAAGTGTTACTTAATGCGATTTGTACTTATTATAGGTCTGCACTTCCACGTGTGTAATGTCACGAATATATTTATATATTAAAACATGCCGAAGATAAAAGTGTTTCCTTGCATTTGGAAAAGGAATGTTATGTTCGATTTATAATTTTTTGTTAGTTTTAGGTGTAGATTTTTATTGAGGCCTCAATATCACTTATTCTTTGACTTATCCATTTTTTATTATATTTAATGGATCTAATGGATTTCTAATTTCTAATGATCCTAATTATAACAATATAAGAAATTTTTATTTATATCTAATGGATCTAATGGATCTAATGGATCAAATGGGTTAAATGGATCAAATTGTAGCAACATAACGTAATATTATTATGTCTAATGGATCTGATGGATCTAATGAGGCTAATGAGGCTAATGGATCTAATGGATTTCTAAATGGTTCTAATGAATCTGATGAATTTGATGAATCTAATGGATTTCTAAACGGATCTAACGGATCTATGGATTTATAAATGGACCTAATGTGATCTAATGGATCAAATGGATCTAATGGGTTTCTAAAGATTTCTATTGGATTCAGTGAATTTCTAAACGGTCTAATGGATCTAATGGATCTAATGGATTTAATTGGAAAATATGCAACGATATAATAAGATACATGGCAAACATTTTGAGGGAAAGATTTAGTAAATATTTAAGTTCATATAATTAAAGAATTTTTTTTAACTTATTACCCAAATTAATGTATTTTATATATTTTCTGTAGTAATATTTTGATTGACTCACCTGCTACGTTTTTCGACTTATTAGCCACCTATGAAACATGTATTTTAGATGTTTTTTTCGATTTCGATTATCCACGAAAAAAAAACGGTTTAAAACTACCGAAAAGTAATTCTCAGTGCGCAGATGTTTTGTGTAATTGTCATGTTTTCTATGTCACATTAATAATAAAATGGACTGTGGGGTTGTGGGGTTGTGGAATGTACATCATTAGAATATATATATATTACTTTGAAGATGATGACGATAAGATGAATTATATAGGCAATGATGTATGGGACATATCTCAATGATTGCGGATGTGGGATGTACATTTGAAGTAATAATGCATATTGTATTACTTTGAAAATGGTGACAATAAGATGAATTAAATAGGTAATGATGGTATAGGAAATATCTGGGAGTTTCCCAAATATTTGGGACAATCGTTAAGATGTCATTACATGTAATTTTAATAATGTTATATATTAGTAAAATAAAATTAAATTATAATGACTTGACAATGACTTGCTTTTTTGATCTTTTTTTTTTTTGAAAATTTTTATTAGTTAGTTTAAAAACGCAATAATTTTGCTTGTGCGAGCTTGGGGTACTTGCACAATTACATTTGATATATTAGCAATATGCCACCATTTCACCAATGAACATCATGTAATCTATAAACCAATTCTCAATTGAATTTCAAGTTAATAATCAAAATTAAATAATCAAAAATCAAAAAATCAGAATGCCGCAGTACTCGGATCAAATATACTAAAAAGAAAAACAACACCTAACGGATTAAAGAACATTGTATTACCAATGGCTTCACTTTTTTAGCAAAAAAAAAATTTAACCGAGTTAATCCTCAGGGGAAAGGTTTCAAATATTTTTAAAAAATACTGTATTTTTTTTTAAAAAAAAAAAAAAAATAAGAAATTTTCATTTGAGATTTTCGTTATATGATATCTAAATGACGTGATTACGCGTTATGACAAAAAACAAACATAATATTTTTTTTTCCTTTCTTGTCTAAGTTTTATTTTTATCATCCGAATATATCCATCCCATTAAATTATAAGAATTAGGAAAACAATAATTTTTTTTTATCATGTGATTGTAACATTTAACCTAAATTGTATAAAAAAATTTTTAAACTTTATAGGTTGTGACGTTTCACTATGATTTGCTTTGCCTACGTTACATACATCACATTAGAAAACTATACCGATTTTATTACGCCAACATAAAAATTTGTTCATAATTTCTGGCCAAAATTTTTGTACAGTTTCACCAAAAAAAAAAAAATAAGGGGGGAAAAGGGATCGCGAAAATTTGATTCCGTATTTTTTTTTTAATTTTTAACAATTTAGGAAAATAAAAAAAAAAAAAAAAAGGACCCGACCCGAATTTAAAATTCTATGGTTTTATCCAGTAATAAGATTTTTTAACCAAAATTTTTTTTTTGTTGAATTCCGATTCCGAAAATTTCCGGAATTTTCAAAATTATTTTGCATTATTATCTATCGCACAGACAGTTAAATGCTCGGAACCTAATTAGTTTATGCGTAAAAAATTTACAATAATTATAAAAAAAAAAATAAAATAAAATAAAATAAAAAAATAAATAAAAAAATAAAAATAAAAATAAAAATAAAAATAAATAAATAAATGTTACACAAGAAAATGAATTAACATTTCATTCAAAACGTTTTTTTAAAATGAGAAAAATATTATTAATTAAAAATAAAAAAAGATAAAGGTTTCAAACCATAACTAGTCGAAAATCAATGCGCGATTAATTATTATTGGTTTTTTTTTTTTTTGAGATTTTTTTCATTATAAGGATAAAACAAAAAAAAAAAAAAAAATTATCGTGGCGCACGCATATGATACATATACAAATCGCCATTTTTGACTTTCAAGTTACTACCATATACATTACCTCATTTTCCACCATACATTAAACTTTGAAATATGCTTTATATAGTTAATGATAGTCCCGAAATGCAAAAACACTTTTTTTAAACAAAGAAAAAAAAAATTTTTTTTTTTTTTTTTTTTTTTTCGATAAATATTTTTATTATTATTAAAAAAAAAAAATTTTTTTTTTAAACACGTTTAAAAACTATTTCAGCAGCGCACGTACTTTCTCTTTAAAAATAAATGTATCAACACATGAAATTAATATTTATAATTTATAATACTCAAGTTAATACTCAAGTTAAAAAAATTTTTTATTTGATTCTCTAAAAAAAAAAAAAAAAACAATTTCTCCAATTAGTTAGGATATGTAGTGTCATGTTTAAATAGATTTTTTTTTTTTTTTTTTTTTTTTTTTTTATCAGGCCATTATATCCTATCTACTACAGTATATGTTACATCTCCCCGCCCCCTCAAAAAACTTATTTTTATCGCGGAAAATTTTATTTTATTTTATTTTATTTTTGAGAAAAAAGATTTGCCAATCGTGAAACGCCGTCTCACAATTTTTTTTTTATCGACTATTATTATTACTTATTATTATTTTTTTTTTTTTCATTCAAGATTTACTTTAAGCATTCTTTGTTTTACCTTACCTTATTTTTTTTTTTTTTTTTTTAAAAAAAAAAAAACGTTTTTTAATAAAATTGCATAAAAAAAAAAAATGTAAAGTTTTTTTTTTCACAAAAAAAAAAAAATAATCGAGATCAATCTATGATTCTAAGATCATTGTCTTTTATGATATATTATCATACTCTCGTACATGGTTCAGTAGACAGATCAGAAATATTATTTCTTTTTTTATATAATTAATTGAATGTAGATTTACGAAAAAAAAAAGAGTAATGATGAAATGATGATGTATGATGAAGAATAAGAAAAAAAAAAATGCGTTATGATGAAAGATATAAATGTGCATGAAGACGTGAACGTGAAAAAAACGTGCGTGATGACATGAAAAAAATGTGCATTGATGATAACATGACGAAAGGAACGACGAAGGGCATGAAAAAAAAAAAAAAAAAAAAAAATGCGCATGACGAAAGTCATGGCAAAAGGCATGACAAAGGACATAAACGCGCGTGATGAAAAAATGAATATGATGAAGAACATGAAGTGCATGAAAAAGGTCATAACATTTGAAAGTATTGAAAAAAAAGCATTAATGTTTGAAATTTAACCACATGTACATTTTGGTAAAATTATAGCGGGATTTCAAAAAATTGCCATGTGTTAATTGAAAAAAAAAAAAAAAAAAAATTAGTAATCCATTTAAATAAAGCAAATAAAATGTGCATAAAAAGAAGGTACATTTTGAAGGCATAGAAAAAAAAGCATTGAAATTATTGAAAAGTTTAAAAAAAATTCGACATGTACATTATAGCGGGAAGCCATGTGTTAATTGAAATAACCCATTTAGAATGATTACCATGTGCTAAATGAAAAAGGTGCTAAAAAATGTTTCCGACTACAATCTGACCAAAAGGGACGTAAGTAATACCTGAGTCAGATAAAAATCTAACTTTGGTAATTCAACAAGAAATCATGAAATAATTGAAATATCCAACTAAGGTAACCAACCCAACAACTGAAGTAAATTAATTATTCAATTGAACAATCCAAACCACCAAAGAAATAAGCTAACCAAATCCAATCCAATTAAAGGTAATTCAATTAATTTACTAAAAGAATCAAAAACCAAAATCCAACTACCAATTTACAGGTAAAACTGCGGAGATACCCACACTGCGGACGGAAAATATCTTACCTTAACTGCACTGTCTCTACTCGATACACTCGATATTTACGAAACGGAAGCAACAGACGGTGACAACAGACGATATTTATTTAATATTTGGAAGAAACGATCATTATTAATAAAAACAAGACAACAATATATATACATAAATATAAATAAAACAATAATAATAATATCATAATGATGATAATAATAATGTTATGCTTCATGTAATCCGGGATGCATAAGTAGTCATTGTAGTCATTGAAACCTTTTGGACTTGAAAAAAAAAAATTTTAAAGTTGTAAAACATTCAAAAATTCAAAAATAAATTTAAAGTTTTAAAATTTAAGTTAGAATTTTGACAAAATTTAAGAATTTCAAAATTTAAAAAGTTCTAAACTAGATTTTTAAATGAAGAACTTATGCACAGGTGGTATTGTTTTGTTTTAACAATGTCTCAATTTTTTAACAATTATTTTTTTAGGCGGGAAAAAAAAAAAAAAAACCATCGTGTGAAAAATGACACAAATGAATATAATAATATTGCTTTGTCATATTTTTCATATTTTTTTTTAACAATAAATGTTAACAATCTGAAAATAAATTCTAAAACGTGTACAAGTGAACTTATTTTAAAACAATAAGAACAAAAAAGGCTTGCGCCATGAAATAACGTGTAAAGGATAAATTCGGAGATTAAAAAAGAAAGAACAAAGAAAAAAAAAAGATAATTATGATATTATGATATTATGTATGAAGTGAGTACATAATAACCATGTTTTTGCAAAATTTGGGTGATAAATAGATATAAATGATATGAATGATATAAATTATACGAAAATGGAAAAAGGTACCAATACATTTAAGGTAGCATTTGTAGGTTAGATACATTGTGAAATAAGAATATGTTATATTGTTATTGTTTGTAATTTGGTTATTAAGGAAAAATTCATGATGTCAAAATATCATGGCTTGTAGTAATACTTTTCATTGTTCTCCCCCCCGAATAGTTTAAAAAAAAAAATACTTTTTTCTTGAAATCATTTTATTAAACTATTTACTATTTTTAAACTCTTTTTAAACTTATTCTTTTTTGATAAAATCAAACTAATCACAAACTAACCTTAATAAAGTGATGTTAAAATTAGCATAAACTTTTTGTACTTCATGTGAAAATTTAAACTGGTTTTTTTTTTTTTGTTTATTGTGGAGTATATGTATTACGTATCTATGGACCCTGAATTTTTCACGTTACACATCTGCATGATTATGTTACAATATGGGATTCTTTTTACCGTTTTCCCTTAATAAAAAAAAAAAATTTTTTTTTTTTTTTTTTTTTTTTTTCTTGTTTGATAAGCTATCATCATCAATAAACAATAAAATTCCTTGTTTTCATAAATAAAGATTTAATCTTTTTAACATGAATATTATGAAAACATAGAAGGAAGAATTAAATGTTTGTTTGCAATTATTGTTTGAATAGAACAAATTAAGAGATTTACAATGAAACATAATAATAGTGTCATATCGAGAAGGGTACCCGGTATATGCTTACATAATTAAAGTAAGAACAATAATTAAAAAACCATCAAGTTGGTTTAAACTGACAGCCCATCAAATAATAATAAATTTTTCATTTAAACAAACAAAAAAAAAAAAAAAAAAGATCAACCACGCGAAAAAATTCTCTTACAAAGAAAAATGCAAACACATTAAGAAAATTTTTTTTTTATTTTTGAAATCATATGTTTGTTATAAAATGAAAACAAATTGAGTTTTTGGCGCATTTTAAAAGTTATGCCGTACAACCTTTTTTTTTTTTTTTTTATCACTTGTGCATTTCGCATGTTGCAGCAGTAAAGAAGTAACACATCTCACTGAGATTTATTGATTATGCATATGATGTAAAATATGTAAGACCATGAGGAGAGAAATGCATGGCCACGTTTAACATAACGTGTTAATGTGATAATTTTTTTTTTTTTTTTCAGAATGCTTTTTTTTAACTGTATTATTATTATTTAATCGTTTAAAATATCTTTCTCAATCCCGGATTGAAAAATTTCTCCATTTGTCTTTTGCGTTTATATGTACATTACTAATTATATCTACTTTCTTTGTCATCGTTTTTTTATCGGTATTTTTAATTATTTTTAATTTAAAAAGGAATTTTCTTTTTTTGACAGTTTTTTTATTACCCTTATTTTAAAAATCAAAAGTATCCGATGTTAATTACGAGGTAAAAAAAAAAAAACCTTATTTTAATTCCCGCCTTTTAAATTATTATAACCGGAGAGGTACTTAAAAAAATTTTTGACATTTTTTTTTTTTTACTCCTTTTTATAATACATACATACACATATATATATATATATATAATGTATATATATATTTTTTTTTTATTTTTTATTTTTTATTTTTTTTTTTTTTAATAACTTGACAGATAGGGGTAAAAAATAAAATGATTAACACTGTTTAAAATTATTTTGATAGGTTGGTAATACAAGAAATCGATCGCTGAAGCCAAATACTATAAATTCTATAAATTCACGTTTTTTTTAAAAAAAAAAATATTAAAAAAAAAAACCATTATTCAATTCATCGTTACCCCGAATTTTCAGTAAAAAAATAAGGTAATAATAATAACAAACTTGATGAAACCGATAACTGGGGTTCGTTTATTACTGTACTAGTAATGAAACAAGTTTTGATTTTTTTACATTCGTACATTATGTACAATTTTTTTATCGGGGATTTAAACTCAAAAGTAATCTGTCAAATTTGATACCATCCCTAAAATGGTATAAATGATTATAAACAACAAAGTAATCAATAAAAAACTTGAATTCTTTTGATTGAAGGATAAAAATATTATTATAACTTTTATTACTTTATCATCATTAATTATTAATTATTAATTATTATTAGCATTATATTATTATTATATTATCATTGTTATTGTTATTGTTGTTGTTGTTGTTGTTGTGTTGTTGTTATTGTTGTTGTTGTTGTTGTTGTTGTTGTTGTTATTTGTAATTATTTATTTGTTACCAAAAAAAATTTTACTTTTCGTATTCTTTTTACAAAGTTAAAAAAAAAAAAAAAATTGGGATCAAAAAGATACATAAATTTTTTACACTCTCTTAATTCACATGAGTCAAAATAAATAATTTCACAACCCCAACTATAAATAAAATGATTGACAGAAATTGACTATCGTGTGATCTAACAGGTATTTTGCCCTATTTGTACATGGGAAATTGGCGGGGGCTACGCCTCATACTATCTAATCCCATCAATTAAAGTTTTTATGACTTGTATGACTATTTTTATGCTGTACATTATCCTTCATAATCAATGCTGGTTTGTTTTTAGACCCAGGGAACTTTAAATAAACTCTATTCATTATCGATTATTTGTTCCATCTTAAGAACAAGTTTTCTTAACGACAATCCAAAAGGAAGAAAATATTATTAAAATTTAAATTAAATGTCAATATTTTTTTTTTTAATGTATTATGCAATGTGTATTACCTCGTGTGTATGAATAAAATAGCTCGTATTATCACTTTACTTTTATGTCTCAATTATTCGGAGTATCTGTTTCAATTATGTATCACCAAATTTTTTGTGTGGGGACAAAAAAGTAAACCCGTTTAACGTGGGGTAGGTATTATAAACTGTCATTTACCTTTTACGGAGATATTGGCTTCAAAATGCAAATTTTCGGGTCAAATCTTATATATCATAATGTTCATTATATTTTCCTTTGTTCTTTTTCCCTATTAAATGGGAATATTTTTGTTGGTTATTATCATTAAAATGATCATCATCCATGGCAAAAAAATTTTGGTCATTTTTCTTTAACCTTAATTGTACATAATTATCCTAACTTTGGTTGTCACTCAAAACCTGTCAAATTTAATTATATCATCTTTTTTTTGATCTACTAATTGTAATTTTTTTAACGATTGTTTATAAATAATTTAACTGCGCTTCTTTCTTTTTGGAAGAATTCTTGATAGGTTAATTATTATTTATTTTTATTTATTTTTCACATGTTATCAATTTCCCAAATGATTTCATTACCCATGATTCCTACTATGCTCTATGTTTGTTATTATATTACAAGATTTTAATCAAATCTTTACATCATCATGTCACGCCATTTAATTTTTATCTTGTTCTTTATCAGGTTAAATGATCATTCCCGAAATGTCCCGTTTTTGGATATGGGGTTATTCCCAAATTAGGTTTGTTGTGACATTTAATTTTTTCCTTATCACTTTATTATACTTTATTATGATTTTAAATGTCAATTTTTTCATTTCTGTTTGTGATTAAATAAATCATTTTATTTTTCAATTTTACCTTTTTTTTCTTCCTTCTTTAATAATTTTATTAATAAACAATGATGATGATTTTTTTTTTTTTTTAAATGAAAAAAATGTATGTGATATTAACTACTCTCGTGAAACAATGGAAAAAAAAAAAGTGACTTTTTTTTTTTTTTTAAATTTTTGTATTGTTTGTTTGTGTTATATATAACAACACTATCTCAATCTTTTTAACCAATTTGACTTAGCGTAATATAATATATTTAAATTTTAAAATGTGTAACCTTTTTTATAATAATAAATATAAATTTTTCATGTGAATTTAAAATATGAAAAAAATATCTGTGAAATGTAACACGCACGCCGACTTTTTCATATGTAGCGGATTTTTTTTTTTTATTATAATATAATGTAAAATAAAATAATCATAATAGGTGTTTTTATTTATTTATTTATTTATTAAAATCTGCAACTCTTTCGTACGTCAAAAATTTTTTTTTTTTTAAAAAAAATAGGAAAATTAGATTATAAATAAAGACTGAAATCTTCTCGGTTTTTTTTTTCCTTCATGATTTGTTTAATAAGTTATTTTTGCCCTCAACATTATTACTACGAATTATATAAACTCTACAACTTTTTTTCTCTAAATAATTATTATTTTTCCGTTTTCATTAAAAAAAAAAATATAAAAAGACCTTAAAAAAATTTTTTTTTTTTTTTTTTTTTGGTTTTTATTATTATTTTTTTTTTTTACAATCCTCGTAAATTTTTTTCGTTTTTTTTTTTTTTTAAAAAAAAAAGCTTCTTCTCTTTTATCTCTATATAATTTTTTTATTTTCACGACCCAAAAGTTGAAAAGAAAAAATTTTTTTTTTCCTTTAACCTTCGCTTTATTTTTTTTTTTTTTATCGTTCTTCACTTTTTTTTTCACGTCTTATTATATATCCTCATTTTTTTTATATATATTTTTTATTTCCATTATTTTTCTTCTTTTTTTTAAAAAGAATTCTCTTTTTTTTTCTACATTTTTTTTTTTTTTTTTTTTCCTCCCTTTTTTTTATCAATCATAAATAAAAATGGCTGCATTGTCCAATATTTTGCATCCTACTCACCCTACTCCAATTTTCACCTATGATGTGCCCCAATATCATCAAATTTATACCAATGCATCAAATTCTAATCAAAATACAAGTCATAATGGTAATACCAAAAAAAGGTCGCAATCAACCGTTGATAAATCAAACGTTCCTCGACCTTATAAATGTACAATATGTAGTAGAGCATTTTATAGATTAGAACATCAAACACGCCATATTCGTACTCATACTGGTGAAAAACCACATCGTTGTGATTTTCCTGGTTGTGAAAAACGATTTTCTAGATCTGATGAATTGACAAGGCATAAACGTATTCATACGAATACTAATAAAAGGGATAAACGTAAACAACAACAAAAAATTAATGGTGTAGAATTTAAACCAAATAATATTCCTCCACCTCCTGGACCTTTTGATTATCGTCAATATCCACAACCATTTGATGAGGAGGAGGATATTAATATGAACGTTTTACTTAATCAATTCAGAAGTAGAAGTAATAGTAATAGTAGCACTTCAAGTTGTTCTAGTACTTCAAGTTCTGCAAGTACCAGTAGTATTGTAAGTGGAAGTTTTAATTTGTTAAATGCTAATCATCATCAAATTCATCCAAATCAATCAATTGCAATATCTATGAATGGTAATTGTTTCCCTCGTACTCATCAATCAACTGTATTCCAAGATTATTCTTCAATGAAAAGACAAAGATACGAAGAAGATTTGATGTGTTTAAGTCCTCAATTATCCGCTATTTCAATTGATGGTCAATCCAATTCTCCACCAATGTGTCATGATAGTGGATCGGATGAAGAACATGAAATTATAACTCCTTCTCATTCCCCAACTTTGGGTCCTGTAGTAGGAACCGATATTTTTACTTTTTATGGTGGAATGAATCCAAATAATTCCCAATGGAAATTTACAAATTTTCCAAATTCGACTCCAGTTTTAAGTAATCGAATTTCGGACATTGTTAACGATGGGTTTTCAAGAACATTACCTCCTCTTACAAATAACAATAACGCCAATAATTCTTCTAATGTTGTAAATACGTCCAATGCTTCCGTCTCTCATCCAAATTTTGGTTTTGAATATGGTGGTAGATCTGCTTTTGTGCAAGTTCTACCTTCCGTAAATCGATTATCTTATTAGAATGGGTTTATTGAGAACGTTGGAAAAAAAAAAAATTTATTAATTTTTGGTTTATAACTTGCTTTAAATTTATATCGGATTGAATCCCTGTTTAAGGATATTTACGTTTCGAATACTTCTCTCTCGATTACGACTATTTACTATTTTTTTTTTTTATCGTTTTTTTCCAAATCATTTTTTTATTATTAGAATTTTTTTATTAAGTTTCATATTAAAATAATCCACTCATTTATTTCGTGTCTCATAAGAGACTTACATTCATTTTTTATTTTATTTTATTTTATTTTTTTTTTGTCTTATTTTAGAGATGGGGTGGGCAAAAAAAAAAGAACAATCAACAAAGATTGACTTGTCTTAAGACTTTATTGTCTTTTGATTGACATGTCTTTCTCTAGTCTTTCTTTTTTTTTTAAAAAAAAAAACCGTGTTTTTTTTTATATTTTGATGAGATTTATTTTTTTTTAGTTACATATGTAACTTTTTACTTGTATTGTATACAACAAAATTCCAACATTCTTTGTAAATTTTCCTTTTTTATATATATATATATATATATATAACAAAAACAAAAAGTTTTTATGCAAATATTGTAAATAGGTATTATAGATTCTAAAACCTCTTATATATATACACATTATAAGATTTTTTTTTTTATGGGAATGGTTTTTAAGGTTTTTTTCTTTTTGATAAAGAGGTTTTTATGTTTATATATGAAAATTTCATGGTATTTCTTATGATATAGTTAGTTATATAGTTTTATAGGTAAATACATTGTTCTCGTTAAATCAACGTGAACAAAAAAAAAAAAACGCGCACATAAATTTAAAAAATGCGTCTTTACTTTCTTCCCTTTTTCTTCAACAAAATTAAGATTTTTTTATTCGAGATGATTATAATTTTTTTAAATTTAGCCTTTATTAAATCAAAAAAAAAACAAAACAAAAAAGAACAAAACAAAAAAAAAAATTGATTTTTTTTATATATATTATATGTACATACAGATTATTAACATATTTCATCATTGTTTATATATTTTTTATATATTACTTATGCTTTATATTTTATCCAAGATTTCATTATTATTATCAAAAAAAAAAAAAAAAAGAAAAAGAAAAAAAAAAAAAAGAAAAAGAAAAAAAAAAAAAAGAAAGAAAAAAGGCTAGATTTTAAATAAAAAAAAAGAAAAAATTAGTTATGAATAATGTTGAAAGAAAAAAAAAAAATTTTTTTTTGACGCGTTTTTTTCTTGTGTGTGTTGGGTTTTTTTTTCCTTGTACATACATTTATATATTATATATATAGAATTTTTATTTATTTTTACAATTCTTTTTTTTTTTTTTATTTTATTTATTTATTTTTTTTTTTTTTTCTAAGAAAAAAAAAAAAAAAAAAAAAAAAAATTATATATACTATAAAAAAAAATTTTTTTTTTTTTTTTTTCACTTTTTTATTATATAAAAACTTTTGATAGCGAAAAAAAACAAAACCCATCCATCTTTTTTTTTTTTAAAAAAAAAAGAGAATGAAAGATTATTATTTTCGCGATTTTACAAATTTACACAACCAATTCTTTAGATTATTAATATATATATACTTCTTTTTTTCTTTTTTCTTTTCTTTCTTTCCAAAAAAAAAAAAAATATATATTATAATAAAATAAAAATATAAAAATTTTTTCTCAAAAAAAAAAACGTTTTTTTTTTTTTCTTCATGAAAAAAAAGAAATTAAAAAAAAATACATATATATATATACATATATATACACAATATCTAATTTTTCTAAAATGTCTAAAATTTAAAAAAAAATGTCTAACAATTCTAAATTTTTTTTTTCGCGTAGATCCAATAGAAAACGAAAATGTTGGTTGTGTACGATTTTATGTACGATCGATCAATGTAAAGGTCCAAAAAAAGTTTTTACAAATAAAAAAGTGTAATACAATGTATATAAAATAAAAAAGACGTAAAAAAAAAAAACTAAAACCCTATAAAACCTGATATTGAAGAAAAAAAAACTAAAACTCTAGATAGATATATATATATAAAAAAAAACGTATCCCAATAAAAAACGTCACGAAGATCTTTGTCTAACGAAAGAATGTTTTTGTTTTTAGATTTATTTGTTAAATGTTTTTTTTTTACTGTACAGAGTAGCTTTCACAAAAGTGTTCATGGGTTGTTCACGTGTACCTTTTTTTTTTCTTTTAGTTAGGTATCACAACGGAAAAAAATCAAATCTTAATTTGATTTACTCCGTGTAATTTCATCATGTCTTACCTGAGTGTGTCGTTAACTGACTACGATACGTAATACGTGAGTGCGCAGTATAAGACACATAAAAACGACAGATCCGATAGTTTTTTTTTTCGAGTCATTAAAAAAAAAAGAAATAATATTACGCATTTCGATATGTTGTTGATATACTAAATGTACTACAGCTAAAAATAGAAAAAAAAAAAAATATATATATAATAAAATCTATTTGTTCTATAAATTTCGAATTTTTCGCATGTAACGTAATAAAAATTGCGGGTAAAAAAAATCATCTTAGGGTCCAGATCAAATATACAATATGCCTAACGAATTACGAAATTTTTTCCCAACCACACTATCTTAATTTTTAATATTCTTAAATTGTTTGAATATTTGAATATTTGTTTGTTGATATTTAGGGAAAAAGTTTTTTTTTTTTTTTCCTATTGTGACATAATCATGATTTCATATATAAAATATAAATAAAAAGTACTTAAAAAGTAGAGTAATTATAATATAATTATATTGTTTTGTAATAATCATAATAATAATAAAAAAAGATTCGTAAGATTCATATGAAAATTTTGTGGGGGGTTTTTTTTTTGGTTGAAAAGCATAAGATTATTTAAATAAATTGTATTATGTCAGATAAGAATAAAAAAAAAAAATTTTTTTTTCCCATTTATCATAATCTTAATATTGAAAACTTGATTCGAAATTGTTTATTATTATTAGATGGCCCGTTCGCTAAATTTTAGATGCGGGGTAAAACTTAAATGTGGGGTAAAAAAAAAACCAGAATTTTTTTCTTTGTACGCTTTGTAAAAAAAGTTCATACTGGGAGAATACGGTAATACGGTAAGATACGGTAAATCAGAATATTTCATAATCGTTATTAACGATTCCTTTTTTTTTTTAAGGAAAAGTTACATGATGAAAAAAAAACAACGAAAAAAGAAAAAAAAAGCGTTTATAATTTTTTTTTTTTTTTTAAAAAAAAAAAAAGTCAATCCTATCGATAATGGATTGACTTAAAAAAAAAAAAATTTCATTTTTTTTTATCGATACGGTTTTTTGTAAAGATCCAAACCGGTTATCTAGTCGAATTTATATAAAAAAATCAAAAA
This sequence comes from Rhizophagus clarus, assembly GCA_015698045.1. NCBI lineage: Eukaryota > Fungi > Glomeromycota > Glomeromycetes > Glomerales > Glomeraceae > Rhizophagus > Rhizophagus clarus. The sequence goes on along the minus strand of BLAL01000016.1, from coordinate 1,345,915 downwards.
TCTCTTTTCGCCAAAAGTAAGAAATTAAATTAACTGCGTAAACAAACATTAAAAACTGCGTTAACAATGCGTTTGCCCCACAATATCTAAAAGAAGGGAACAATTCAACTTTTTTATCACTGCAATTACCCTTCAAGATAATAAACAATAAACAAATAAGTAAATAAAAAAATTTTTTCCTTGGCCGAAAATAAAAGAATAATAAGATTGAATTGTTCGCCTTAAAAAGATACTTTTCTTGCCCATTGTTTTAAAAAAAAAAAATATTCCTGTGGCCTTGATTCTTTCTTTCGATTGATGTAATTTACCTATTTCGGTCACATTTAAGAGATGTTAGTATAAACGCCCAAATTACAAAAATATTACATTGAAATGCACTGATACTTTTTTTTTCTTCTTTTTCATTTCATTGTATGCGAAATGACGAATGAAAATTATATTTTTTTTTTAATGAAAAAAAAAAAAAAAAACGCGTCATGATTTGATTGGGAAATTGTTAAAAAAAAAAAAAAAATTTTTTTTTTTTTAATAATTTTTTTTTTTTTTTTTTTTTTTTTTTTTTTTTTTTTTTATGAAAGAAACGAAAAGAATTTATTTGACCCTATTGTTTTGATTTAGATTTTACATAATTAAATTGAACAGGTGACTTCATAACTTTTGGTCAGGAGATGACATTTGTGTTCCCCAAAGGTATTGGCAAAAAAAATTTTTTTTTTTTTTTTTTAACGTGTTTTATTTTATTTTCTTAAACAGAATGAGGAGAAAAAGATTTTTTTTTTTTTTTTTTTTTTTTTTTTTTGACATTTCGGTTGTACGAACGCCCACAAATTACCTGTAGGATTTTTTTTTTCTTTTTCCTTAACAACAATATTACTGTTGTGAACCGTTACATAAAGAAATTATAACAATGAATTGTTACAATTCTTATTTTTTTTTGGCCGATGGTCACACCAAATAAAAATCCTGGAGAAAAAAAAAGTTTCTTTATTTATCATCAGTCTATCATCAGTCTATTATCAGACTATTTAGTCTAGTATCAGGCTATTTGGTTTATTATCAGCCTATTCGGAATATATTATCAGCCTTTTTCTCTTTTCTCTTCTTTGAAAAAAGATTATCTCTCCTTTTTTTTTTAAAAAAAAAAAAACTTTTTTAATAAATTAACCAATTAAATATGATTTAAACTCATTTTAATTATTACGTAATATCCTTTATTTGGTTTAAAACAACGCGAAAATCTAATGCAAAATTTCCGCCTTACATATATTTTTTTTTTTTGCTTACTTTGTTACCAATTTTAAATGGGTAGTTCTATGATATTTTTAGTAATAGTATTGTTCTAATTCTCCATATTTTTTTTAACTGTTTCATTCTTTTTTTCTTTTCTTTTTTTTTTGGTGCAAGATCGGTATGTGAATATGTGGACTGGGGTAAAAACTTATTTTATCATAAGCCAATGATTACAGAAGTGGCGGTTTTAAGAATTTAGACTATACTTACGGGTAAATTTATGCCTAATTTCATTAAAAATTTTTCATGTTATACCACATTTTTTTTGGTAACGTAGCCTTTTAACGTTATGCTAACACTGTTCAGTGTTCATTCTGCTTCAAACTCTAACGCTACGAACTCTAACGATACGAAACTCTAACGTTATTTTAAAATGCTACGCTACAATTTTCTATAACACTACTCACTCTCTTACGCTGCTCTTCTAAAACTGTTCTTTCTAACCATTTTAACCACCAACATGACATACGGGTGAAATATATGTATAGTATGTTGCAGACTTGCAGTAATATGCAGGCAAATAAAGTAATCCCAAAATTCCAAATCCAAATTTATATAATATGCCGCATTTAATACAACATTTTTTTATTCCTTAAATATCCATTTTGTGCCTAAATTACCTAAATTTAAATATAATGTACGTAATAGTGTTGTTTCGGGCGAACCCGACAGAAAGAACCTTCATTAAAAAATATCATGTGCTATGCTTTAATTGGCTTTAAATCGCATGACTCTTAAATGATAATCTTTTTCAATGATCGCGCGCGCGATATTTTTTCAAATATTGCTTTCATTGAAAAAATCTATTATGCAAATATATGCACAAAATAAGAAACTTAATGAAGTATGCATTTGAATTGAGGAAAGTAGTAATTGGTAAAGAGAATACAACAGACATATAGTATTTGTGGTTTTGTAAACCAGGATATGTATGAAATTTTCATGTAATTAAAATATATTGTATGTATATACCAATTGCAATTACAATTCAACTTTAGAAAATTAACAAAGATGAAATTTAAAATAAAAATTAAATAAAACTAATTTTACAACTGAATAATTGATTTTAAAAGTAAAAAAATCAATTATTTAAAATAGGTAATAATCTAATTATTTAAAACATGGTAAAGGAATTTGAGATATAATGATATAATGATATAATGACATAATGATATAATGTTTTTTTTTTCTATTAATCAGTAATCTCTTATTAATGCAATTACATGCTTTTAGTAAAACTGTATATGATATTATATAATATATTAAATATAATATTTACAGTAATTAATTTTTATATAGAATATGATTGTTTTTTATGATGATTTTTTTTTTTTTTATAATTTTATAATGTTTTTTTTTATAATTTTTATAATTTTTTTTTTATATAAATGGTTTTGTTTTTAAATGGTTTTGTTTTTTAAATGATTTTGTTTTTTAATTGAAAAATATAATAAAAGTTTTAATACAATTAAATTTTATTTTAACCTGTCGAATTTACATTTTTATAATTTTAAATATAAAATCCATTAGTATCAAATATATAATTTATTCAGATAAGTACTAATTTATATCTTACTAATATTACATTTCCTAATATTTTTTTTTAATAAAAAATTTGTGATTAATATATTTCTTTAAATTTTCTTATTGCAAAATTACCAATGCCCGAAGACAAACACACAAAGAACCCAGGCGCCTTTATTATTATAAAAAAAAAACCAAAGAGGAGTATGAGGCCAAAAGATTCATTATTTATGAAATTAGGAATCAGCGAGAAACAGGTAATTTGACCTTTTCTGTCGCATTGGGTCTACTATATTGTCGTCAAGGGCACTTGATCACGTGATCGTCTTGTTTGTAGTACGTATACGGTAAAAGTCAGTCAGACCCGTCGTACAGGTCAAGAATGATACATTTGCGATAAATTTTTGGAGTATCAATATTTGCGTCATTTTAAAATTTTTTATCACGCATGTTTTAAATAAATTATAATGAATATTATTATCATATTTGAAACTATTTATTCACAGTCTCTTGCGTATAGTAAAGCGCAGTATTTATTTTTTTAACAATAAGAGACGTTATCTTTGCGATCATCGCTTAATGACACATGATCAAACACTTCATCAATCTGTGCGACGAGCCGACGATCGATTTTTCATATATACCTATGTAATCGAGTTATGATATAATTTCTGAAAGTAATAAATCGTGTCTAAAACTTAAAGTAAAAATTTCACCTTTTTTTGTGGCCAACACAATGATAATTTTTCGCTTTCCTTTAAAATAAATACATAATAGAAATTATTAGAACGGTGTATTACTGGTTTCTTTGGTGAGTACTGCTCAGACAAAAGATAGAGTGCACCGCTAATACAGAAGAGAAAGTCGTGAAAAAACACAACAGTTAATTTGGAACTACAAGTAGAAGTTTTTATACGGTTGGAATAATTAGTGGCGTGGACCTTCGAGCGCTTCTATCATTTAAATTGCCACTAAGCTCCTCGAGCTTGCCTGTGTTTAAGTCTTCAAGCCGACCTGACATTAGCCTTCCAAGGCACAAATGATGTCTGATGTTTAGTCTTTGAGCCTGTTTGGTGGAATAAAATCTGGTGGAGTGTTTAAGAATAAGGACGCTAATAATTTTCTAAATCTTCCATGTTAGGGACCAGACCGTGATTTAGCAAAAGATTAGGAACATCAAAAACAATTGATGATTTGATGGCCCTCAATTTATTTTCACCAACCAAAATTTATAAACTGTAACGGGAATATAATATAAGTGGAACCAATAATGGCGGAACATTCAATGTATTTACAATAAGAGAGATAGATGTGAATTTGCTAGAATTAGCAGAATTATTATTTTGTCATGTTTCTAATGAATTTGATCTTTAGAACATGAAGAATTAAAACGTAGAAAAATGGATGTCAACGTTCAAATCCTTTCTCCACGCGCCGTCACTTCCATATGAATTGACAATGGTCTTAACACAAATAACCGAGATTCTAGGAATCTTTCATTCGACGAATATATGGAGTAGATGATGATGATGTGGATGACGATTCATTTACGTTCGATAAAGATGCTAACGTTAATCTTGTGGGTTTTAATTTCTTTTTTTTTTACTAACTGGTATTTTTGACACTTTGCTAATTTACGTATTTGCATCTATAGTATATATTTCTGCGAGAAATATTTCGAAATATTTACCTCATATCAATATAAAGTAGTACAAAAAGCACAAGTATATATATGTATATATATATATATATATCACGTTTATCGGTCGCAACTGGCTATCATGAAATATTGAGAGTTTTAATCTTTAGAGTGCTCCTCTTTACAAGATTGTTTGTTGGAATTGTAGAAGCTTGTCCTATACTTTACTATTACAAGCTGACAATTTCTTGGACCTGCAGATCATAGAATTTTCCAGAGACACGCTAGATCAATCACAGAAGAACATGCGTAATTTGTATGCAACGAAGACGAAAGTTTCGTCGTGTGTGAAGGCAATATTTCGACTATCTTGAGGTACTCTATTAATGTATTATACTATTATTTTAAAAAAACTCATTTATAATTAATTATTTGCTAAATAATCAGATGAGGATCTCGTCTTTTGAGAAACCTACTGAGCAGGAAAGTTTAGACAAGATGACTTTTTGCAATTGGCAGTCCCATGATGTTATCCCTTGACAATCTGGTTAACACTTAACAATACCTCTAAACAATTCTTATCACTTTTTTGACTCATAGAACATCTGTTAATCCATTAAATGATTTATCCAATATATCAGTCCAATAGTAGTCCAATATTAATGTTCTTCCTTTCACGAAGCTTCGTTACACCCAATGATCCTTCTCGAGCAAAATAACCAGACATGATCGGGAATGTTATTAATAATAACAAATCCAAATATGAAAAGATGTTTGGGGAAATTACCGGAGAAAGAAAAAACAACTTGAAGAAAAATAGCCTGATCTATGATTCATTTGATCTTCTCACTAAAAGTACAGGGACAATTGTATTGTATTTGCGTGGCATACAGTTGGCGAGTGTTCCATATAATCGTCACACTTGAGTTACTTATTATGCTCACATGAATGAATATTGTATAGAGTGACGTTATAGACGGGTTAATGTTATATTATAATTCTAACTGCTTCAGGGCTTTACATCATGTTCGAAATTGGACAAGTTAAGCTTTCCAAGTCATTTCAGACTTGCGAACAATTTGTTGACAATATTGATAAATTATTACATTTGCAGTATGTATTTGATGATGTTAGAAATTTTATCGATTCTTAGAAATAACAAACAACATTTGCCGAGAACTTGGGAAAAATATAAATATGAGGTACAAAAGCTTCGTTACGAAATTAACAAAAGAAGAATGACGTTGATGATATTGCTGTAAAACGATCAACTGGTGCCGAACTACACTGGTTTAAGAAAATAACCAAAAAACTAATAACGATGATTCTTAGTGTTCGGAAAATTATGCTGATGCAGTTCCTATGACGTTTATACAAAGAGAAAAAATCATTTTAACATTATAATTTATCCTGAAGTTGTTTAACAAAAAAGAAAAAAACAAATAAAATGGATGTATATGTGCATTTTAAATGAGATATTTATATGTATACGTGTGCATCTGAAAAAGTTAATCTGCCGGTTTCTTACATAGATAATAGTGATCGGCGTGACAATTTGTCACGCATATACATGATTTTTTTATCTAATATGAAAAAAATTTATTCATAAGCTGAAAAGTCCAAGAAATCTTAGGGTAGGGATAATTCATCTGTATTAAAAAAAAAAAAAACTCATTCAGGAGCTATCAACAGAAGTTTCTGAAGACGATTCATCGTTGCAATTTGGATCAATCGATTCCTCAAATTAAATTGTTGATGCCAAGGGTGTTAGCGAGAGAACATCCCAAGAGTTGATTCTTCTCTATTTCCATTTGGAAATGTGTTAAAAGTATTAAAGGACCGTGAATCTCATCCTAACGGCCCAATCAGTCAGTAAGGAAAGGGCTCAGAAGATTTAAAATAGGATTAAGCTTTTGAGTATTGATAAAACTTTCGGCACGGAACTTTCGGCGCAGCACATTTTATTGTGCCACAAGTCATGTGATTGTGATTCTGTACTAATTTCGGCCAGAGTTAACCGAAAAAAAAAAGTGTGCAACATCAGTAGTCCCACGGTTTCATTTTTTTAATCATAAATTTATTTATATCGTTATGGGTGCCAAAGAAGTTGGATTTTTGTTTATTATAATTATAGTAGTAATAATATTAATATTCGGAGGAGTTTGGGGACTCTGGGAACTCGGATTAATGGGTTGGGAATGTTGTAAGCATTTGCTCCGTAACAAACGTTATGAACAAATTGTTGTTAATAATAAACAGGTTACTTTCGAGAGTATTCTAAACATTATCATCGTGGGAAAAACTGGCAGCGGTAAATCAACATTGGCAAATGTTCTGCTGGGTGAAGAGAAATTTGCTGAGGTGTCCGGGAGCAATAGTGGAACCAAAGATATCCAAAGCGAGGATTTTAGTTGGAATGGAAAGTCTTATCGTGTAATTGATACGATTGGAACAGGAGACACTACTGGAATATCAGACGAGGAAATAAAATCTTTTATTGACCAATTATTAAAAAATTTGAATGGAAATGATATTCGAATATTTTTTGTTTACAAGGATCGTTTTGATAAAGAACAAGTGAAAGCCTTACAAACTTTCCAAAAATTTAAGGGAATTTTTCCAACAATCTCATGTATCACTATTGTTAGTTCGAATTTTGTTGATTTTAGAGATGGAGAAAGATGTAAAGCAGATATTAAAAGATTGCTCCAAGAGAATGGAAGTATTGCTAGCGTAATTAGTGGTTGCAAAATCATTCACGTCGATAACCCACCACTTCAATATGGTGAAAGTGCAAGTGATATTCGTCAATTTTCAAGAGAAAAATTACTTAATCACTTAGATGAAGTCGCTTTTGAGAGACCTGATATTGATGTTGACGAAATAATTAATGAATTGAGGAATTAGGAATTCGATTGAGCTAATGTTAATCGATATTTGTTCTTTTTTGAATATTTATAATATTCATAAAAATCAAAAAGTATTTTGTGAATGGTATTTATTTCTTCCTTAATTAAAACTTATTTCTCAATTTATTAGTAAAAACGATATTCTGTTTGATGATATCAAATACAGTTTGTTTAACAAAATCGATTTTAACTACATTAAATTTTAAATAATAATAAAGTTAAGAAAATTTCTATTTGTACACGGTGTGTCTGGATACTGTATCATATGATTTTATAAAAAAACTGTCAAATTTTCAATTTTATTTTAGATTTTATTGCTAGTTTTGATAAAAAATAAGTTAAATCACAAAAAAATTGCATGATTTTAATTGTAATATTAATGTCATAATGCTGTAATGTAAATGCATTGCAATTATATAAGAAAGAACAGAAAAATACAGTAAGGAAAGAGATAACGGAATATTATTTTTTGGCAAGAGAGATAAAGAGATCGATGATGATGATAAAACCAATGGTGATAATTTTGTTTCTGACGGAAAAACTGATGGTGATAATTCTGTTTCTGATAGAACAGGTTACAAAAAAGTTTTATTTTTTTCTTTTCCTAATAATTACGAGACTACATATTTAAAAGAGATCAAATTTATATATACATATATTTATTTCTGTCCGCAATCCATACGCGTGTAGATCCAATCAAATTGCTAGGATTTCGTATCACTGTCAAACTGATTGTAATGATTTAAAAACACTTAAAATGTACGAGAGTTGTGAAATTGGAATAAAAAAAAAAAAGATTGTAAATTTCAGGAGAAATGTATTCTAATTGCAGCTGGTATAGAGATGTCAAAAAACCTAAGGATATTGGTGATCATGATCGGAATTCTATATCAGCTTAATGGAATTTATCTTCTTGAAATGATATGCTGAGAATCCAGAAATTACAATTCCTTTGAAGAATGCACTGATCAAAAACACTTTAAATCTTTATGTAATTGCATGTAGATCGAAAATTAATCACCTAAAATGCGCAGTATGATATCAGAAAAATTCTTGCCGAAATAATAGGGCTGTGCAACATAAGACTAACAAAATGATGTTGGCTCTATAGATGCTCAAAAATCGAAGTGAACAATATTGCATATTCATCATGATCTTTAGAGTGAAAGGTTTGACACTCCAATATTTTTATTTTGCTGATGTTGACCCTTTTCATTAAAAATATATTTTCACAATTAAAATAAGCAAGTAATAAAATAAGTTTACTCCTTGAAAATTAAATTGATCATGATATTTTGATTGATTAATTGAGCAGACAATTATGATCCTGCGTAGTAATTGTAGTAATTGTTTCACACTGATTGTATTTATACATCATCTCTCAACTCTTGTCAATTATATTCATTTCTCAACTCTTTGTCAATTCAATTCATCTCAATTCTATTCATCTATCAACCTTTGAATTATCAATAACAGTTAAGATGGCTGCTAACATCCCCCTCCAACTTGGCCTCGATCAAGAAGAAACAGAAATCTTTAATGGGTTGAACGGACGAGAAAGAAGAACATTCGATGCCTTGTCTGATAATAATGCGAAAATTATTTTTATCTGAGCTATCATGCATAGAGAAAGGACATGACGCGAAAAGTCAGTATGTTTAGCTAGGAGACACGTATTCTGCTAAAATATTTTACTAAAATTATTTTAGCGCCTTTGTCGCTTCTTAACATACCTTTTTCATTAGGATACTGTTAGGATATTAATCAAAAACTAGTTTATTGTGGACTTTATATGTGCGCCCAAATTATACTTATTGCTCTTGGTTTGACTAAATACAAGGACGATGAAGAAACATTACAATTTTTTTCATTAATTTTAAATTTGTTGATTTTTTTTATTGAGATAATTATGTTGCTTAACAAATTACGGTGAAGTAATATTGAGTATTTTTATGTTATTATTATATGTATTTTAATATCTATGGGGATATTATTATCGGTGTTTTTACCGATATTTTTCAAATTCTTATCAGCAAATGTCTGTATTTTTTTTACTAAAGCCGCCATAATTTACGGTAATGTTTTCTTTCATTGGCTTAAATCAACATTTTATTAATCTTTTTTGTGTAACAAATATATTTATTTGTAACTGCTAAATGTTGTAGTTAATAAATACCATTTATCGTGCTATCTTTTTCTACTTTTCCTAACTAAAATTTTCCAAACCAGCTGGAAAATAAGCACATGTTTACTATGTTTACTATGTAATATTGGTGAAAAATACTGGAGATAAAAGTTCTAGGCAAGAAATTACGCAAAGTGAAATATTTCGATTGTTAAACTAACACCATTTTTCATACAGAATTTCCAATGTTTGTTAGAATCACCGACAGCATAAACTTCCTATAAAATTTTAACAAGTTAATGTTAGTTGCTATCATTGTAACATCATTTCACTTTGCTAAAACAAATTCATAACATATTAGAAACATACTTTATTTTAGGTTGTTGGACTTTTAGACAATAAAAAATTTTTATTATTTAAAAAAAATGTCAGAACATTAGTTCTAGCATTTTATATATAAAATTAAAAAAATGCTGAATTTTGGCATTTTTATATACAAATTTTTTAAAAAAATGCCTAGTTTTAGCGTTTTATATGCAAAATTAAAAAATGCTAAATTCTGGCATTCTTATACACAAAATTAAAAAAAAATGCTAGAACTAGCATTTTACATCCAAAAGTATCTAAAATTAAAGAAAAAAATGCCAGAATATTATTAGTTCTGATATTTTTATATGTGAAATTAAAAAAATGCCATATTCTGGTATTTTTATATGCAAAATTAAAATAAAAAATGCTAAAGCTAATATTTCAGATTTTTTTATACATTATTTTTTTAAAAAAAAGTTAGAATATTAGTTCTGGTGCTTTATATATGAAATTAAAAAAAATGCCAAGTTCTAGCATTTTTATACACAAATTTTTTAAAAAATGCCTAGTTCTGGTATTTTATATACAAAATTAAAAAATGCTGAATTCCAGTGTTCTTATATACAAAATTAAAAAAATGCCTAGTTCTGGTATTTTATATGCAAAATTAAAAAACACCAAATTCTAGCATTCTTATACGCAAATTAAAAAATGTTAGAACTAATAATATTCTAGCATTTTATATCTAAAATCAAAGAAAAAATGTCAGAACATTATTAGTTCTGGCATTCTTATATGTAAAATTAAAAAAAAATGTCAGAATTAATAATATTCTGACATTTTACATTTAAAATTAAAGAAAAAAATATTAGAACTAATGTTTTATTATTTTTTATATGCAAATTTTTTTAAAAAAAACTGGAACTAATATTTCAGTATACTTATATATAAAGTTTCAAGTCAGATTAACTAAATAATTTAGAAAAAAACAATTAATAAATAATCATTTTTTCCTATTTTTTCATTAAAATGATTAATAAATAATTATTTTTTTCTTATTTTTTCATTAAAACAATTAATAAATAATTGTTTTTTTTCTTATTTTTTTCATTAAAATGATTGATAAATAATTATTTTTTTTGTATTTTTTTATTAAAATACTTAATAAATAATTGTTTTTTCATATTTTTTTATTAAAATGATTAATAAATAATCATTTTTTATATTTTTCATTAAAACGATTAATAAATAATCATTTTTTCATATTTTTTTATTAAGATGATTAATAAATAACTATTTTTTGTATCTTTCTACTAAAATGATTAATAAATAATGTTTTAATGATCAAATCTAATTTAACATTACGTCTGTATAAAATATGGCTGTAAAATACAATATGGCTAATATAGCATTACAGGACCCTGAATAATACTAATATAGCTTATATACGGATTTGCGTAGAGTTTATATGAAGTTACTTTTTAAACCCACAAATTGAGTTTGCGTAGATCAATCAATTTGGGAGTAACTCACATTTTATGTTTGCGTAGAGTTTATAATAGATATATGTGAATTTATTTTTAAAAAATACTAATTTCAGTAAATGTAAATTAATCAGTATTTACCAAAATTTATTCTATTTTATTTATTTTTTCACTTTTTCAGTATTTTAGACCAAATTTATTTATTTTATTATTCTTTTCAGTTTTTAATACCCTAATTCCAAAAATCCCGTCATGTTTTTCATCTGGTAACACTACAAAAAATAAAAAAAAAATAATCCCTTACCTTAATTCCAAAAGTCCAGTCATGCTTTTTGTCCAGCAACACTACAAAAAAGAAAAAAAAATAATTAATTAGTTAAAAAAAAATACTGAAAAACACTTCCTCACCCTCCCTTACTTTACTTCCAAAAGTCTGTTTGTATTTTTCGTTTGGCAACACTACAAAAATAAAAAAAGTTAATAACTTAATTAATTAAAAAAAACAATGAAACACCTCCCCAACTCTCTCTTACCTTAATTCCCAAAGTCCAGTCGTGCTTTTCATCTGGCAACACTACAAAAAATAAAAAAAAGTTAATTTTAATTAATTAAAAAAACAATGAAACACCTTCCCCAACCCTCTCTTACTTTAATTCCAAAAGTCTGGTCATGTTTTTCGTCTGACAACATTACAAAAATAAAAAAAAAGTTAATAACTTAATTAATTAAAAAAAAATAACGAAACACCTCCCCAACTCTTTCTTACCTTAATTCCCAAAGTCTGGTCATGTTTTTCGTCTAGCAACACTACAAAAAATAAAAAAAAGTTAATCTTAATTAATTAAAAACACTTCCTCCAACCCTCTCTTACCTTAATTTCAAATATTTAGTCATGCTTTTTGTTTGGCAACACTACAAAAAATAAAAAAAGTTAATTTTAAATAATTAAAAAAATAATGAAACACCTCCCCAACCCTCTCTTACCTTAATTCCAAAAGTCCAGTCATGTTTTTCGTCTGGCAACATTACAAAAAAGAAAAAAAAAATAAAAAAAAGTTAATTAGTTAAAAAAAATACCAAAAAACACTTCCCCCACCCTCCCTTACCTTAATTCCAAAAGTCCAGTCATGCTTTTCATCTGACAATACTACAAAAAAGAAAAAAAATAAAATAAAGTTAATTAGTTAAAAAAAACACTGAAAAACACTTCCCTACCCTTCCTTACCTTAATTCCAAAAGTCTGGTCATACTTTTCATCTGGCAACACTACAAAAAAGAACAAAAAATAAAAAAAAGTTAATTAGTTAAAAAAAACACTGAAAACACTTCTCCTACCCTCCCTTACCTTAATTCCAAAAGTCCAGTCATGCTTTTCATCTGGCAACACTACAAAAAAATAAAAAAAAAGTTAATAACTTAATTAATTAAAAAAAACAACAAAACACCTCCTTCAACCCTCTTTTACCTTAATTTTAAAAGTCCAGTCGTGCTTTTTGTCTGGCAACACTGCAAAAATAAACTGAATTAAAAAAAGATCAGATATTTGAATTATCTGATTAGATTGGCAAGTCACATAACTCTACCTTTATACCGAATAATTCATTATAGCATTAACGAATTTTTTATAAATTTAAAAAATTTTTTTCTAACTAAGATGTAAGTTTGTGTAGCGTTACTATGAAAAAAAAGTTGCGTAGAGTTAATAGTAAATGCATGCAGATCATTTGTGAGTTATATTAATATTGTTTGAGGTCCTGGTATTGCATTAAAAAAATTCTATGCTGAAATTAATTATAGCATATTTTTACAGATGTAATGCCAAAACTGTAATTTATTTGCAAAGAAGTATAGCAATATATATTATTAGATTCATCTTGATGAAATAAATCAAATGATAATAAAATTATTAAAATTGGATTACTGAATCTGGAAATATTTCATACTTCCATACTGTTATACAAATTTTAGAATTTTGGAGTATGTAATTACAGATTTACATAATTAATTACATATTTATGTAATTTAGTAATTTTAGATTTTGGATTTGCCAATTGAATTTTAGAAACAACTATATAATATACTAGCCAAATAGGATAATTATATATTCTTTAAGAACTTTAATTTTTGAGATAAAATAATATTAACCAATATAAAGATATAAAAGAAATATTTATTAGTAAGGATTTGATTGATATCAAATTATGAGTGCTTTAAAGTTTATAATGAAGAAAAATAAACTGTTAGACTTGAAAGTATTCCAGTTTAATAGTTTTTGGTATTCTGGAATCTTTTAAAATAAAAACAAAAAAAAAGTTTCAAGCAGGGACGATGATTTCTTTTAATTCACATATAATACAAATATCACAAAATTTTGTGATATAAGCAAAAACTACATGATTATACAATAAAATTTCACAAAATTAAAAAAAAAGATAAATTTTCATATGATATATCACAAATTTTCTAATTTTAAAAATTATGAATATTAAAAATATATAAATTAGGGCCGATGATTTCTTGTTTTTGGCTCACAAAATTTCACATATTTTATTAAATCACACAACAAAATTGTACAAAATTAGTAAAGTTTGCTTTTTACAACAAAAAACAAATTATACCTTTATCACAAACAAATTTTATGTTATATCATAATAAAAAATCATCGTCCCTGGTTTCAAGCTGTTATTTATAATATACTAGTTAATATAACAGAATCCTTCTTATTTTCCAATTGTATTTCCAGTAAATTTTTATTGAACAATGGATTAAAATTCTTTAAAATTATTAAAGAAATTTCTGAAGTAAGAAAGTTGATAAGTTACTTTGCAATCTGAAAACAAATATTAAAATGTATTAATAGCTCATAATTTTGGAATAATGTTAGTCTCTTATAGTACTGTTATTCTACTTCCAAGTTTAGTTTTCAGAAATACACCTCTGTTTAAATTGGCTATATAAATAAGAAATTTAAATTTAATTCAATATTTAACTTGACTTATATATAAAGTTTAAATAACCATAGGTTCTGCAATCATAATATGAAAAATAATTATATTATTAAATCTGATTTTTTTAATAAAAGGAATTCTTATTTTAGGAAAAACCAGTTCATTAAACCAAATGTGAAAGGTATAATTATAAGACTAAAAGTTTTATTGGAATAATTAACATAATTTAGTTAATAGGTTGTAATGATCTTAGGCTTTAGAATCTTTTATAGATTTAGTTATGTTTTGTTTGTTTGAATTTATTTTTGAGAATATTTCTTTTTCTACTTTTTATTTTCTTTATTCCTTATATATATAAACTTCATATTATAATAGTGAGAACAAGCTATCTTATAGAATCATTATACATGAAACTGAAATTGGTTAATTTTAATAAATGATCAAAATAATTGAAATAATTTTGACTTGAGTTCTTCCAAAAGTCAAAATAGTCAAAATTACATCATAGTTATGTGATTTTTATAATAAACATTAAACAATAATATTAAATTTAAAGTTAATGATTTTTGCATCCAGTAATTCAATTTTTATGATCTTTAGTATACAGTTGAATTTAGCTTATTGAAAGGATTTTAATGAGATATATTACATATTTGTAGCATTAATATTAATAGAGTTATTCACATTTAAAATTTAGTATTAAATAGTCTTATAATAAATAATAATATTAAAATTCAAAGTTAATGATCTTTAATTTGTATTTGTGATTTGATTTTTATAATCTTTATGCGATTGTATTTAGCTTATCAGGAGGATTCCAATGATATAAGTTACATATCTGTAACATTAATAATAATAGAGTTATTTATATTTAAAATTTGATATTAAATTATAATTATAAAAGTCATATAATTATAATGTAATTTTAACTATTTCAATTTTAATTTTAACTTTTGATTTTTTCAAGTCAAAATATTTTGACTTTTGGATTTTAATTTTAATTTCATATATAGAGAATATTTCTATTTCTTAAGGTTGCAATTCTTTTATAATAAGTTGGCTTTATTACTTTATTTTTATATTCATATGAATCCAAATTTAAATAAAATTAAGGTTGCCTGCCTAAACTAATTTTAAATTTGACTAAACATCTAAACTCTAGTTTTACTGATTTTTTAATAATACTTTACTATTGTTTCGCTATTTAATATGATTTACTATAAGTTTTGACATTTGTTAAGTTTCGCTAATTTTTTACTAAGATTTTAATATAGTTTTATCAAATTTTACTCTTTTGACATTTAGACAGTTTGCTAAACTACTTAGTTTCGCCCAGCAACCTTAAATAAAATATATTGCACTTGCTTTAACCTAATAAAAAAAAAAAATAAATAAAAATAAAAATGTTAACAGAATCATATTAAATTTTAAAAATTTTATTAAAAAAAATTTTTTTAAAACAAAAAAAAAAACTAAATGCATTTTTTTTTCAAAAATTATCTGAAAAATAATTTTTTTAATTTAAAAAAAAATTTGTTTTACTTATAAATTTATATATAACAGTAGTATTGTTTATATTATATACAGATTAATATTTAGCAAAATTTTAAAATTAAAAAAATTTTTAGACATAATAATAATTACTGTACAATAATTTTTTGTATTCACAGGTTGAATAATGTAAAATCAGCTATTAACCAGCTATCAATCGGCCATCAGAATTGATGAACAGTCAAACAAATTGATATTCAATCAGTAATAAATTGTACTACTTGATTGATGCTGGATGATGTCAAAAATTGGCACCAAATCAGGTTGCCGATTGAAAGATCAATGATCGTTGATTGATAGTTGATTAATGGTCGATTGATGGTGATTGATGATTGATTGATAGTTGATTGATGATCAAATAATGGTCAAATTATGGTCAAATAATGGTCAAATAATGGTCAAATTATGATCAAATTATGGTTAAATTATGGTCAAATTATGGTCAAATTATGGTCAAATTATGGTCAAATTATGGTCAAATTATGGTCAAATTATGGTCAAATTATAGTCAAATTATGATCAAATTATGGCCAATTGATGGTCAATTGATAGTTAAAAGACCAATTTTTGTAGAATCATATAACGAATAATAAAATTTATAATAATAATATTTAAAAGAATAACATTAGTAATATTAAAAAAAGGTAAAGTTAATATTATAAAATAAAATATAGTTAGTAATCAGTACAATAAATTTAATGACAAAAATACAATAATTAATATACCTGTAAAATGTAATAAGAATAAGAAGAAAACAGAAAAGAAAGAGTATATATTTTTTGAAAAATAAACAGAGTCGTGTTTGGTTATTTATATGCATGTTAAGATCAGGTCATGTGCATAAAATTAGACTGAATTTTGATTGATTAATAGGGCTCCAATCGGTTTCAGTAATTACAGAACTGTACCGACCAGTTTCGGTATTGGAGCGGTTTCAGTTTTATGATTTATCGAACTGAAACTTTCAGTTTCGGTATCGGTTTTGTGATTTATCAAACCGATTTACTGATAATAAAAACATTTTTTTTATAAGAAAAACGTAAATAATGTAGTTAAAAAAAATGTTGTGAAATGATTCTTACATAAACGTTTGATATAAAAAATAACGTTTCGCAACGTTATTTTTGCAGAACTTGTAAAAAATGTTGCGAAACATTTTTTACATAAATGATTTGATAAAAAATAACGTTTTGCAACATTATTTTTGCGAAACTTATAAAAAATGTTGCAAAACATTTTTTATATAAACGATTTGATAAAAAAAATAACATTTCGCAACGTTATTTTTGCGGAACTTGTAAAAAACGTTGCAAAATGTTTTTTGCATAAACAATTTATTATGAAAAATAATGTTTTGCAACATTATTTTTGCGAACATTGTAAAAAACATTGCGAAACATTTTTTACATAAACAATTTATTATGAAAAATAACATTTCGCAACGTTATTTTTGCGAACATTGTAAAAAATGTTGCAAAACATTTTTTACATCAGAAATTTAATATAGAAAACAACATTTCGCAACGTTATTTTCCTTTTTATTTAAAAACGTTGTGAAACATTTTTTACATCGGAAATTTAATATAGAAAATAATGTTTCACAACGTTATTTTTCTTTTTAATAAAAAACGTTGCGAAACATTTTTTTATGGATGATTTGATAAGAAAAAATCGTTTTGCAACTTTTTTTTGCTAAACATTGCAAAACGTTTTTTTACTAAACTTGTTCAGTAAATCGGTTCAGTTTTTGGTAATTACTGATCGGTTTCAGTAATCATTAATACCGATACTGATTAATTCAGTTCGGTATCAGTTTTTGCAAAAACTGAACTGAATTGAACCGATCGGAGTCCTATTGGTTAATAATAGATAAATTGAAAAACTACTATCGTTAGTTGTAATTTTATAGTTATATATATAGTGATCTTTTAAATTTATATTAAAATTTGCCTTAGACTTTCAGATACCCAATTTTTTTAATAATATTAATTTATTTAATATAAATTTAATAAAAAGTATATTGTTTTTTTTTTAAAATATTATGAAATCTAAAAAAAAAATCTTTATTTTCTATATGAATCTTAGAAAATTCAAAAAAAAAATCATTTCTTACACAAATCTTAGGATATCTCAAAAAAAAAAAATTTCTATCAAAAATATCTATATGAACCCTAAAAAATTTTACAAAAAAGGAATTTTTACCAAAATATCCTATATGAACTCTTAGAAAATCACTTTTAAAAAAAATTTTCTATCAAAAATATCTTATATGAACCCTTACTATATGAATCACACTTGGAAAATCTTTATTAAAATATCTCATATGAATTTTTCCTATATGAACTTTAAGAAAATTTTTTAAAAAAAAATTTTCTATCAAAGAATCCCATATGAACTCTTTTCATATGAACTCTTAGAAAATTTTAAAAAAAATTTTTTTATTAGATATCCTATACAAATTCTTTCCATATGAACTAAAAAAATCTTTTAAAAAAAAAATTTTCTATCAAAGAATCTCATACGAACCTTTTTTATATGAACTTTTAAAAATCTCTCAAAAAAAAATTTTCTATTAAAGAATCCCATTCCATATAAACCCTAAAAAATTTAAAAAAAATTTTCTATCAGATTTCCAATACGAACTCTTCTAAACTCTTCCTACACAAACTCTTAGAAAATCTCTTAAAAAAAATTTCTATCAAAAATATTTTATATAAACCTTTACTATATGAACACTTGAAAATTCTTTATTAAAATATCTCATACGAATTCTTTCCATACAACTCTTAGAAAATCTCTTAAAAAAAATTTTCTATTAAAGATATTCTATACAAACACTTCCCATATGAACTCTTGGAAAATACAAACTCTTCCTATATAAATTTAGAAAATCCCAAAAAAAATATTTTTTATCAGATATCTATATAAACTCTTAGAAATTAAAAAAAAAATCTATTTATCAAATACTGTATATTCTATATGAATCTTAGAAAATCTCTCAAAAAAAAAATTTTCTATCAGATATTCTATAGATCCATACAAACCCTTCCCATATGAACTCTTAGAAAATCTCTCAAAAAAATTTTCTATCAAAGAATCCCATACAAATCCTTTTCATATGAACCCTAAAAAATTTCACAAAAAAATTTTCTATTAGGTATCCTATACGAACTCTTCTTATATGAACTCTTAGAAAATCTCAAAAAAAATTTTCTATCAGATATCCCATATGAACCTTTCCCATATAAATACTTGGAAAATCTTTATCAAAATATCCTATACGAACTCTTCTCACACGAACTTTAAGAAAATCTCTTAAAAAAAATTTTCTATCAAAGAATCCTATATGAATTTTTTCCATATGAACTTTTAGAAATCTCTCAAAAAAAAATTTTCTATTAAAGAATCCTATGCGAATCCTTTTTATATGAATCCTAAAAAATTTAAAAAAAATTTTCTATCAGATATTCCATACAAACTCTTCCAAACTTTTCTTATACGAACTCTTAGAAAATCTCTTAAAAAAAAATTTTTTATTAAAAATATCCCATATGAACCCTTATCATATAAACACTTGGAAAATCTTTATTAAAATATCCTATACGAATTCTTCTCATATGACTTTTAGAAAATCTCTTAAAAAAAATTTTTTATTAAAGATATCCTATATGAACGCTTCCCATATGAACTTTTGGAAAATACAAACTTTTTCCATATAAATTTAGAAAATTCCCAAAAAAAAATTTCTATCAAATACCCATATGAACTCTTAGAAATCAAAAAAAAAATCTATTTATCAAATATATCTTATACAAATCTTAGGAAATTTTTCAAAAAAAAAATTTCCTATCAGATATCCTATAGACTCATACAAAAACTTTCCATATGAATTCTTAAAAAATCTCTTAAAAAAATTTTCTATCAAAGAATCTCATGCGAATCCTTTTATACAAACCCTAAAAAATTTCACAAAAAAATTTTCTATCAGGTATCCCATACGAACTCTTTCTATATGAACTTTTAGAAAATCTTAAAAAAATTTTCTATTAAATATCCCATATGAATCTTTTTCATATAAACACTTGAAAAATCTTTATCAAAATATCCCATATGAACTCTTTCTTCATAAATTCTTAGAAAATCTTTATCAAAATATCCCATACGAACTCTTTCTTCATGAATTCTTAGAAAATCTTTATCAAAATATCCCATACGAACTCTTTCTTCATGAATTCTTAGAAAATCTTTAAAAAAAATTTTCTATTAAAGAATCCATATAAACCCTTTCCATATGAACTTTTAGAAAATATCAAAAAAAATTTTCTATCAGATATCCTATATGAACCCTTCTAATATGAATTCTTAGAAAATCTCTTAAAAAAAATTTTCTATTAAAGATATCCCATACGAATCTTTTCCATATGAATTCAAAAAATACGAATTCTTCCTATACAAACTCTCTCAAAAAAAATTTTCTATTAGATATCCCATACAAACTAAACTCAGAAAATCTCTTAAAAAAAAATTTTCTATCAGATATCTCATACGAACTTTTTTTATATGAACTCTTAAAAATAAAAAAAAATCTATTTATCAAAAATATCCTATATGAATCTTAGAAAATCTCTTAAAAAAAAATTTCCTATCCAAACCCTTCCTATATAAACTCTTAAAAAATTTCGCAAAAAAATTTTCTATCATATATCCTATACAAACTCTTTTTGAACTCTTAGAAAATAAAAAAAAAATTTTCTATTAGATACTCTATACGAACTCTTAGAAATCTCAAAAAAAGAATCTCTATTTATCAATAATATTCTATACGAATCTTAGGAAATCTATCAAAAAAATTTTCTATCAGAGTTTAAAGAGTTTTAAAATAGTTTATAAATAAAACATTATTGTTGAAAAAATCTATAAATCTGCTAATATATAATAAGCTAATTAGCAACCAATCGGTCATCAATCCTATTGATAACTGGTAAATTCAACCATATATCAATCAGTCATCAATCAGTCATATGACTGGTTGATAACTGATTACCTGATTGATGACTGATTGAAAAAATTAGTCATCAATAGGTAACCAATTAGTTACCAATCAATCATATAACTGATTGGTGACTGATTTGACTCCATTCAACCTGTAATTTTTATTGTTAATTATTTAGTTTTATTCTTATTTTATTTTATTTTTAATTAGTTTTAGTTTTATTTCTTAATTTTAATTTTATTTTTATTTTACTTTAAATTTTGATAATTACATTCTGCTGATTAGAATAAATATAATTTTTAATAATTTTTTTTTTTTTTTAACATTTAAAGGCATTGAAATAATTTTTAATAATTTGTTTATATAATAATATAAAATTTAAATATTATATAAAAATGCAAGATATAAATTTATTATTATTAAAACTTAAATTAAAGAAACTAAAATAAATAAAATATTAGAAAAATAAAATATAAAATAGTAAAATATTAATTTAAACTATTAATTTCATTATAATTAACTTATAAAATATATATATATTTTTTTTAATGTTGATTTTGTTAGATTGGCCTAATAATAATAGTAATAAAAAAAAAATATTAAATAAAAATTTTTAAATTAAATTAAAAATATTAAAATTTTTCACCTTTATTCTGAATGATGTTATATATAAAAGCTTATTTTGAATATATTCTTTTTTAATATCTATTTAAAAATATTGTTTTAGAAAACCATATTATTTTAATAATATAAATTTTATTAACTTACTTTGATGATTTATTCCATTCTTTATAAAATTTTCTAAATAAATATAATATAATTAAAAATTATATATTTTTTTTTTTTTAAAAAAAAAACATCTTTTAACTATAAAAAAAAAAAAAAAAAAAAAAATGCAAATAAAAAATATTAATACCTTTATTATCAAAATATTTTACCATAATAGCTAATGCAATCCCGCAGCTTCTATCAATACTATTTAGTTAAGATAAGATTAATCTACCTAATATTTTAAATCAATTCAATTAGTTTCAAGAAATATTTAAATTGCTTACCCCTGCTTACAATGAATTAATATTCTCTTGTTTTCTTCTAATGGTTTTTTAATGAATTCTAATGCAATAGGAATATTTAAGTAAAACATATTACTTCCTTTTTTGCCTTCAGGGATTGGTAATTGCAAATAATTTTTATTGAATGGAAAAGGTGGTGTACTTTCATTTGAAGTGTACGGTTCTGGTGTACAATTGATTATATAATCAAAATTGATCCAGCATTCAGGTGGAGATGCTATAATTTGTTGGGATACAAAATAATTATTAATAAAAAATTAATTAAATTAAGGTGAAAAAATTTATTTAAATTACCACTCTTATAATTTCCTATTGCAATATTCGTGTTTCCTATAAAGTTAAATGAATCATTTGACAATTCGGAATTGTGTAATTTTAATAGTCTTTCTTGTTGAATGAATCGCGAAACAATCTTTTCGCATTCAATACAATTATTTGAATTCAATATTTCTTCATGATATTTCCAGAATAAAGGAGGAGTTAACCCCTAACCATATTATAAAAGTACAATATCTTATCAATTCGTCATTATATGGAAAAGCTGTAAGCCTGTAACGTTATTATTACCTTTGCCCACATTTCATGATCATCAGCTGATCCTTGTACATAAAGGAATCCTTTTCTTCTTTCAGTTCCTGATTCAACCATTTTTGATGCACTTAAACAAATTACTGGATAAAATGGCATATTAGTATAATCTGGCAAATTATGGAGAAATATATTTGATGACGGAGTAAACCAAAGCGGCCTGAGGGGTTTTTTTAATTTTTCCGAAAGAGATTGAATGTCAAATCCTGAATTCTAATAAATCGTAAAGATTAATTTCGCGTGCTAAACATTAATATTGAAAGGAAAAAAAAAAATTTTTTTTTTATATAATATAGTTAGTAAAGAAGTTCATGACTTACGAGAAGTTTTTGAGCAAATTGAGGAATTAACGAAGCAATCTGATCATGCTCAGATTTGGAAACTAAAGATGGAAGCGAATGAAATTCTGTATCCCATTCATCAAGTTCATCGTTCCGTGTAAGATACGCTTCTCCCTTAGGCTGTTGGATTGATTCGGAAGGTTTACGTAGTTTAAACAATATTGAGTCAAGTATAATAGAATCGCGAAAGCTCTTGACTGCATTATTAATAGTACAACACCAAATTGGAATTGTCTTTGATTGAGAATCAGGAATTCGTTTTCCACGACGCGTCGAATCTACTATTATACACCTTTAGCAGCAATTGCATATTCAATTGAATAATATTTTTACTAATTCAAATAAATCTTAATTGATGAAAGATGAACATACCCACCATGTTTCATAATTATATTAAGAAGATGAGCGTTTAATCTACGTAAATTAAATGCCCATTTTCCGTTATGTCCATCGGTTGATTTGAAATAGACTGTCTGTGTACCAAACTTTTAACAGACGCAACACACATTAATGTCATTAATTTATGCCATAAATTACGGTTCTTGTGATGATGACAAATAATAAAGACATCTTATGAAATTTTTTCTCCAAGATTCAACAGCAGTGAAATTTTACCTTTGTAGGGTCAACATACCAAGTACCGCACCTTTCATTTGCTGAGATTAAATCCAGAAGATTAGCATGATAAAATTATATTTTAGAAAGAACATCGTAATTAATTACCTATCACGGGCATATATGGTAGTAAATTCGATATTTCACTCACGAATTTCGCATCTTCGGAAATTGATTTTAATCTATTAAATCTAAAATAATTAAAATAATAATTAATGCAACTGTTTTTAAACAATTTAAAGAAAGTAGAGCAATATTAAAATACATGTTTTTTGAATCTTTGCGAATTTGTTCTGTATCACTGTGCACATTTGATCCCATTATATTTATTACATTTGCAATTTTATCAATATCATTGGGGTTTGAGTTACTAGAATTCATTATTTTTTGAACGTCGACCTTAGCAGTTTTGATTTACATGTAGTCAACAGGGCGGACATCCTCGTATTGTCACATTATTGCCGATCATTTGCCGATCATTTATTAATCATTTATTCAATATTGTCACATTAAAAAAATACTAATTAATATAAGAAACTGAAATAATTTTTGATTTGATTATTAAGAAGGTAAAATTATTCGAAATTAACTAAAATTACATTAATTCATGTGAATTTTTATAATTAATGAATAATACAAAAATTCATAACTTACAATTTTGAGATATAGTAATTGAATTTTAATAAATTATATACCATTAGATTGGTCTTAATAAGAGGATTCAAATGGTTGTAAATTCATTATAATCAAATCAATATTGGTGAAGTTATTGCATTTTAAATTTTATACTAAATTAAATAATAATGTTATTTATATTAACAATTGCAAATGTTTATTTAATGATAACTTCTAGTTTATCAAAAATTATCATGATTTATTTTAATCATTGATTTTTGAATACCTAAATAGTATACTGTGAAAATTTCAAGTTTGGCCTGAAATTCTGTGGCTTGGCCTAAAGCTTCAAAGTCAAATTAACAGATAATCAGTATATATGGGGTCTTTGTAATAGAAAAGTACGAAACTTAAAAAAAAATAAAAATTTAATTAATATTAAATTTACATTTATTTTAGTATAAAAAATATAATTAGCATATAAAGTAAATTTAAAAATTTTTTTGAGTTTTGTACCTTTCTATTACAAAGATCCCATATATGAATTATGAAAATTTCAGCCTAAAACTAACTTTGGAACCACATTTTATTTTGTCATAATACTTTTATATTTAATTATTGATAACTTAAATTTAATATTAAATAAAATAATTAAATATAATTTTTAAAACATTTGTGATTTAGGATGAGGCTTTAAAGTTAATGTGATATCATATATATTATGATTGACAAATGATTGATATGTAATATAAAGTATATTTGTTCTATTCATGTAGTCAAGATTTTAAAGAAATCACTGACATAATCAAAATCTGCAGTTTATTTCCAAAAATAAATAGTAATCAGTACAGTATTAAAATATTTTTTAATAAATCATGTTTAGAAATGATAATAGTTATAATTATTAACTGGTTATAATTAGGTATTGTACTTTCAACATTAGTAAAAGAATTTTGAAATATTGTGAAAAAATAATCAGTATATAATTGTTATTAGTTATATTTAATATAAGAAAACTGGAACTTTTTTGTGTATTTTATTAATTATTTTATAATAAAATAATTAAAATTTATGTATCACTATTTATAAAGTGATTAAAATTTGTGTATTACTATTATAAAGTGATCAATAATATATACAGAAAATATCCAGTACTTACATAGAACATGTATAATAAATTTATATTATTATATTGTTTTATTACAATATTATTTATAGACAAACCACTTAATTTTTTCTATTAAAATGAATATACAAAAAGTTCAAATCCTACTGACAAAAAAGTAAGCAACTTTATATCACATGAGATTATTTTAAAGAGAATCTTAAGCTACTATATTTCAGCTACTAATTCTACAAAGTTATTAGAAATTTTACTGAAAAAATTAGCAGAATTTTTCAGAAAATGTTTTAAAATAGTTTGGATGAAAATTAAAAGTACAATTATTAAAAATAAAATTAAAGAGTTAAATCTTATTACAAAAAGACTAGAAATTCCTTTCTGAAGCAGAAAAAATAATTGCTAGCTCTTTAAAACTCTATTTTTTTTTATAAATATAATATATATTAATAAAAAATTAATATATTTTCAGTCCTTTATAATAATAAAAGTTACAATATTATATTAAATTATTTGATAATCTTAGAGTTGCAATCTGGATATCTATGGATGGACACATTTTAATAATTGTATACATATTTAATCAATAAAAATATGAATTTTTTTTTTAAGTATACTATTAAGGTTATATTCTATAACATAATAGATTTAAAGTTCTTTCCAAATATAAAATTAAAGAGAAATTCAATTCAAATTGAAAATTCATCTGATAAATAAAAATTCAATTTGAATAAAATTTCTCTCTCTTTTTATTATTAATGAAATTTTTAATTTTTTTATATTATACCTTGAAATATTATCTTAAGATATCTTAAAAAAAATTCTTGCCTTTATTAATTTAAATTCATGTATAATTGCCAAAATATGTCCATCTGCGGATATCTGGATTGCAACTCTAAGTAATTAATTTTGTAAGAAAAATATCCAAATACTACTTTTTAAAAAATTATTTTGTGGTTATTTTTTTATCATTATAATATTATCATTATCTAAAATGAAAATACATTAAAAAAATATTGTAAAGGTATTAAAGAATTATCAAATTAATAATACTTTAATATCATTTATTAAAGCAACAATAATTTTTTTTAAAAAAATATAAAAAAATATTGTAAATATTATTTTTAATAATTGATCAATATTATAATTTATAACTACAGTCATACCTCCATAAATGCACCCCCCTTGAGACCATAGTAAAAAAATAGCAGAATGTGCACTTAGAAAGGGAATGCATTTATAGAGGGTAAAATATTAAAAATTCTTATAAGTTGGGACTAAAGCTTACCGTGCACTTAGAGAGAATTTACATATTGCGTGCACTTATAGAGGGTGCACTTATGGAGGTGTGACTGTATTAATATTTTATAATATTTTAGATTTCTGCTAATAATTTATTTAATACAAAATTGAATTAATTTGTTCAATATTGTAAATTACAATAATATTTTCTTTATTTAATAATAACTCATAATTTAATAATTATAGGAAATTGTATAAAGATATAAAAAAATAATAAATAAAATTTTGTCATATTGAATAAATTTCTTTTTTTTTAACTAAAACTGTCAAATAAATTATTCAAATTATTGCAGGTAAAAAGTACTGCATCATATTTTAATAGATCTATTGATATTGCAATATTGTGTTTAGAAAGACTTGAAAAATTATAATTAATTATATAAAAGTTTCTATTATATAAAAAAATTTATCATATGCTACTTTCTGTAAATAATTCTTAATGTAATAAAAATCAAATAAAATAAGATTTTTAAACATGTTTTCATTTTTGATTATTAATGATTTTAAGATGAATTTTAGTTATAAACTAAAAATTTCATTAATATATTTCTTTTTTTAAATATGAATCACTTTAATATTTTCTTTATTAATTTGATTTATATATTTTCTATATCTATTTATTTAATAATTTTTTTTAAAATACATTTTGCTAATTATTAAAAAGTTTATAAAAATCTTTTAAAATTATAACCAATTTTTTATAATAATTTTTTGCAAATATGAAAAAAGAAAAGTAAAAAAATCTTGTAATATTAAATTTTTTTTATTTCTATCAAGTCATCATATTCTTAAAAACAAAGGTTTCAATTTACTATTATAAATATTGGAAGAACTATAATAAATATTAATAAAAATAATAATTTAATAATAAAAAAAGATGATAAATAAGATAATAATAAATAATATTATAATAAGAATTAAATTTTTATTGATTTTATAAGTAAATATACTACTTGATTATAAAATATACTTTTTAATCAGAAAGATTAATGAATTATTTTAGAATGGTATTATCAGGAAAGTTATATTGGTTCAAATCTGCAGCAATCTGCAAAAATTGCAGATTGCTACTTTTTTTTAACAATTTTTGATAAAAATCTTTGCAATATTTTTTTTTTTTTTTGCAAGGTAATACAATTTGTGAGTTTATTGGTTATATGAGAATACAGATATATCTGTTATTTATATAACTAATTTATTAAAACTCCAAACTAGTTTCCCATCCTAAAAGATTGCTCCTGTACCTTACCATCACCTTATGAAATTCATCCATATCCTTCTATAGTAACTATTGAATTATATGGGATCATTATAACATATGGCTTCAGTATATGCTTTCACTACTCTCTAAACAAAAAAAAGAAAAAAAGGAGGTTATATTGTATTTATATTATTATATACTTTCCATGCTACTTTATTTTCCTCTCTAATTTGTTTATTTATATACTGTCTTGATTTTTCCAAAGCTATTGACCATTGTTCATTATGTTTTAGTATTTTTCTTCCTTTTAAATCATATGTATCTTCTTCTATTTGTGTAGTTAAAGTTCTATTATATTTTATATATTTATATGATGATAAGTTTCTTTTTTTTTCTTGTTTCTTGATACCCTTTGTCTGTTCCCATTCTGCTATTATTTTACAATGTAGTTGCCAGATGATATTGTGAAATTCATCAGTAAATACTTCTAGGTATAGTGTAGCAATTGTTAATGCTATTTTTTTTTGATTTTACAATACTTTTAAGTTCTTTATATTTTCCTTTTGGAAAGAAATTCCTTAATAATAGGTGAACAAAAGGAATAGGTAGTTCATAATTAATGCCTATTGTGTGTCTGAAGAAGTTTCTATTCCATAAGTATAGCTATTATATATCTTTTTAATTGAGTTGAATTTGAATTTGTTTTTCTTGTGTTATAAAGTTTGTAAGCACTTGACCACATTGGTGTACAGTATTATTGGCTATAGTTATTCATTTATCCTTAAGTTGTTGGCAGTAAATTATATGATCCTCATCTTCATTTTCTGTGAGACAGAATCTGCATTTTGTATCTCTATATAGATCATATCTTCTTTCTTTTATTATTTCTAGAATTGGAAGCAAGTAATTTGTAAGTTTTAAATGTTTGATAAACCTGTTATTTGTTGTTGATGTTGTGCAATTAAATCCTGTATTTTTTTTTTTGAAAAGTGCCTAAGTAACTTCTTTTTCTATTGTGAAAGTTGTATCTATAAAAATTGATTTATGTGTATGATTAAAAGACCATACTGCATCTAATATAGCTTCACATATACTATCTATAAATTTTCTTATGTGTCTATCAACTCTTTTACCATCCTAATAGATATCATACATTAAATCTTTCTATTGTATATCTTTAATTATGATACAAGTTGATTTTTCCTCTTCTTTTTTTTGCTACTCTATCTGCTTCTTCATTTTCTTTAATTCCTGAATGACCTTTAACTTTTATAAACTTGATTTTCAGCTGCTTGTTATCAATAAGGTTAATTATACTGCTAATTATACTATAATTATTGCATTTACACCATGTGCGTATCTTGTTTTTTCCATTTGTTAGATTTCTTTTTATATTATTAATATTATTTATTGCAACTTGAGAATCTGTAAAGATATTTGCTTTCTGTCCTGTTTGTAAAACAAGAATGGCTGATAAAATAGCTTCCAATTCTGCTTTTGTAGATGATGGCCATTTTGTAATTGAACTGCTACATTCTAGAATTACTTCATTTCTATTATTTATTATCACCTAGCCTTAAAGTTGCCTGCCAAAACTAAAGAGTTTCGACATGTCAAAATTGTCAAAACTATTTCGACATTTCGATATTAGCCTTCTGATTTGTTGAAATGCTGAAATAGTTTCAACATGTCAAAATTGTCAAAACTATTTCATCACGTGATATATATAATATATACATATCAAACAGCAATCACTATTGTCAATTTAACAAAAAAAACTATTTCACAATGGTTTTTCAAGTATTTAATAAAAAATGTTGTGAGACTTTTTTTATTTTTTAATTTTTAAACAAAAAAACTGGTTCGCAATGGGTTTTCAATTATTTAATAAAAAATGTTGTGAAACATTTTTTATTTTTTTAACTTAAAAAAAAAACTGTTTTGCAACAGTTTTTCAAGTATTTAATAAAAAACATTGTGAAACATTTTTTATTTTTTTAACTTAGAAAAAAAACCATTTCGCAACAGTTTTTCAAGCATTTAATAAAAAACGTTGCAAACATTTTTTATTTTTGAATTTTTAAACAAAAAAACATTTCGCAATGGTTTTGAATTATTTAATAAAAAACGGTGCGAAATGTTTTTTATTTTTTTAACTTAAAAAAACCATTTTGCAACAGTTTTTCAAGTATTTAATAAAAAACGTTGCAAAACATTTTTATTTTTGATTTTTTAAGCAAAAAATGCAATGTTTTTCAAGCTTTTTTTTTAACTTAGAAAAAAAACTGTTTCGCAACAATTTTTCAAGTAAAAATAAAAAACGTTGCGAAACATTTTTTATTTTTGATTTTTTAAACAAAAAAACCCATTTCGTAACAGTTTTTCAAGCATTTAATAAAAAATGTTGCAAAATGTTTTTTATTTTTACAACCACTACTGCATTGGACTACTTTATATGGAGTTGCTTTATCAATATTTTGTTCACTGTCAGCTGTGATCTAGTATTATATTGTATATCTTCCTGTCTGATACTTTTTCTTGATTTGTCCAAACTTTAGCATATGATCATGTTGCATATACATAAACTCTTTTTTCCTGTTGTTTATTGATGGAGATTTTTTTATCATTTTAAATGCCTGCATGTTTATTAATTTCTTTTCATTAATATCTGAATCTCTTTTTACATTATTTGGCTCTACATTTGTTATGTAGTAATTTTAGTGTAATTTTCTAAATTATATGCATTCTGTATAAGATTTCTTAACAAGATAAACCATCTTGGAATCCTTTCCCTTGCTAGTCTTTTATTAACATCACAAATCTGTAGTCATATGAGTATGCCTGATGCATCTTAGGTGATCAGTTATAGTACATTATGTATTGAAAAAACCGCTGCTTTCCTTATAATGAGTTCTTTGTCTTTCTTACACATTTTTAATGCTTGTTGGTATACAAAGTTTCTTATACTTGGACCAATTATTTGTACTTTTCATTCTTCACTTTTTGCTAAAGGTTGGAATTTAAATAAGTAATCATGTGCTTTTCTCATCACATTGTAGGCATAGTTGTTTTGTATCTTGTTAGAGACTGTAATATCTGGCTCCATCAGTAATATGCAAATTGTTATGTTTAATTTCAGTCGCGCCTTCTTTAGCCTCATTTTAAGTATGTCTACCTGTTTTCATTTAGAGTTGAGTGTAACTAGAAATTCTGTTATTTGCGCATCTACTTGATTTCTCCACAGGTTCTTAAGTTTGCCTTGTGCTAAGTGTAGTGTTCTGAACAGGTCAGGTTAATTCAGGTGACCTGTTGGATTGACCCGAAATATTCAGGTTGGATCATCAAATTCGTGATCTGACCTCAGATCAAGTCATAGTTTGACTGACCCATTTGACCTATTTCAACCCGAAGTTAAAAAAAGCACCAAGACATTTTTTCTATATTAATTAATATACTAATTAACCAAATCACTAATGAAAACGTTAAAAGGACAGTTTAAAAACACTTAATGTTATTTTTAAATTAAACGTTTAAAAATTAGTATTTTTTTTGCTAAAAGCGGTTTTTAACTTTTTTTTAACTTAAACACTTAAAAAAAGCGTTTTTTTAACTTAAACGCTTAAAAAAAGCGTTTTTTTAACTTAAACGCTTAAAAAAAGCGTTTTTTTAACTTAAACGCTTAAAAAAAGCGTTTTTTTAACTTAAACGCTTAAAAAAAGCGTTTTTTTAACTTAAACGCTTAAAAAAAGCGTTTTTTTAACTTAAACGCTTAAAAAAAGCGTTTTTTTAACTTAAACGCTTAAAAAAAGCGTTTTTTTAACTTAAACGCTTAAAAAAAGCGTTTTTTTAACTTAAACGCTTAAAAAAAGCGTTTTTTTAACTTAAACGCTTAAAAAAAGCGTTTTTTTAACTTAAACGCTTAAAAAAAGCGTTTTTTTAACTTAAACGCTTAAAAAAAGCGTTTTTTTAACTTAAACGCTTAAAAAAAGCGTTTTTTTAACTTAAACGCTTAAAAAAAGCGTTTTTTTAACTTAAACGCTTAAAAAAAGCGTTTTTTTAACTTAAACGCTTAAAAAAAGCGTTTTTTTAACTTAAACGCTTAAAAAAAGCGTTTTTTTAACTTAAACGCTTAAAAAAAGCGTTTTTTTAACTTAAACGCTTAAAAAAAGCGTTTTTTTAACTTAAACGCTTAAAAAAAGCGTTTTTTTAACTTAAACGCTTAAAAAAAGCGTTTTTTTAACTTAAACGCTTAAAAAAAGCGTTTTTTTAACTTAAACGCTTAAAAAAAGCGTTTGACTTGTAAAAAGCGCTTTTTTAAGCTGTTGACTTGTAAAAAAGAATGTTAAAATAAAGTTTTTTTTAAGCATTTAATTAAAAAAAAGTTAAAAAACGCTTTTAGCAAAAAAAAATACTAATTTTTAAACATTTATTTTAAAAATAACGTTAAGTGTTTTTAAACCATCTTTTTAACGTTTTCATTGGTGATTTAGTTAATTAGTATATTAATTAGTATAGAAAAAGTATCTTGACGCTTTTTTTAACTTTGGATTGAAACGGATCAAACAGGTCAGTCAAACTATAACCCGATCTGAGGTCAGATCATGAATTTGATAATCTGACCTGAATATTTCAGGTCAATTTAACAGGTCATCCAAATTGACCTAACCTGTTCAGAACACTAGTCAGTACAGTTCGGTAATTACCAAAACTGATCAGAGTCCTAATTTTAAATATGTTAGATTTGAGTTTGCTTAATAATTATATAAAAGAAAAACCTCATGTAAGACTTTTATTTGCTTATTTTAATATAAAATTTTTAGTTAGTTAGATATTTAAATGTGTAGTTAAACTTACTATTTTTATTTCAGTTCAGTAATTATATTTGAGTAGCAGAATCTTTTATTCGTATAACAAAGATATTCATATATAATATATATAGAAAAAATTTTAATTTTACACATATATCAAAAAAAATTTTTTACAAAAAATTTTTTTAAATTAATACTTCTTTTTTATTATTTTACATATTTTAATTTTATAAACACAGTATTATATTTAATATTTATAAAAAAAATCATGTTTTTATAATAATATTCTCATATTCTTATTTTTTATTTACTAATTTTACTCATATATAAAATGAATTTTAGACAAATAAAATTACCTTTTTCTGCTTAAGTAAAGTTGTTCAGCAGGATTGAATCTACCCATAGTAGATATTTTAAAATGATTAGATTAATATTTATGAAATGTAATTAACTTTTATATTTTTAATTATTTATTGTTTAAGTAATTTTAATTTAAAGTGTAATTTTTTTATTTTAAATCAACTTGTTAACTTTAAGAAGTTGTTTAGAAGAATTGGTAATAATTTATATTTTAATTTTTATAAATCTAAATATAATAATATTTATAAAAATTATATTTTTATAATAATACTAATTTCCAAATTTTAAAACTATTTTTAAAATAGCAATAGTATATTAATATCATATTAATATTAATTAAAATTAAAAATTCTGAAGTTTTAATCACTAGTATATCATTTTATATTATTAATTTATTAATATTTAGTAAATCAATTTTCACAATTTTTTTTTACAATGATATAAAAAATTAATTTATTATTACTATATATTTATTATAATTAAATTATTTTTTATACTTAAATAGGGCTCCGATCAGTTTCAGTAATTACTGAACTGTACCGATCAGTTTCAATATTGGAACAGTTTCAGTTTTATGATTTATCAAACTGAAACATTCGGTAAATTTACTGATCAGTTTTGATAACTGTGGTTTCAGTATTGGTTTTGCAATTTACTGAACTGATTTACCAAATCGATTTATGATAATAAAATAATGAATGAACCTATTTTTTTTCGTCATTTAATTATAAAAAGTTGTGAACATTCTATTAAATGATTTAAGTTCACGACTTTTTTCTTCTAATTCATTAAAAAAAGACGTTTCACAACATTTTTTTTGTCATGTTAATTAACGTTGCGAAAATGTTTTTTTATAATTTAATTAAAAAATAAAATAAAAGTTTTGCATCATTTTTTTTATCGCGTCAATAAAATGTTGCGAAAATGTATTTAATAAATTATTTAATTAAAAAAAATGTTTTGCAACTTTTTTTTTGTTATTTTAATAAAAAAGCATTGCGAAACATTTTAATATAAGTGATTTGATTAAAAAAAATGTCATTTTTGCTAATTTAATAAAAAAATGTTGCGAAACGTTTTTTTATAAGTGATTTGGTTAAAAAAAATGTTTACAACATTTTTTTTTGCCATGTTAATAAAACGTTTAAAAATATTTTAATAAATTATTTAATTAAAAAAAAATATTTCACAACATTTTTTTTGTTACGAATCGTTGCGAAATGATTATATTGTTTATTTGATTAAAGAAAAAATGTTTTGAAACATTTTTTTTGTTGTATCAATAAAATGTTGCAAAAACATTTTTAATAAATTATTTAATTAAAAAAAATATTTCGCAACATTTTTTTTGTTATGAATCATTGCGAAATGATTAAAAATTGTTTATTTGATTAAAGAAAAACGGTTTACATTATTTTTTTTTGTCGTGTTAATAAAATGTTGCGAAAATATTTTTAATAAATTATTTAATTAAAAAAAATATTTCACAACATTTTTTTTTGTCAATTAATGAAAAATATCACAACGTTTTAATAGATTATTTAATCAAAAAAAATGCTTCGCAATAAAAAACATTTTTTTAAAGTGATTTAACTAAAAAAAATATTTTGCAATGTTTTTTTTGCTGTGTTAATAAAATGTTGTGAAAACGTTTTTAATAAATTATTTAATTAAAAAAAAATGTTTCGCAACGTTTTTTTGTTATGTTGACGAATAGTTGTGAAAATGATTTTAATTGATTATTTGATTATAAAAAAACGCTTCACAACGTTTTTTTTGTCATGCCAAAGAATCGTTGCGAAAATGATTTTAATAGAATATTTAATTAAAAAAAAATATTTTGCAATATTTTTTTTGTTATGTTATAAAAAAACGTTGCGAAACATTTTTATAGATATATAGTGTAAAAAAACAGGTTTGTTTATTAAAAAAAGCTTCAGAACTTTTTTTAAAAAAACAGTCAGTAAATCAGTTCAGTTTTTGGTAATTACTGACCAGTATCGGTATTGATGATTACTGAAACTGATCAGTTTCAGTAGTTGCAAAAACTGATACTGATCAATTCAGTTCAGTATTGGTTTTTGTAAAAACTGAACTGAACTGAACCGATCAGAGCCCTAGTTATTTCTTATTTGTCTATATTTTAGCTCTTAATTTTTTTTTTAATTAAAATTTTGGAAGGGTTAGAGATATTGGAATATAGATCAGTATTTTAATAATTTGATATAATTTTTTTTATAGGACTTTGTTAGACGATCCAAATAAGAGTAAAGATGTAATTGGATTATTTATTTTGAATTTTGCTAACACATATTGATTTTTAGTTAAACTGATTAAAATTCTGTAAAAGAAGTTTGGTATTAATTATTTTTCTTTCTCTTAATGTATTTATACTAGTTAAAGGTGAGAAATAGGATAGAATAATTCTTATAAATAAGATCTTCTATTGAAGTTTTATTAAAAAAAAAATCTTACCAACTTTATATTTACTTCAGCATCATATTTATATATCATTTGAGTAAATTGGTATTGATTATGATCAATTTTAGTTATACCTTATGAGGATTATGAAGGAGAATTAGAAGAGCATATATATATATTACTCCTATATTATTATATAGTAATACCAATTATTAATTGAAATTTATAAGTTATATTTGACTTTACTGATTCTTAATTGGGTAGGTTTGATTTAATAGATCTATATAAACTAGTAGTTAAAAATAAGTATTTTTAGTTTTATTTATTAAATGAACTTTGTATTTATTTCTATTATATCTTTGTTTTATTCAATAAAGCTAAATATGATTTTTGAATATAAAAAAAAAAATACATATATAGTGGATGAAAAAAATCTTCAAAATAATTTTTTCAGTTAATATCTAGCCAATAATTAACTTATAACTCATTAAAAATATATAAGTTTTATATAAAAATAGGTCTGAAAAATATTTTTATTTTAATACATAATATGTGATTTCTTAATAAAAATTTGTGTTATAGTGTCTTTAAATTACATTAATCAAAAATTTCATGATTTTTAAGTTTTTTAAATGATTCAACAAATAAAATATTAAATTTAGCTAGATATTTACTATAAAACTGCTTTTTAAAGTTGCTCAATTAATTAAAATTAGCTAACTCATTTTTTTCTAATAATTTTTAGGTGATTTATATTTTAATAGACAGATAACATATAGTCTGTTACTAATATACTTTTGATATCTAATTTTTTACATTACAAGAGTATGTTCGCAAATTTTTATATATTACAAACATTTATTTATTGCACAATAAACAGAAATGTTTTTCTAAAGACTTTTTTCGTTTACTATATATACAGTATATATATGATATATCTAATATATTATCATTATACATACTAACTAAAGTTATTGTTAATACTATTATATACAAGTATATAATTTTAAATTTTGATTAATGCATATATCAATAATATATTATATGTATAATGCATATATATATATTTTTTTAAATTCCATATATTATATATATTAAGAATCTTTTATAAGAAAATCATTTAAAATAAAGATAATTTATTCAATTTATAAAGATTTTTAATCTATATTAAAGTATTAAAAATTTATAAATGTAATAAATAATAATACTAATAAGAATATTACCTCTTATTATACAAGATCTATATATAATTTTCAAAAATTTTAACTTCCTATTATGCATTTATAAATATGACTTTTTTTTATATTTTATTTTTTAATATATAAAATTTTATGATTTAAAAAAAAATGTTATATGATAAATAAGCAAATTTTTTTGTTACTTATATATATATTGTTTGGATTCTTGATATATTAAAATTATTTATAATTAATTTTATTATTGTATAAAATCAAAACTTATACATAATAGGATAATAAAAATATTGAATTTTTTACAAAATTTAAAATTATTAGTTAAGTTACCTTTGATATAAACTATTATTAAATTATAATTATATTTAAAAAGTAAATATATAATTTATTAACAAAATTTTTTTTAATATTACAGTATATTTGTATATTTATTTAATAAATAAATAATATATGATAAGTTATCTAGTAGTAATGAATATATAACTAATTTCTATATGAAACTCCATTTATGTACTGTTAATCATAGGATTTTTTCTACAAAGTGGTCATATGTTTGGAATAAAGTATTTTTAGATATAAAATACTCTTGATTTCTAGAAGAAGATATCAATTATTATATACTATTATAAAAAAATATGAAATACAGTATACTATAAATCAATATTTTATAATACAATTAATTTAAATCACATTTTTTATTTATTTTATTAAAGGTTTAAATTTAACATTTTAAAATATTTATTTAAAATGCATATATACAGTATATTATACAGTAATGTTACGGTAATTATTTATGCTATAATCTTTAAGGTTTATTTAATGTATTACACTTATTCTTTTAACTTAAATAATAGTAGTAGTTAAAATTAAAAAAAAAATAAAAAATTTACTGTGCCACAATATTCCTTGTATACGTAACTTATTTGTTATTTAGTATTACATAATGGTCTCAAGCAGTAAAATGGCATATTAACCAACATAAGTACATAAGCTAACCTAAATTCATATGAGTCATAATCTAAAAATATACATACTGTACATATATCTAAAAAAAAACTATTATAATTTCTTAGGAAAAAAAAACTATTACATAATATAATCAAAATCAAGTTGATTCTGATGTCCGGCATCAGGTCTCAAGTGAAGGATCCAATTTTATCATGTTGTACGCTTCGATTGCAACTAATTGACAAAAACTTCTAATATGTTCATCTTCTTTATAGAAAGATTTGCTAATAAATACTGCGGGATTTTGAACATTAATGTCAAAAAACTGCATTGTCCTAATGCACGCAAGCCTATATACATCAAATGCACTAGGTTTCTTTTCTTTCTTTTTGGTTTTATTTTTAGGGACAAAGTCCTGAGGTACTACAGGAAGAGGCAAATTGAGAATTTTGATCATAATGAAGAAGGTTTTTTTTTGTAATAAAAACAAAATTTTCTTCAAATTTTATTTCATGATTCAGGAAAAATTGCAACATTTAAATAGAAATTTACAAGCACGATCAATTAATTAAAGAAACATTGACTTTTAAATTAAAATTTATTAACATTACTAATATTTTTTTATCTGTATCCCCCAAAAATTAAATTACGAAATTAAAAAAAAGATTCATAAGATCAATTTGGTTTATTGAGAATGTACGAATATTAATAAGATTTCTAATTTAAACAATTTACCACGAGATAATATAAGACAAATATTATTGGCGACATTTCAAAATTTATCGTATTAATGTCAAAGCCACTTAAGTTCTGAAACTTGACGTATTTAATTCGTGAAACGCGTTTGTTTATTTTCTTTGTTAAATTTATTTATTTACATTATCCCCAGAAATTTTTGAAATAAATGTTAACATTCAACAATGTAAAAAATTCCGAATATGAGAAAGAGACGTGTAACCTAATATATCATTTTGGTTTGCAGATCTTCATTCATGAAATTG
The DNA here is from genome assembly GCA_015698045.1 of Rhizophagus clarus. Classification (NCBI taxonomy): domain Eukaryota; kingdom Fungi; phylum Glomeromycota; class Glomeromycetes; order Glomerales; family Glomeraceae; genus Rhizophagus; species Rhizophagus clarus. Next base: position 1,307,557 of record BLAL01000016.1, on the reverse strand, counting down.
ATTTCGGTTCAGCATTAATGAACAAGTAAAGATTACATCAATAATTAATAGAAAACAATAATTTTTATTTTTGTTAAATAGGTTAATAAGCAGAATAAGCAAATTTCTTTTTTTTAATTCAAATTTAATTTTTATTATTATTTTAATGCTGCAAAAATTTTCGGCGCAGCCTATATTTATTATAAAAAAAAAAAAAGTTTGAAATAAATCAGATTTTTAAACAATTTTAGAAGAAACGAAGGTCATTGAACTTACACAATGGTCTACACAATGCATAAAATGTAAAAATTCTTCGGCGCCTTTTAATTTAATTACATTGATTATAAAATAAGTTTATCATCATTTTTATTATTTAAAGTGGGCAAGTAAAAAATAAAAAAACTTACAATTTTCATCGGTCCCACCTTCTTCAACACGACGAGCACATTCTTCAAGGTGATGTTTTAAAGGTTTGCAGGCAGAAGTTTCACCACATTCTAATTGAATTTAATCATCTGAGCTTTGTTGAATTTTCATTTATTTTTTCTTCCGATATTTTAAATTTTGAATTACCTTCTACAATCGCAGGTTTTGGGTCAACGGGTTCTTCGGGTATTTCTTCAGCATCTTCAGGTTCTTTAGCTGGAGCTTCGGCATGAACAATAGGAATAATACTAATTTCTTTTGTGGTTGTATTAGCTGTGTTGGAATTTTTTTGAGACATAATTTTTTATTTTAATGAAATTTAGTTAATTTAGTCGAATAGATGAAAAAAAAAAAAAAAAATGGTTTTTCTTAATATATATATGTACATGTACATACCATGTGAAAAATCTGCGGGAAAATCTGTTAATTCTGTAATTTTATAATTTTCATTACCAATTCTGCTCTCCATGAATGAAAAAAGTTATCTTAATACACCAAACTTAACACCAAGAGATTATGATGGACCCGCATCATATTCAGGAATAAATTTTACACAATTTCAAAGCATTACGCAAAATATTTTTTCAACAAACGAAAAACCACGCACAAGTAGTTTAGACTCAAATAGTGAAACAAATAATACTTCAAAGAGACTCGTTTGTAATTTTTTAAAACAACATTCTTCTTATGATGTATTACCTGTTAGTTATAGAGTAATTGTTTTGGATACAAGTTTGCTTGTTAAAAAAGCTCTTGCCGCTTTAATGCAAAATGGTATTTCTCGTTTATTTTTTCTTTCTTTCTTCCTTTCTTTTTTTAGTTAATTATCACTAAAAGTGAACTTGTCTAAGTTTCATTTATATTCTTTATAAATTAATTAAATTAATAAAACAGTTATTACAATTGATACCATAAAATGAAAATTTTTAATAATTAGGAGTCGTATCGGCACCATTATGGGATTCAACAAATCAAAAATTTGCTGGAATGTTAACTGTATCAGATTTTATAAATTTAATACAATATTATAAACATTCTTCTTATTCTGCTGCTATGGAAGAAATCGAACAATTTCAAATTCAACAATTAAGAGGTAAATGTAATTTACAATATTAGTATCAATAAAAAATTTTTTTAAATTATAATAAGAAGAACGCGTAAATTTATGAAATATATGAATTAAATAGATGTTGAAAATCGCGTTGGAGCACCACCACCGCAATTATTGTCAATACATCCTCTTAAATCATTATATGAAGCATGTAAATTATTAGTAGAAGCACGTGCACATCGATTACCATTAGTTGATATAGATTCTGAAACCGGTCAAGAAATGATCGTATCTGTATTAACCCAATACAGGATATTGAAATTTATAGCAATGAATGTGAGTTTTGAGTTGGTTTACACATTACCATATGATGCATGATATTCACGCGTTTTTTTATGATTATATTTAGTGTATGGAAATTAAAGCGTTAAAAAAACCATTATCGGAGATTAAGATTGGTGTTTATGAAAATATTGCTACTGCACGAATGTCTACTCCTGTTATTGAAATTGTAAATCTTCTTGTTGAGCGTCGAATATCTTCAGTTCCTATAATTGATGAAAATGGTAATCAAAAAATAATATTTTTTTTTTTTTTTTTATTTTATCTAACTAATACATTTAATTATTCTTTTATTTCAGATAAGGTATTAAATGTATATGATTCAGTTGATGTAATGGTAAATATATTAAATAAAATATTTCATATAAAATGTTATGATTTTATCTGACATTTGACTTTAATCTTTATAATTAATAGACTTTAATCCGAACTGGGTCATACCGTGAGATGGATCTTCCAGTTGTCAAAGCATTATTACGTCGACCAGAGGTATCTTTTAATTTAAACTATTTTTTTTCTTTTTTTCTTTTCTTCATTAACTATTTATGTGCCATTATTTGTAGGATTTTCCTGGAGTTCATACATGTACATTAAATGATACACTTCACTCAATATTCGATTTAATAAAAAAGTCTCAAGTGCATCGTTTAATAGTTGTAGATTCTGAAAACAGATTACAAGGAATTGTTTCTTTATCTGATATCATGCGCTATTTAGTCACTTGATAATTTTTCGTCATCGTAAAGAAATCACGTCTTCTGATGATTTTCTTGATGTTTTTTTGCTGGAAGTGAATGGATGAAAAAAATTATAATCTTTATAGATGATTTTGATAGTTAATTCTTGAGTTTATACTGGTTTTTAGTACTATTCACAATATATTTACTTATATTAGTTTATTACTGTACTCATCTATGTTTTCCAAGTTCAAAGTTCAATTGGGTTAAAAGTAATTTTCGAACAATTATTAGGTAAAAATTTATCGTGGAATACTTTCGTAAATACCAATTTGATCTGGTTAAAGACTTTTATTTCTATTTCATATCAAAAAATTAAGAAAATAAATGGCCCAAAAAAAGATTCTTCCTTTTTTTTTTTCTTTAATTGAAAGTAAAAAACAAGTTAACTAGTGTGTAAGAAATAATATATGTATGTATATATATATATATATATAATATTTTTTTTTTTTTGTTTGAAATAATAAAAACTGATAATATATATATAAATGTATTATCTGTGTTATGTATGATAGAATAGTTCATTATTTGCAAAAGAAAGTATAAATAATAATCAAAAATAAGGTCATAAAATTAATAACTTTGTGAAACTATAAAATTAAAAAAAAAAAACAATTGAACACTTATTTAATAAAACAGATTTAGCTTAACTATAACATATGTCGAAAGTTTCTTTTGTGAATGAAAATATATATATAATGTTGCAAACGAGAAAAAAGAGAAAGAAATAAAAGGATTAACAAATAGGAAGAAAATTTGCTCATAAAGACTGCTGCAATAATATGATTAAATTTTTATCTTTGATTCTACATATCTTATTTTTTTTTCTCTCAATAAGTTTACCTTTCAATTACTAGTATAAGCACTTCCACCTGATGGTGGCGGATGACCACCAGGAACCGTGTGTGGGGAAGTTGGTGTCGCCATTCCCGGAGCACCTGGAGCTCCGGTGCCAGCGGCTTGAGTACCGTAACCGTAATAATATTGTCCATATGCATCATAAGTACCATTATTGTAATATTGCTCCCAACCTGCAGTGGCATGTTGACTTGCTGCTACTGCTGCTGCAGTTGCTCCATCAATAGATGCTAGAGATTGTGGTGGAGCGGACATACCAGGTGGGAGATCATAACCAGTTTCTGGTGTTGCATAATGATGAGCTGCGTGATTGCCATAATATCCATATGGACTATAATTATAAGCTGTGCCTGGCACGTTATAAGTATGATAGGTAGCAGCAGTTGATTGTTCTGGAGCCCTATCTTTTCCCCAGGAGCACTAAATTGGGAGACCGGGTTAATTATATGTTTAACATTATACGTTTAACTATATATTGAATACTATTGTTTCAACATGATATTACCTTAATGATTCTACCGTTGATATTCGTATTTTGAAGATTTACAATTGCACTAGCCGCGTTTTCGTGCGTATCTAGTCTAAATATTATTGTAAAGTTAGTCAAAGTGAAATTTTCAAAAGATATAAGCATAAAAGAAGTAATAACTTACTTTACGAATGCGAAACCACGATCTGCTTGCATGCGGACTTCAATGATATATCCGAATTGCTGGAAATATGGCATCAGGTGTTCCTCTAAAGTATTGTGAAAAAAAATCAGATTAATTTAAATACATAATAAACCAGCCAACTTGATTGAAACTTACGTGTGGTGGAAGGCGTTAAATTACCAACGTATACTGTACTATTGTAGTGAGGAGTTTGCGCAACGACGATTTCGTACGATAATTGCGGCGCTTGCGTAGAGTTCCCTCCTAATTCGTACAAATGCTCCAATATCAACAATTGACAAAAAAAAAAAAAAAAAAAAAAAAAAAAAAAAAAAAAAAAATAAAACCGCGATATGTTACCTTGTCGTTCTGATGTTGTGCTTCCAGGACCTGGTTGACCTTTTTGGTTGGCCCAATTGCATCGGATTGCACGACTTCCGAGCCATTCACCTAATCGAAAAAGACACAATAAAATCAATACTTGTCTTCTAGTGTAAATTAAATAAATTAAACTACTGATGTGATATCTCCACCCACCATTCATTGTTGCGATAGCTTGTTCAGCGTCCTATAATATAGAATGAAGTTGTAAGTATTTAATTTTATGCATAAAACGAAATTTCATTTAAATTCGCAATCATTTTCGTCAAAAAGTATCTTAACCGCTACAGTCGACAATCCATTAACGGTGGTCATCTCCAAGACTTACGGTTTTATCACGGAAAGCTACAAATCCGTATCCTCTGGATTTACCGGAGTTGACGTCCCACATGACACGAGCATCTCTGAGAAAAAACATTATGTTTGCATGAATATTAAAAAATTATAAAACAATTAAGATTTAAGATAATTTTAATTACTTACGACATGCTTCCAAATGCACTGAAAGCTTTGGCAAGCACTTCATCGTTAACTTCAGGACTCAAATCACCAACAAAGATGTGGTAATGATCTTAGTTTATTATAAATAATAAAGCGCGAATAATAAAAAAAATAAAAAAAAAAAAATAAAAAAAAAAATAAAATAATAAAGAAAAAATAAAAGAAAATGAAGGAAAAAAACAAACGGGTTCAGCAACGTAACACGATGAGCACTCAATAGGAAATAAATAGTGATAATACATACTTGATGTATCTTCTTTATGACCTTGTTGTCCTTGGAAAGCCCAATTCACTTTGATTTCCTAATGAATTTAAACAAAGTGGTTAATCATGAGAGATAAACTTAGATTAATGTAGGTAAAATAATAAAATTAAATTTAAATACCATGTTGTATATTTTTCGACCATTAAGAGTCGAGAGAGCCTGTTCAGCAGAACGATGATCATTAAATTCAACAAATCCGTAGTTTAAACCTCCATGCTGGTACTGACGATAAAAGAAAATGAAAAAAATTAATTTTTTGTCAGTTATCATAATTCAATAGAAATGTTTAAATAAGCAAGGCGTCCACATTTCTAAATTTTAAGATTAAGAGATCAGCATACGAGCCAACTCGGTACTCTGTCTTGTATTTTACACTCTGTCGCCCCACACAAACTAAAGCTGCAAAAAAGTACATATATAACTTTGATCAAAACGTTAGGTAGATGTTTCACAAAGAGAAAAAAAAAGAAAAAAAATAGAACATCATATATTTAAAATAAATAAAATAAAATGAATAAAAAAAAAAACTAAAAGGAAAGGAAAGTCGAAATAACAATAATAATAAAAAAAAAAAAAAAAAAAAAAAAAAAAACAAAAGAAAGAAAGAAATACAAATATCGAGGGAAGATAAAGGAAATCCAACCTTTGAGCTGCGTCAATTGCGCAACTCGAGTGTCCAGCTTAGGTCAGCCATTAGGTTATTCCAATAAAGAACTTGCTTCAAAAGCGCCTCGTTTTCAAGAAAAAAAAGCAAATTTGCCAATCTGATCAAGATTAAGCTTCAGCCAAAACCCCCTCTATCCTTATATTCGTACTGGCCTGTCGTGATGATAAGTCAACTCACATTTTTATCAGGAATAATTTTCGTATTATTTACTGATCCTGCTACGCCAAAGATCTCATGAAGCATGTTGTCAGTTACCCTTGGATCAAGGTTACCCACGTAGAGACTTTTACATCCTTCATCAGTGGCGCCCATGTTTATGTTCATGCCGTTCTTATCAAATTTTATTATGCAAACGTTAAAAAAGATCTCCGGGTCGTAAGCAAGAATTTATGAAATAAAAAAACTAACGCTATCCAATTTTAAAATTGTTTCAAAAAAAAAAAAAAAAAAAAGTTTGCGGAAATTGTTTTGATTGGTTCTTGATTTTTAAATTCTAAAATTCCAATTTCATGTTGCCCCAGATAAACTGAAGTCCACATGGCTTTGTGACTAATCATTATTTATAATGTACAATTTTATATTGAAAAAGGCCGCAGTAACGCAGAATCGATTGTTTTAAATCTTTAAATCAAATATCCTTTTTTAAAAGAATGAAGATACTTCGAAAATTTAAATGCGCAGAATAATTTACAATTATCATCTTAAAAACCTAAAGCTTTTTAACTTAGAGCATAAATACTCTAAAAATAACCTAATAAACGAACTATCTATTTATAAAATTTATAAAAAAGATGATAAAGTATCTGGATAAAAAAAATATGAATATAAAAATGTTTTAAGTAAATATTTAATCGTACTCATATAATAGCACACTATTTCTACATCCAATCAACAAAATATGAACAAAATATTTGAACATAAGTACATTCGTACATTGAAAATTGATATTCTTCTTAAGGCGCGGGCAATCCTAGTTTTTCTCTAGCATAATCTACAAATTCATCGATAAGGACCGGCCAAGCACCTAAAGGAAGAAGAAAATAAGAAAATTGTACGCTATAATATAACCTTTTGAGAAATATCAGAACAAACCTTCAGAATCATAATTTGAAAGCTCGAGATTGATTTGTTTGATAAATTCGAGCAACTAAAAGGAAAATTGATGAATTAATAACAGATTCTACAAATATAATTAAGAAAACAATAATATTGTTTGTACCAAGTTCCAAGTATCCTTAGAAATCGACTTGCCATGCTTTTCCTAATTAATGGAAATGTTAAGTAAACCATAAAATTAAATATTCAAAGATTGATTTATTCTCACCTTAACAAAATCTATCCATATATCAAGATGAGGCCAACGATCACTCAACAACATCCGCCAATATTCTAATGCTACATCGAGACCTTTAAAAATATAAGGATAATGATTAAATCATATCTATACATATAAAAAAAAAGTATGAAAACACCTACTCAAAGATTTTTGATTTTCACTTAATCCAAACTTAAACGTAAATTGATAAATATCCTTGAATGTACTTTCATTCTTCAATGATTGTCGAAGTTGAGGTATAGCCGCACGCATTTTTTCGATAGAATCGCATCTAAAGAATAAAAAAAATATAGTTAAATATATAATTGAGATTCTCGCATCATTAAATACCTTAATTTAGTCCATCCGTTAATAAAACCCTGACGTTTAAACTCAATTTTTTCTGCCTCGAGATTCCAAGCCAAAACTAACATTACAACATCTTCAGGAGCAACGCCAAGATCGTTACAATATTCTAATATTCCATCAACTAGCATAGCATCTTCATCTTTATCTATTCATACAAAAGAAAGTCGAACTAATTAAAAAATTTATATCTTTGAACGAAAATAAGATCCATTTAAGGGGGTAAATCTTTACGAAGAATTAATGAATCTCTAATAGATCAATCCTTTTTAGTGTGATTATTTATTTGACAATAAGTTACGCGTTAATAAAAAAACCAGTAACACACCTTTATATTTAGAAAAGATTTGATTAAGTTTATAAGTGTCAACGCCTGTTGAGTTAGTTGTATTGAAAGCTCTCCAAGTGTTACCACCACTAGATTGATCATTGAAAAAAGCGTCTACTGCTACCTCGACGTTCCAGTTGCATTCTTTAAGTTTTCGGATGGAAACTCTTTCACTGGAACAAAAAAGTTATTTAAAATCAAATGAACAAGAAAAAAATATTGATCTAACATATAGTATCGACATAACATTACCTGGCGCTTGTAAATGCCATAAATTGTCTGACCTTTTCTTTTTGGGTGGATTTTAACGAATTCTATAGTAAAATAAAGGTAAACTTTAGGAAGAAGGAAAATTGATAATTTTCAAAAATATTAAATCTTACCATTTTTTACTAAAACAAAATATTAAGCATAAATTTTTATTCAAGATTTTATTTGTTTTATCGTAAGAACAGAACGAAATGGAATTTATATAGATCACATGATTCAACATAAAATGTTGACTCTGTTTATGTAACCATGTACTGATGTACCGATCACTACGCACGAACATTTGGATCATAATGAGATAACTTTTGACGACTTCGAAAATTGTTAAGTTGCTCTGACAGATAAATTAAATATTACATTGATTCGCATCAATAAAACATCATCATCGATCATTTGTGACCAATATCCTAATAATGCTCTGCTTCTTTGTGGTGTCTCTCCTCTTGTTGAATTTTGGTTCTTTTGGAAGTATTCAAATACTTTAACTTTTTCAATTCAATATCAAAACCAGCTTGCATACATACATTCTCGCAGACTTTATTAATTTGGGAGTTTGATGGATTGGGTGAAATTGCATATTGGTAACTGGATTGTGAAAAACGAACTTAAGCGCGTCGTATATCAGAAATGAAGATTTACTATATATGGAAATTAGAAATCTTATCCAAATTAGGCTACAAGTCCAGATTAACTACCTGAAAAAAAATTTCACTTTTTATTTCGCGTTCGTCCTTTAACCATTTCCTTTCCTTAGTTCAAATAATTTCATGATTTCCCAGATTTTAAGACGAGTGGTTAATACTCCACGTATTATAAGCGATAACATAACGCCAAATTCTTCTAGGTCTTACCGACCTTCAGCAATTCGCTTTGGTAGCTTTCCAACTAAATTGCAAAGGCGACAGCTGCATCGCATTATAAATCCCAACCCACTTCTAAGTTATGGTCATCGCCATTCTACTTTTTATAATGTCCGTAATAAGCAGTTATTAGTGGTAGGACCTCAAATTAGAACGATTTCATTTATTTCAGTTTCAAGATTCGTTCTGCATGCATTGAGGATTCCTGCCGCTGGTGTAACAATGGGAGTGGGAGGTTTGGCATACGCTAATTATAAACTTAATGGTAAGGCAATTCGTATTTTATGTGTAATAAAACGCGAATTATTTTAAGTAATTAATTATTTATTATTTGAAATAATTAGATATGGCGAGTAAAAGCTCGGATTTTCTTTCTTCTATCACTAGTGGAATTAAATCGGCTGTAGGAACAATTGGACAGGGAATTAATGTTGATTTACCAAGTGTGGAAATACATGTTCCCGAATTTTTAGCAAATATTTTTTCTTCTAAATCGGGTCCATCCATAACTTCAAATTCGTTACAGATGGAATCTGATAGGCCTAGATTTATTAAAAAGGAAGATGAAAATAATCCGAATAATTCATCTGATCCTTCAGGAGGTGGAACTGGTGCTACTGCTGCTGCTGCTACGGTAGGAGCAGCTACTTTATTTAGTACAAATGAACAAGATGAAGATGAGAATGTTAAGAATGCATCTAATAAAAGTATCCCTGCGCAAGATAATCAATTTATGCTTTTAACTAAAAAGTTGATAGAGGTGCGCAATATTCTAATGAGCATAGATCATAAAGAGGCACTGAGGTTGCCAAGCATTGTAGTTATAGGCAGTCAGAGTTCTGGCAAAAGCTCCGTGTTAGAAGCAATTGTCGGACATGAATTCTTACCAAAGTAAGGATCAGGTTAATTAATATCATTCTTCATTATTTATTCCTAATAATTTACATTTGCATAGGGGCTCGAATATGGTAACACGAAGGCCAATAGAGTTAACATTGATTCACACACCACAATCTAAGGAGGAATATGGTGAATTTCCTCAGCTTGGTTTAGGGAAAATTCATGATTTCTCTCATATACAACAAACATTACGTGACTTAAATCTTGCTGTACCAGAGTCTGAATGTGTTTCCAATAAATCTATTGAGTTACGTATTTATTCTCCCAATGTACCTGACTTAACGCTTATTGATTTACCAGGCTATATTCAAGTTACCAATAAAAATCAACCTGAAACATTAAAGGATAAAATTGTTGAACTATGTGAACAGCATATTAGAGAGCCAAATATTATATTAGCAGTCTGTGCTGCTGATGTTGATTTGGCAAATTCTGAGGCACTAAAAGCTGGTCGAAAAGTGGATCCATTGGGTTTACGAACAATCGGGGTTATAACTAAAATGGACTTGGTAGAACCTGAAATTGGTTCTGCTATATTACGCAACACTGATTATCCCTTACATTTGGGTTATATTGGTGTGGTCTGCAAACCTCCCGCAAATAGGAATAATCAAAAAAATATTACTTCAGCTTTGATGCATCATGAAGACCAATTCTTTCGTAGTAACTATGTGTATAGTCAGCGTGGTATCCAAGTTGGTACAGGTACTTTGCGCAGAAAGCTCATGGAAGTGTTGGAAGAAAGTATGGCTAAGTCATTATTTTCAATTGTTGGAGATGTCCAATTAGAATTGGAAGAAGCTCGATATCAATTTAAAGTACAATATAATGATAGGTTAGTGAGTTACAAAATTGAATTTATTTAATCTTATAAGTTACTTATCGTTCTTGATATTTATCATCTTAGGCGGATTACGGCTGAATCATATGTCGCGGAGGCAATAGATTCTATAAAACATAATTTTAAAGATTTTGCTCATTCGTTCGGAAAACCACAAGTTAGGCATGAGGTTAGAACTATGCTAGAACAAAGAGTATTAGATCTCTGTGCTGAATTATATTGGACAGATAATAAAATTGTCGACTTATCCAAAGCATCCGCGGATGATCTTTACTGGCAATATAAACTGGATATGAGTTCTGCTGCACTCACTAAGAGTGGCATAGGTCGAACGAGTACTCAGCTGGTTGTGGATGTATTAATGGCTAATATGGAAAAATTGGCTTCAATGGAACCATTAAATAATCATCCTGACACTAGTAGTAAAGTGTTAAGTTTCAGTAATGAAATTTTACGAAATAAATTTCATACAACAGCTGATCAAGTTGAAAATTGTGTTAAGCCTTACAAATATGAAGTTGAGTGCAGCGAACAAGAGTGGGCTGACGGAGTTAAACGATCAATAATACTCTTAGAAAAAGAATTGGAAAGCTGTGATAAAGCTTTACGTCATATTAGGAATACCATTGGGAAAAAGAAGCTTAGGGCTGCTATTAAATATGTATTGGATGCTGAAAAAGAAGAGGCAAAACGTATTCAGGCTCGGATTAAAGATATAGGCGAAGCTAACAGCGAGACTAGTACACATACTATACCACTTGCTGCATTGATTTCTTCTGTAAATGATGTAACGGAAGAGGGTGATGTAGAACATACTCGTCTTCATTTTAATCCTAAGGTGCTTGAAAAGGCTCGCGAAGCTATATTTCTTCGTGACCGTTCTATGATACTTAAATATCGTTTAGCTGCCTTAAAATCACGGCAATGTAAATCACCTGAGAATAAACAATATTGTCCAGAAGCATTTCTAAATATGGTTGCCGAAAAACTCGCCTATACTGCCGTAATGTTTATTCAAGTTGAATTATTAAATGAATTCTTCTTTCAGTTCCCTAGAGAAGTAGACAACCGACTCGTTTATGATTTAGACAGAAAACAGATATTAACTTTCGCAAAAGAAAACCCTCACATCAGAAAACATTTAGAATTGCAAGAAAGAAAACGGAAATTAGAAGAAGTATGAATGATAATGAATAAATACAAGAAATTATAATAATTGTATAATAAATATTAATATGCTTTTGTTCATTTGTAGGTTATGGAAAAACTAAATTATCTTGTAAGAAGACAAAGAGATATTGAAGGGCGTAAAGGCCCAACTAATTTGTAAAATGGCAATCATTATATTAAAAAAAAAAAAACTTGGCTTTAAAAAAGCGTAAAAATAAAAACAATTATTTATAATATATATAACAAGATAATAATTATTTAACAACAGATAATAAATTATAATATAATTATTATTGGTTATTTATTGTTGGGAAAACCTTACTTCAATAGTATCATTTTATTAATTTATATGTGAATTATTTTATTTTAATGTCATCAACCCATTTCAACCCTTCTTGACCATCAATCTGAGTAGTTTTTCTATTTAAAACTTCCAATACTTTTTCTCGAACTCCTATTTTAGCCTTTCGATCTTTAAGAAAAAAATCAACGACCTCTTGCTGAGTCATGCTCACCGATCCTGCATCTGGCGTTTCGCCTGTAACAACTTTTTGAATTTCTTCTTCAGTTGGTAATGCAAACCTAGAATACGGATAATTTTCAAAAGACCGTATATTTAATAGATTTAAATGATGTTTTTCCGAAGATTCAAAATAAAATTTTTCTATTTCATCATCAGAAATGTCATCTAATTTTGAGGGATTCCATTTTGGTTCTCTTTTATCAACAAGTAATGCCGTTACCCCTTCAATGAGATCTGATTTTTCCTGTTTATTATAAAAGTTTTGTCATATTGTTCCATAATGTTTAACTAAACAATATAACAATTTTAAGGCGAACTTACCAAAAATTTTTGAACTAGTTTATATTCCATCTTAAAGCAATCAGTTATAACCATTTGTTTTCCCTTTCGTAATTCACGTAAAGTAACCTATTTTGGATAAATTAAAAAATTTAAGTTCCAGACTAAAGAATATTAATTAAATAAGAATAGCTTAAGAAATCTACTTTTAAACTTGTAGGTGACCCTTTCAACAGGGTGTTTATTACTTCCTTCGACCACGTTTTATCTTCTTCCTTCGTCAGCGCATCAATAATACTCTCAACTGTATTACCTTTAAAGCATCTAATTTAAAGTATTAGCTTGTCATTCATTTCATAAAATTTATTGTAACTAAAATAATCATACCGATCAACTGCTTTCCTAATATCACCACTAAGGGAATAGATATGATTCTGTTGGGGCTCTGATACAAAATCTTCAATGGCTGCATTAATCACCTCATGATCATCGCTTTCTAATTCACTCAACCGGTCTTCCAAGTACGATAATCGTTGTGAAGGAACATAATGTGTTGCAATTCCAGATAAGCTAAAAGAATTCATGAGAATTATAATTTCTAGTACAATTTGTATTTAAAACCAACAATACATACAAGACGTCTATGCCATGTAGCCTTGAGCCAGTCAATGCTAGATAAGTTCCAATTTCTCCATCCATTCTTGATAAAAAGAAGGATCCACCAACATCAGGGAAATAACCGATGTTAACCTCTGGCATGGCAAATACTGTTTTTTCAGTAGCAATGCGAAATGGTGCATGAACTGATAAACCAACACCACCTCCCACTTGTTAATTGTAATCAGGTAAAAGAAATAAAAAATCTATGTGAATGTTTTAGTATTAGAACTTAAGTCGCAAACTTCATATACTAATGTCATAGCGATAAGACATACTGGTAATGCCATCCATAAAAGCAACAAACGGTTTGTCTAATGTAGCGATGAGATGATTGAGCTGAAATTCTTCTTCAAAAAATTGAAGAGGTTTTGCACCAACTTCACCATTCTTCTCTTTCTTTGCTAATTCTACTACTCCTATTAATTAAATTAAGGTACATTTATTTCTAACAAGAATAAAAAAAAAATATAAATTTGTATACTTACGTTTAACATCACCACCAGCACAAAATGCCTTTTTTCCATTGGCTTTAAGAATAATGACTTTACATAAATCAGATTCATTCCAAGCCTATATTGAATCAATGTCAATTAATTGCAATATTATGAAGTTACAAATTCGAATAATTTACCTGCAATTGTGGTGTCATATTTCTAATCATACTTAAGTCCAGAGCGTTTAGAACATTCGGGCGATTTAATATAAAAACACGACTCCCAAATTTTCTTTTATGAAGGACGTCCGCCTATTAAAATTTAAAAGATTAACAACAATCGTTGTAGTTGAGCAAATTAAAAAGTTACCTGTGGTGTATCTCCCGATACAGTTTGAAGATTCGTAGTTGTTACCTATAAGAAATTTGTGGAATTGCGGTTTATTTTAATTGAATTCGGCAAAAAATAAAATCCAAAACGTCAAACTGAACATCAAAACTAAGAGACTAACATGCTTCGAATGTTGATAGGCGGAAAACATAGAGCCCAATAATGTTGGTTTGAACAACGAAGCTTTGGTCAAATTTGAAAAACTTTTCGAAAGAAAAGCTTGACATTGCATATTGAAAAAGTAAAACCTGGAAAACTCAGTCAAAGAAAAGATTATCGGCTAGATCAACACAACCTAATTATCACGTGCCAACGCTCTTATCATAAACGTCATACGGTCATAAGCAGTTTAGGAATATTGTACTTTAAAATTCTTAATGCTAGTCTTTAAATACTTTAAATAGTTGAATCATATCATGCGATATGTGATGATCAACATAATTTACGAGGGCAAATTAGGCCATGTGACAAATAACAAGTGACAAACAAATTGGACATTGAATCACCAGTTTCGTATTATGAACCTACCAAAGAGATTAGAAAGAGATTAGAGTGGCCTGCCGTAATATGTTGTAATGGTTGTAATGGGTTGTAACGTAATTAGTGTAAGTTGTACGATATGCCGTAATTTTCACATAGGAAAAAATTGTTGTAATGGTTGCAACCTCAAGTTGTAATCCGAAATGCCGTAATTATTACTTACGTCAGGCCACTCTAAAAGAGATTACCAATTTTATCGTATCTTTTGGTCGCATTTAGTAAACTTCGAACCAAAAACATCAAATAAAAATGAAAAATCTTCCGGTATTATGTCTTTGATATTGATTATATTGTGATTTAACGAAGAGAAATGAAATTACTTTCGATTTAATTTAGTTCATTTTTTTGCAAAAAAAAAATTTGATTATTAATTTATTCTTCCTCCTCTTCTTCAGCCTCATTGCTAATATTAAAGTATCTTATTTCATACGATTGCTATATTATAATAATTATAATACAATTAAAAGAATTAATAAAAAAATATGTTTATAAAAAGATTCAAACATGATGTCCTACCTGATCTGTGGCGACTACGCGTAACCAATCTCGAATGCGGTGTTGTTTCATAAATTTCTTGGTGAGATATTTCATATAACGCTTAGAAAAAACATGAGTACTAGTGGTAATTGTAATTTTATGATCATCCCGGGATATAGTAACAATATCTCCTAATTGACCTGGACGACCATTAATTTTTATTTTATCGTGAAGAAATTTTTCCTTGATATTATGAAAGTTGCATCAAATTAATCAATTAAATATTAAAAATGATGTGAATTATTAAAATACATACAAATGCTCCAGAATCAAAAATTTTATCACGGGAAGGAGCTGAAGCATCAATAATATATTTTTGTTTCTGTGGCACTTTTTTGCTGGCTTTCGCCAAACCACCTTTTGTCTGCTAATAATTTTTTTTTTTTTTTTTTTTTATATATAAAAAAAAAAATTTAATTATAATATTTCAAATGTTCTCCTTTCATTGAAAAAAAATATTACTTACAGGTTTATTTGGCATCGGGACGGAGTTATTAGTACTAAAGAAAATAAATTGATCCCGTAAATTAGAACCTTTTCTTGGAGGAAGAACAGAAAAATTTAATCTAGATCACAAAAAAAAGTTTCATTGAATCATTATGATTGGCTGTATTAAAGATCACACATCTCGAAATTTATTAATAACCAATGTAATTTCAGCAAAGATTAAACCGCTTTTTTTTCCCCTCCACAAACAGCAATAAATGGCCAGTTCAGAGTTCGCGATTCCTGAAGAAATTAATTCCACTAACTTTGAACGTTACCAGAAACTCCTTTACAGGGCATTATTAAATATAAGCACAAAACGCAATAATGAATTGCCCTCCAGAGAAGTCCCGTTTTATCGCATGATTGATTCAACGGCGGCACGCAAATTAGATCAACTTTCAGGAAAAATTTTACCAAAAATCAACCAAATGATCTCTAATGCCGATGTACCCGGCTCTGAAGGATTCTGTGAAATTACCGAGGCTGAAGATGTTGATTCTTGGAGTAAAGATTTTGTCTCTTTAATTGATTCCCTTATTGATGGAGTCGTAAGTTTTAGCTTTTATGTTATTTATAAACGTTTTAGATTTTATTAATTATTTCATTTCCATTTTTTGTTTAGAACGTTTCATTGGATGAATTCAGTGGTCGAAGTAAAAAAATCTCGGCTATAGTAAATAAATCAAAACCAGTTATTGCTGAAATCTCGAACGTAAGTGTAATTATAATCACCAAGTTACGTTCATTGAATTGTTTTGAGAAATATTCGCTTAATTAATTAATCATCGATTGTTTAGTCAAAGGACTTTCGACTTTTATATGGTAATGCTATTGGTCGTCCTCAATTGAAGTTTAAGGATAAGGTTGACAATTCTTCTGCGCCCTTTATTCCAAAGCTTGTTGAGAAACCGAATGCATTGGTTCCATGGGAAATAAATACTAAGGAAAACAAAGATTTATCATCGTAAGTATATTAGCATAAAAAGTGATATTGCAAAATTTTTAATCTATTACTAAATCGTATGTATTTTTTCTAGCTATTCGCATCCATACGAGTATGAAATAAAAAATATCATTTATCCGACTTTCATGCTTGAAGATAAGGAACCAATACCATATAAACCTATTACGAGTTCTTCTCATATTTGGGTGGAAACATTGGAAGATTTAAAGGCAATGTGTGAAAAATTGGAGAATACTAACGATATTGCGGTCGATTTAGAAGTAGGAAAATTCTTTCGATCAAAATACTCCTTTATTAATTAATTGTTTTGCCAACACGGATTTTCTGTTTTGTTTTAGCACCACGATTATCGTTCTTATCAAGGGTTTACTTGTTTAATACAAATAAGCACAAGAGAAAATGATTTTATCGTGGATGCGTTAGCTTTAAGAGATTCTTTACAAATGTTGAATCAGTCCTTTACCAACCCAAATATCGTAAAGGTAATAATCTGTAAAAAATAGTATTATTAGTAAAAAAAATTTTTGTAAAATTTCTTTTTCTTTTTACAATATTATTTAGGTATTTCATGGTGCCGAATTCGATATTGTTTGGTTACAAAAGGATTTTGGTGTTTATATTGTCAACTTATTTGACACATTTCATGCTGCTACTCTTTTGGGTAAATATTTTTAAGCAATTGTTGTATGTTTAGTCAATTTTATTAACTATTTTCTTTAAAATAGAACTTCCTCAAAAATCATTGGCTTATCTTCTGAAACATTATTGTGAAGTTGAGGCAGATAAGAAGTATCAATTGGCAGATTGGAGAATAAGGTATGATAAAACCTTTGTCATGTAAGATTTATATCTTTAATAAAATGCTTATTGAAAATTTGGTTTATCTAGGCCTATCCCAGCAGAAATGTTATGTTATGCTCGTTCGGATACACACTATTTATTGTATATATACTGTAGAATGAGAAATGAGCTAATTGCCAAGTCCGAAAATCTTTTGAGGGTAGCGCTTGATCGATCTGCGGAGACTTCGCTGAAAACGTATAAAAAAGTTGTTTATGATGAAGACGGAGAAGGACCCGGTGGTTATATGAGGTTGCTAGCAAAAAGGAAGACATTATTCGATCATCAACAAGTAAGTTTTTATATAACTTATAAGTTGCCAGTTATTATTCGTTAAATTATATTTTATTATTTATCTTATAGTTTGCAGTATTTAAAGCTCTTCATGCTTGGCGAGATCGAATTGCAAGAGAGGAAGATGAGAGTACTGGGTGAGTAACATGAAAACAATGCACTTTTTACCTCACAGTAGGCTAAATTTATCTACCTATCTTTTTAGTTATGTGTTACCAAATGAAATGCTCATTGTGCTGTCTGAAAGAATGCCGGATGACCCTAAAGAAATTTCTGCTTGTTTTAAAACTGGTATTCCTTCGCTTATTAGAATGAATATTCTTGAATTATCGAGATTAATTAGAGATACAAAAAGCGATGCAACAATGCCTACAATGTCGCTTGCTCAATCTAAGTCCGCAGAAAATAATACAATTACAGAGAATATGGAAGTGGATTCAAATGAGCTTATAGGTACAAATAGTAAATAATACGCTATAAAATAACTTCTTTTTTTCGCTCCACTATTCAAAAATACACATTGCCATTTGTTTAGATAATAAATTAGAAAGGGATGATTCGCTATTAGAAACTCCGCACGTTAAAGATATTTCTAAATACAAATCAAAATCATCGCTATTATTCGGGGACTGTCTAGACGAGGTTTTATTTCATTATTGTATACACATATTTTTCTTTAATATTTATATATTTATACATACTTGAATTGTTTTTTTATTAGCCTATCGTTCAAGATGAAGACTTGAAGAAAAAAGCTTTCAAAATTACATCATCTCTCTCGTTTACACTACCAGTCCCCAAATCTATCAACTATTTAAATAAGTCAACTTCAGATACACCACAATCAGTTGTGCAACAATCTCCTACCGAAATTCTATTTACTCCTGTGGAACAAAGGACTTCGAAAACTAAGGAAAACGAGCTCATGAGTAGTTCTGAGAGAAAAGAACACAATTTTAAAGGAAAAGGACGCGAAATAGTGGAAGTTTCTAAAAGTTCAAAAAAACGCCGGATGAATGATATGGATGAAGATGATGGTATAGAACAGGTAGAACCTGTAATGACTGAATCATCATCATCCCAACTCACTACAACGAATACCCATAACAAAACGAAGCAAGGTATCGTTGCTATAACGAGTTAAAAAGTTTTATATAATTTTATTTAGTATCAGATTTTTGAAAAATTAATTATAAAAAAATCCTTCAAGTCGTGCAAAATAGCCAAGGAAATACCACAAAAAAATCAAAGAAAAAAAATAAAAAGGCTAAATTGATGAAATCAGGTAAAGTAAAATTAAGTATTATTGTTGCTGTCGAAAATGTACTGACAGTAAATTTACTCTTTTTATTTAGATAATATTTCTGAAAAAGCTGGTATTTGATTTATGATTTGATGAAATTTTATGTTAATAAACAAAACAACTTATCCCGAAATTTTTTTATTTAGGAAGAAACGGAGTAGAATTTGACACTATGGATCATACAGAACTGCCATCTACTGTAACGTCTAGACTTTCAACTAATGTTACGTCAACAATTTCTGTTGATACCTCATCTAGATGTGCAGCTAAAATTGAGACTAAACAAAATACAACCTCGATTCAAACACGTTTGTATACTTTTATTATATGAACGGATATTCGTCTACATTTTTTTCAATTTTAATTACATATCGTTTCCAAATTAGCGTTTAATCCGTATGGTCAAACAGTTATTGACGAAAGAGTAAGTAATATAAAGTAATAAAACGGTGTAATAATTAATATATCTAAATAATTTGTTTATTACAGTTAAAAAGGTCAGATCCCCGGCTCCCGTCAGCTCAATCTTCAGGGAATAGAAGTATGACAACAGATAGGTAAATAATAATTATTAAAAAAGAAAAAAAAAATATTACACTAAACTAATGGTTATCGCCTAATCAATTTCTATAGATCATCAAATTACCGGAAAGATGATATCGATAACGATAACGATCCGGAAAAGAAATGCACGATTATGTAGGTATGTGTATGCTATTCACATACTCAATTGAAAAAGCAAACTCTATGATTTTGTGTATTCGTGTTTTCTTTTTTATCTTTTTATTATCTGGCGTTTAACTTGTCCGGCTGGAGGTTTTTTAAAGAGGATATATAGCATAATACTTGTGGCTGCGGATAACGTATACCTGATAGAAAGAATCATAAGTTAATTTTACTATAAAAAAAATAAGAAAGAGAAAAAAAAAACAGAAAAAAAAGAAATAGCAAATTGAACATTTGCTAAAAAAGTGTATGCATGTTCTTTGCTGGATAAATATTATAGAAGAATATTATACCATGTGATTGCGTATTGTAAGTGCGTATTTCTTAATTCCACACTAGGAATTTTTCCAACTGGGATACCGTCTTGGATCATTTGATTTATTATGAAGGGAGATCCTTCTTTAATCACAAAATCGCTAATCAGAAAAAGAATGAAATTTATCTTTTAATTGGAAAAATATTCGAATCGTACCCAAATTTTGTTCTATTAGTACTGGCTGAGATCCTGTTCTTTGAGCCATAGTATCTACATCTAGCCAGTACCATTGGTTTTTTTCTGGATCATTTTCTGGGACGAACCACGTTTTCTATTATGTATTTATATTTATTTAATAACTATAATAAAAAATCTTTATAATTTATATTTTTAGATGTTTTATGTGTTGCAATTTTACCTTTTCTGAACCTTTTAATAATCCTTTAACAGATACTTCATCCTGAATCTAATAATTTCTTAAATTTACTAAATATACAACTTGAAATAATATCCAATTAAAAAGAAGCAGGAAAAATTCGATTATACTTGTCCAGCCGGTCTCGTTGATGGATCAATTTTTTCTCTCGAAATCCATCCTCTTTTAACTAAAATTGTTGTACTATTAAAAAAATAAAATTAGAGGTATGAGCCATATGATTTTTATTTTTACAATATGACTTAGTAGAGAATTAAACATCCACCCGTTTTCACGTTCGAGCGGAGCAATAACGTAATAACCAAGATTATTATTAAATGTTCTCGGTCCTAAATAAAGCTCTCGATCATGAAGGAATTTTCCTGAAGTTTTAACACGTCTATATAAATAATCTTTCAAAACATCTAACCTAAAAAGTAATTTTAGTTGTTGTTTAGAAGATATTCAGATATGTGTGGGATTTAATATAAAAAAAATTACTTTATTCTTTTGGGTAAATTAATTGGTGGTTTAGATAATCGATCCTCATAATCTTCGATTAATTTAACTTTCCAACGCAATCGTGCAACTTGCCAAGTACCTAAACCAAAAGTTATTAAAGGAATAAGAGCTAGAAAAATAGCTTGAACACGTAATTCTTTTTTTGCAGATTCCTTGCTAGCTGAATTAAAATGGGAGCCAGTAGAAAAAGGTTTAAATGAAGATTCTGACGGATAATTTAATTTAAAATCGTTTTTGAGGTTTGTTTTAGATGATTTGAAAAATATAGGAACAGAACGACGAGAAGAATACAGGAATGACATAATAGAAAAGTGAACGAAGACAAAGAACAAATTTTCGGAAAATTCTTTGATTTGCTATTTTGCTTATTTTGCTTGATTAAATCGGGGAAATTCCTGGTAGATCAACTTAAATATATCCTTTTTTTTTGATTTTCGCTTTGATCACCGACATAAAAAGAGAATTAAAATTAGTTTTTAGTAATTAGTTTGAATTTTATTATAGTAATGAGTTACTAATAAATGAGTTCCATATGTCAGTAGTCATATGTAAACAACGGCAAAACGTTTCTAATATGGCTGACGCAGTTAACTGGTTCCGAAAAAAAAATCATATCTTCATATGCAGAAGCAATTAAACCAAAAAACTTATATTTCGCCGTAAAACTCAAACAAAGTTTTAATGGTTTCTATTCGTAATTTCAACGACACATACTGTATCTCACAAAGGTTTAAAAAAAAAATTTTTTATCGACGAATCAAATCACTAATAAATGGTAACATTTTTACATAAAATTTTACGCGGATTGTATACTTGATTGATATTCACGGGTTTTTTTTTCGGATAATATTTTTATAAAAGGCTAGTGTAATTTATACACATTCATCTATTTCTAAATATTTAATTGTGAAACAATAAAATAATATAACACTATTACAAATTATGATTGAATTAGTCAGCTTAGAAGACTTTTTCCTTCCGTTTAAAGTTGTTTGACGACTTTTCCTTTCTTAATCGCTCGAGACCTGGAGCGACTAACTTAATTAAAGCGGATCATTAATATTAAAAAAAGTTCAACAATGTCTTCGAATTACAACTATAATTACATCGCGCAACTAAACTCTCTAAATCCAGTCACTGCTCCTGAAATGTCTGATGAGGATCTAGCTAGAGAATTAGAATTTTGGTCAAATACTCAATTTATTGAAGTTCCACCTGGAATAAGTTTGTTAGACGATGAGTTTCAAGTTTCTTCAACTAAATTAGATCAAAATGTTACTCAGCCTACTATGATGGTTCAACACGATCTTACTACTCTTACTGACCAAACGCAAACACAACAAACTTTACATTATCCGATATTCTTTCCAACCCCGAACTCACTCGTACCAAATCGTTTGCAACCTATTACAATTGCAACTTCCTCTAACGATAATTTTACGCCTATATTTCCAGCTACTCCTATAGCTCCAGTCGTATCAACAAATGTTACTAATAATAATTCGGTAATTTTATCGAAAGAAACTCCAGATAATTCCCAAAATTCAACATCTACTGCTACAAAGACTACAACAGACTCTACATCTACAATCGCTACAAAAACTACTACTAAAACCACCACTTCTACTAACACTACTACTTCATCTACAAGTGGCCCAAATCGTAAGAATTCATCAACAAAATCAAATCAATCATCTGCTTCAGAAACGACACAAAGTGGATCTACCGAAACAAAAGAAGGCGAAAAAGATGCTGAACTTGCCGCAAAGTTAGCTGCTGAAGAAGATAAAAGGAGGAGAAATACTGCCGCTTCTGCTAGATTTCGAGTAAAGAAAAAAATGCGTGAACAAGCACTTGAAAGAACCGCAAGAGAAATGACTGCTAAAGCTGAAATGTTTGAAGGCCGTGTGAAGGAACTTGAAATGGAAATTAAATGGTTAAGAAGTTTGATTGTTGAAAAAGATGCCAGGCTTTTGGATGTTGAACGTCCAGGAAAAAGAAAAAAGAAAGATGAAAGTGAAGACGACAATGATGAGGATGATGAGAAAGAAAAAGAAGTGAAACGAGAACAGAACGATCAAACGAAACAAAAGGAGTAAAGAATTTTACGTCATTGCGAAAATTTTTCTAGGCTTTATTCGCACTTAAATGTTGCGTGAACAATAGAAGTCTAACCTGTTTCATTATCCTGTTTTAATCGATGTTTATTTGATTTAGGGTTTTTTTATCTTCGGAATATTGTTCTTTTACTCCTTTACACTGATGATCTTTTTGTATTATTTACCTGATATACATTTATAATATATTGATGAGTAGTGTTCTTTTTGTCTGTTTTTATTGATGTTTCGAATTATAAATAAGGATAATTTGAATTATATGTCCAAGCTTAAAATCGAGGATTATTTTATTAAGAAAAAATTTACACACAATAATGAAATATTTATAGATAAAACCATTGATAAGGAAATACCCTGAATGAAAATACCCAGAATAACCCGAATAAGATTATGTTATTTTAAAACTTTAGAATTATTAATATTATACTGAAAAATAATTTAAATAATTAAATACTTTTTAATTAAACATTTAAACTTCATTTTACGTCTTATTATCTATCCATCCGTCTATTCATCTATGGAGAATCATATTATATAAAGGTTGAGATCTGCAGATAAGTATAATTGATACGTCAAAAAGTACACTTGATTGGTCTTTATTGAGAAAACTATGTATCAGAAAAATCCTTAGCATCTATCAAAAAGAAAAAAATGTGGGATGCAAATTAAATTACCGGACGTTCGGAAAATTTGTTACCGACAGCGGCTAAGTTGCCGTCAACTTTTGCCGGCCGAAGGTTATGTTGGCCCGCATTATCACTATTTTGATATTTGTGAAATTAAATTGGAATTAATCATCGTAGGATATAGTTCGTGGTTGTAAATGTTTATTCTGTGTGTTGTTTTACAATTCTTATTAAAGTATGGCAAAAAAAAAAAATAAATATAAGTTTCTGGGAGGTTCTTGATTTATTGATTTAGGATCATCAAAGCACTTGCAATATAGGTTTGATCTGCATAGACGAAATAGGAAAGAAGTTCGTTTGTAAATTTAAACTAGATTATAGATTAATAGATTGATTTAGGTTATTTCGTCCCGCCACCCTCCAAGACATAGGTCCGGATGATTACAAATGATTATAAATCAAAAAATTCCAGATGTTCATCCAGAATCAATGTAAGTAGGGCGAAATTAGTATAACCCGCCCTCCATAGGAACACGGTCCGCTTATAAATGTTAAATGTAAAATAAATTGCGTAATAATTTTATTACGTAAGCACATTCTAAGCAGGAAGTATTTAAATTTTTTTTTACTAGAAATTATGACTTATCTGTAATCTCTTGGTATTATGTCATTTGAAAAACTAAAACGCAGCATTAAAATTGAAAACATTTTTATTTCATTAGTATTAGCATATATTTTTTCATTGTTAAGTGTAATTTTATTTATTATAAATATACCTTGTATTTGAGCAATCCTCAGCTATATACTAAATAAATAATATATTTTTATAATTCTTATACCTAAGACTTAATCATGTATAAGTTAGTGATTATTATATTGTAAAGGAGAGTTGATTTTTCAAAAAAATTTAATTATATTGAATATTAATTATGTATTATTTTGAATTATAATATATTATTTAATATTACATATTTAGCTTGCAATTAAGGGATGATTTTTCTTTGATTATGAAATTTTATAACTTGAAGTTACTAATTCTAAATAAAATTCTGTTTGTATCTTATAAAAAAGTGCATGAACTCTTCAACGAACTCCAAAATTTTTCTGTCTGAATTTCATGTTCATGTGATCAACAAATAATAAAAACTCAAATTTTAATTAGATTTTCACAAAATCGTACACAATAGTTGTGCTACTCTATGATTTACATGGGTTCACATATTTTTGAAAACTGTGATAAGAGACACTTTCTAAATATAATTGTAATACCTCAGCTTAGTAACACACGGTCTTAACAATTCGAGCTCAGATGCCATGTTCATTAAAATTTTTGAGAATTATTCAATGTTATGTGATGAATGTAAAGACTCGTCTTATTAATACAGATAAAAAAAATAATACAATTACAGAACTTTTCCCTGAATTTTTCATTGTAATAGGATATTTTTTATAAAAAAATCAATGCATGAATTTTATTTAATCTTTTTAAACATAATAGCAATTATTTAACAAGAAAATACATCTATAACTTTAATTGTGTGTCTAAATGTAAATCTAACATCAATATAACTTGTCAGATTCAAATTTAGATAAATGACTCTAGATCTGATTTGACCTAGAACCTGGAGAAACCTACGTGAAGCTAACTGATTAACTATTACACAAGAAATATCAATTAATATATGGACTACTGATGCCTTTCATCTTTTACTCAAATTATTCATACTAGCAAAAGCAGTTGGGGGTTAAAGTTATTTGTCGATGGGGTCCTCTTCTGAAGATGTTTTGTCAGTGTCTCAGTGATATATGATTCAAATTCTTTGCAATTAGAAATTTCAGTGACCTCTTCAGCAGATAAGTCCTCTTCCTGTAATAAATCTTCATCTGAACCTACTTCTTGATATATTCTTCTTAGAAAGTTGGATAGGTATTCCAAAGGGGTGATATTTTCTTTTGTAAAAAATAAATTTTTAAAAGTATTATTGTAGTAAAGCAATAATAAATTAAATACTTACTTTTTAACAAATCAATATGCGTTCTGAACCAAATTTCGTTCTGAAAATCTATTATATAGTATATAGCAACATTTAATACAGATAACTAGTTATATTCAAAATAATAATAAACAAATCTCTTCCGTCTTTATTGAGTTCTGTCCACTGCTTTTCTAATCCTTCAAAACAAGATGGAATTCCAGATGTTGAGAGTGTGATATTGTTCAATGGAGTGCCTCCTGAAGTATTATTTAATAGAGTGTCTTCTGAAGTATTATTCAATAAAGTCTTGTCTTCTAAAGTATTGTTCGAGGCCAAGATATTACTAAAAAAGCTGTGAATAAAAAGTTTGTAAGTATATTAGATGGTATAATATGATTTGGCTTTATATATCTAATAATACCTGAGAAGTTGTAATATAAGTAAATAAAAAATAGCCAATAAAAGAATGATCCAAAGCTACAGAAAAGATGTAAAAATGATAAAAGAAAGGAAAGAAGAAATGTCTATAATATAGCAGAGATTTATTTTATTCATTTTTTGATAAAAATAAGATGCATTAGGAAATTTTATAGGGTGAAAAATTGCGTAAGTTTACGATTTTGTAAGTTTACGAAAGTTTATAGTATAATATTTCGAAAAATTTCAAAATATTACATAAGTTTACAATTTTGTAAAATTTATGTGATATTACAGTCAAAATATTACGCAAGTTTTCAATATCGTAAAATTTATGCAATATTACGATCAAAATATTCTGCAAATTTACGAAACTGTAAACCTGCGTAATATTACGGTTAAAATATTTCAAAAATTTATAAAACTGTAAACCTGCGTAATATTATGGTTAAAATATTTCAAAAATTTACGAGACTGTAAACCTGCGTAATATTACGGTTAAAATATTTCAAAATTTTACGAGACTGTAAACCTGCATAATATTATGATTAAAATATTTTGAAAATTTACAAAACTGTAAACCTGTATAATATTACAGTTGAAATATTTCAAAAATTTACAAGACTGTAAACCTGCGTAATATTATAATTGAAATATTTCAAAAATTTACAAGACTATAAACCTGCGTAATATTACGGTTAAAATATTTTGAAAATTTACGAGATTGTAAACCTGCGTAATATTACTATTTGATCGTTAAAGCTGCATATGCAGTAAAACGTATACAAGGGCATGTGATACTATTGAATAATCAAAAATAATATAAACATCTTTTCTTTTCTTTCTTTTAAGTTTGGGAAAGCAAATTTATTTTTATTTACGAATTTTTTATTATTTACAATTTTTATGTTAAAAATTAAAGTAAATTCTAATTTTTATTATAACTTAATAAAAAAATACACATTTGATACTTGTTCGCTACTATTTTATAAAATAGTATCCAAGCTGTACAGCGTGAACGTTAGTATCAGTCACAGACCAAAAAAACTACTATTTTATAAAATAGTATCCAGGCTGTACAGCGTGAACGTTAGTATCAGTCACAGACCAAAAAAAACGTGAGTCTCCAGCCGATATTTAGTACGGACTGGGCTTAGCTACTCACTTAATAAATAAAAAAATAAAAATAAATATCTTCTACGATACATAAGTAAGTTTCTTCTTCTCTTACAATCATCACGCATAACTAAAATTAATCAAATTTATCAAATTTAAAACATAAACATAAATATTAATTATAAATTTTATTATAGTATAATTACCTGACCTCTTCCAAAATCTCGTTCTAAATTTGCAATAATATTTTTGGCCAGTACACGTCCACAGCCGCCATCCAGAGTTTCCATTACGATAAAGGATATAGTTCTAAATATCAAAATCAATTTGAATATTCGATAAATACATTTAATTTATATGAATGTAATTTTATTTATTTACTTACATGGTAATTCCTAACGAAGTTCCTCCACTTTTGGTTGTACTGTTGCCCAGAAAGCCTCGTACAAAATATTCTATTTATTCTGACTCAATTAAATGGATTAGTTAATTTGAATTTAAATTCTTTCTTAAAGAAATTATAGATATTAGTCATATGAACCTATTGGCAACAGAGTCCCAAAAATCATGGCGGCTTTTACCATTAATATTGTGGTAGGCGCAGTTTTTGTCTTGGCATATGTCAACCAGCTTATCCATCATAGCCCAGTTCCAATGGACGTTATAGTGGGAATGATGTGAACGTATATAGCGAGGCATTATTAGATTAGATTAGATTTTTATAATTTGATTTTGGGATGAGTAAAAATTTGAGTAGAAAGAAAGTCGTAAAATATCACTTTAAATAAAATTTGAACAATACCTCTTTGGTTTGATTTTATTTCTCATTTCAATTAAAATTTAATTTATTACACTCTCATCATTAAACATATTAATTAAATCTCGTGCAGATATAGATTATCTAAATATAAATATCATGATTAATAAAAAAAAATCTTAGTTTGATTTCATATTAATATATTATATTTAAAAATAAAAACAATTATATTTTGATTAAATATTTTGCATACATTTCTTAAAAAAATCATAAAAAAAATCTTGTACATCGTACATACATGCCAGTGCAATTACTAAATATCATCCCCTTGTGATAAATAAAAAATTACGCAACACAAATTCAATACAAATTCAACACAAATTTAACAAATTTAACGAAATTTGGCCAAAATTAATAATTTTTTACCAGAATTATCAACACAAATTGAACACAAATTGAACACAAGTTTCAGTCACGATTTATTTATGTCATGCCCACGTTATTAATAATTAAATAAATAAATCTGCATGATACTTTACAGAAACCTTAAGTTTTTGAACAATGCCGAATTGATATAATAACAATGTTAAATTCATATCATTGCGATATCGATTTATTGAAACAATATCATTATGATGTCACCATAATATCGTTTCAATATTAACAAAAGATATCGTGAAAATATTCGCTTGAAGAAACATCGAATCATTACCATTATGATATCGTTGCAATAACAATAATTTCAAAAAAGAAATGCAAAATAAATATTGGTATCGTATCAATATTCACTCGTTGTATCGACAAGATATCGTAAAAATATTTGCTTGAAGAAATATCGAAGTGACATCGCTTTGATATGGTTACAATAAACGATAATTTTCAAAAAAAAAACGCAAATAAATGATATCGTACTAATATTGGTTCGGTATATCAAAAAGATATCGCAAAAATATTTATTTGAAGAATATCAAATCAACATCGGCTCGATATAGTTAAAACAACGATATTTTTTTAAAAAAACGCGAAATAATGATGATATCGATACGATATAGTTAAAACAACGCAAAATAAAAATGGTATCGATATGATATCGTCTTAATGTTGACTCGCTGTGTTGATGATATTGTCAAAATTACAAATAATCAAGCCAAAATCATCTTGATATTGATCAAATAACAATTCTAAAAAACACGAATTGGTAAATTCTCTTCGATTAGTTCAATAGTTCTTGTAATTAGTTATTTGGTAAATATTGCACAATTGTAATATAATGATCTAATAATTGCTTAATATTACATATCTTGACAAGTAAAAACCGTTCTTTATTGAAAAAAAGAAATAGACGGACTTTTGTATATTCTTTGATTTTCAATTGGAAAATTTTCTTTTTTCACTTACTTATTCAAACAAAATATATACCGGCAGCTTCGTTGTTATAGTTAGATATACTTTTTAAAATTGAGGACACTCAACTATGTACTTTCATTGTTAAATTAAAAAAGCCTCCCTGATACGACACCTAAGTCCTTCCTGAGTTTCGTATTCTTGTTTGTTTTAACTTTGAAAAATCTCGCCTACGTCATTCTTCTTTCGTTCCTACTCTCATGACTCAAAACTCACACTAAAGACTTTTTAAAGCAATATATTCTTACGGACAAGCAAAATCGCGACTTGGTTTTAGACGTTACTTTGAAAAAAAAAAATGCGTAATTTTGAAGTGATCATCATGTGACTTTAATTACACAGATTTATGAAAACCGCAATAATTATGTGCATATACACTAAAAATATTCTTTAACTACTGCCTAATAAAATTTGCAGGGCTTCATCAACAATATTCAGATTCTCAGATCGCTACTCATCAAAAGCTTGGAATATCAAGCCACGTTTTTTCTTTTGAAGTTCAAACACGCGATCTTCAATTGTATTCTCAATAAAAAATCTAAAGACAGAAACTGGCCGAGTTTGACCAATTCTATAAATTCGATCTATAGCTTGATCCTCAATACTTGGATTCCATCAAGGATCCATAAGAAAACATTGATTAGCAACAGTAAGATTCAATCCCAAAGATCCGCATTTTAAACTAATTAGAAGAACCTTTATTTCCGGATCATTGTTGAAATTATTTACAGTCTCTTCTCGCTGATTACGTGACATTTTGCCATCAAATCGAACAAATTTGACATTTGCATCTTTAAATGCAATTTCAATCAAATCAAGAAAAGATGTCCATTGGCTGAAGACTACTGATTTATCGTTATTTTGATTTAAAAATTTCAATAAAGCTTCAATTTTGGAACTTATTTTAAAATCATCTAAATTTCTAATTTCTTCTTCTATTTGAATTGTTGTTAATTCAATTAATTGATTCATATTAACTGAATTTTGGCATATCGGACAAGAAAATGGTTCATCTCCAAAACTAATTTTGATGCAATCTTTGTCAAATATATGTTTACAAGGAGTAATTGTAGGAGTTGTTAATGGTTTAGAGCACATATAGCAACTTTTATTATTACTAACAGATATTTTCAGGGCAGCCAATCTTTCATCATTCATATTGCTATCAGCATCATTTATTTGTCTCTTACAAAGCTCTGTGTGATTGCAAATCTGTCGTAATCTCAGGAGCATTTCCAGAAACGTTACATAATTATATTTTAAATCGCCATTTCTTGATTCTTTCCAACTCCTAAATTGTTCTTTTATATTACTTTCCATGTTATCATAAATCTTTTTCTCATCCGTCTTAAACTTAATTTTATGAGTATAGAAATTAATAGGAGGAAGACATACTATAGGACGTCCATTGAATTTCATATCCTTTGTTCTACGAAGACAAACGGCTTTTATTAAGCTTCTAAGATTGTTACCATCTTTAAACTTTATTGTTTTGTTGTTAAATATGCTATTCCATATTTCTAGACTATCAAAAGGAGTGAATTTTAAGAATTTAATTAAAGAATATATATCATTTAATTCGTTCATAATTGGGGTTCCTGTAAGAATCCATCTTCTCTCAGCATCCAAATTACATACGGCAATACTTTGTTTTGTTGATTGTGTACGAATAATATGTCCTTCATCTAAGATAACTCGAAGCCATTTAATGGCAAATAATCCACTCCTTTCTTCTATATTTGATTGTGCAAGAATAGCATATGTAGTAATTATTATATCGTAAGTTTTAAGAAATTCTGGATCATTAATTCGATCAACGTCATGAAAAACATAATAAGAAAGAGACCCTTTCTTAACATGCTTGTTGATTTGGTCAATCCAATTTTCAAGCACACTTAAAGGAGCAACAATCAGAGTAGTTTTAGAATATGTGGAATCTAAATTGATTGCAGGTTTGGAAGCTATCAAAGCAATCATTTGTATCGTCTTACCAAGACCCATATCATCAGCGAGTATTCCACCTCTGGCAAGATTAGGGCGTGTTATTGTTGCAAACCTTGCTAATGTATTAAAGTAGAGTATTTTTTTCGTTTGATCCTCCTTTTGAATCCAGAATTGAACTTCCTCATCAATAGTTGGCTCTTTAGGGTGTTCATTTGATAACATCCAACCAAGGCCTTGCTTCTGATACGGAAGTAATTTCGTAATTAATGTTTCTGGTTGTGGTGCTTCTAGGAGATTTACTAGAAATTCAGTTTCTGATTGTGGTGCCGAATTCACTTTTTTTGCAATTTCAAAGTCTTTGGGAATAACTTGTAATTTTGGTAGTCCAACAACTGAACTGCTTTTGTTATTTTTATAAAATTTTTTAAGAGTATTTGATGTGTTATTATTAGAATTATTATTATTTTCATTGTTAACTCTTTTAATTCTAAATTTTGGTAGTCCTGTATTATTATTATCGGTAGACATTTGAGATTTTATTTGAATGATTTATTATTTGAGAATATTCATAAAAAAAAATTATTTCTCATTAGTATATTAAATGGAAAAGAAACAAAAGATTTCAAATTATTAATAAAAAATATTCTTACGTGAGTATACTGTGGTAAAAAGTGTGGAAAAAATGTACTTACGTGTGTATATAAAAAAAATCTAATCTCGAATAAAAAAAGTCATATCTAGATTACCCCGTATAAATAATTTTGAATTGTGTGACGCGTGATTCATCTGCAGCACCTGTGTTGCAGGGCCGATGATTTTCTGCGGCACTAAAAGGTAAAATTTGTGTGTGATAAAAATAAATTTTGTGTTATGTTGTGTTTTCCTATTTTTGGTAATTTTGTGTAATTTTGTGGCGTTTTAAATAAAATTTTGTGCCATTTCTGCGATAATTTCTCATAATTTTTACAATTCAAACTTCCTTAAAAAATTTTCTAGATTACACAAACTATGCTAATTATGGAAGCCACATGAAAATTATATAGAAATTACATGGCAATTGTGTGGAATTATGCGCTCGTATATATAAATAAATAAATTTTGTGAAATTATGTTGTGATATTTTGAAATTTTTGTTTATCACAAAATTTTGTGATTTATGTGATATTCTGCGAAACACAAAATATCATCGGCCCTGCTGTGTGGTATCTGACTCGCAATAAATGGATTACTTTATTGTAGATCAATATTTTATTCGTTACAACATTATGCAGCGTAGCATAGTAAAAAAAGAAAATCTTTTATTATATGCAATGCGGAAATATCAATGTTTGGTACAGATTGATTTTTATAAATCCCATGAGATCGACTTTAAATTTGATTAAGATTAAATAATGTTTAAAATAAAGTTCTTATATAGTTAATACCTAATTCAATTTATAAAAATTCCTTAAAGATAAAATGTTTAAAGTTTTTTAAGGAATCTATTAAATTATAGAATCCTTTAGTATCTTTAAACTTTGCTATAAATGTTTTAAGTGTTTATAATATAATACTTTATAGATCTTATATTTATTATTAAAAGTTCTGCATACATTTTGAGAATTAACATATAGTCTCTTAAGAGGAATGAGGTGGTAAATATGAATTATTTATATATTTTTTCGATGAAAATTTAATAAATTTTTCGATTTATTATTATTGTATTATTATTTTATAGAACTAAAAGATGCCGACTAAGAAAATAAAAAAAAATAACACGTTCTGGATTAATTATAATAATGAAAAAGATATTTATCTCTTTAGACTGCTTTTTCCTTTCCTTTACTGTTACCAGCTTTATTCCCTCTTCCTCTTCCTCTTCCCCTTCCTCTTCCTCTTCCTTTTCCTCTTCCCCGTCCCCTTCTACTTCCCCGTCCTCCGCTTCCCCTTCCCTTTCCACTTCCCTGTCCTTCATTTCCACTATTATTACTACTATTGCCACCGTCATTATCAGTAACTTCCTTCTCCTCCTGCTGTTGCTTTTGAATACCTCTATACTCCTGCTGGGTATAATAGATTCCTTTTTCGATTATTATAAACCATCGTTCTGCACTTTCCCTACTCGGTAATCGTTCAAATAAATTGGGCGTGAGACCGGTTACAAGATCGAATATTACAAAACTTTTATTGCATATATTCCACAACTTGTTCATTCTCTCAGCTGAAGTTCTGTAGCTTCTCCATTGTCTTTGTGTCAGTTTTTCTTCAGCTTTCTTAAGAAAGTTTTCTAATATATCTTTAGCTTTTGAAGCATTCATTTCGCCAAATGATTTTGGCTCGGAAGCGACTGCTTCTAATGTTTTCTTATATAACTCGTGAAAATACGAGTATCTCCTAACGTTTCTTCTTCTTGATAATTCAGAAGTTTCATCTTCTGATTTTATTTCATCTAATATTGTAAGCATATCCTCTATTAATAAAGACATATTACCATCGTCTATTTTATCCAGAAAATTAATTCTTGAATTATGATCGTCATCAATGTTTTTAGTTAGGGAAATAGCACCTTTTATTTTGGAGCCATCAAACTCCATTCCCTTTTCCAAATAATTATCATAATATTCCTGTAGATTCTGTATATATTTTTTGTTATCGTAATTAGGTTGCATCATCGGGGGGTTTATTGGCAGACGATCTTGGACTGTTCTTAAATGATATATTAGCCATGCAACGGCTAATATATCTTCCTTAAGATTTTCATCATTAGCTGCCTTTTCTTTATATAAAAGATTGATCCCTATTGTTGTATTATTATTGCTATTGTCTTCAGCAGGTAATCGCCGAAGTATATAGGGATTATCTAGAAACCTGCTCTCTTCCGTTTCTATAAAACGTTGATCAGCCATGTAAAATGTCGGTTTTATATCTAGTGAACCCGACGGAAGTACTGCAGTCAATTTTTGTTCATCTATATTCAAAATTATTTTTTTACAATTGCTGCCACTCATGCTCTTTAGAGCAACCAACCCGTCTTTCAAAGTATTTGCGGGAATATTTTCTAGAAATTGCTGGACTTCGTAATGATCTTCCGAAAGAATTTCGATTGTGTCTTGAATAAAAATAAATTTGTAATGCGATAATTAATAACAGATTCTCATAAAAAAAGTCAGATTTTTTACATAATGTATGATTCTACAGCTATTAGAATAGTATATGTATATAATAATATATATATTTTACCTTTTTCTTTCAAGTTTCCTACTGAGATTAATTTGACTTTTTTTGCTTCTTTACTTTCAATAGGCTTTTCGTCCTTCCTTTTCCTCGACGAACCTGCCATCACAATTTATTCGTCTGACGAACCTGCCATCACAATTTGTTCATCTGATGAACCTGCCATCACAATTTGTTCATCTGACGGACCTGCCGTCACAATTTGTTCATCTGACAGACCTGCTGTCGCAATTTGTTCTAAGAACGGAGAATTTTCTAATGGAATTATATATGGGGAATATTTATGTTTGGTCCTTTTCCAGGAGATCTTGGAACTAAACCTTTGGTCCAATTCAGAAGGTGAATCACTTTCTGAGTTGGTCTCATTTTCTGAATTGGATTTATCTTCAGGATGAAATGATGGCGAAGGTTGGGACATTTTAAAAATTTACGAAACCAGACAAATTTCTTGATTGTTTATTATGATGATTTTTCTGATTTTTTTGAAAAGGAATTTTATCTCTTTTTATATATATATTTTTTTAATTGTACTATATGATAAACACCATTCGATTAAATAATATGTGCTTTCATCGAGGAATTAGTCAAAATCATGTAATCTTAGTGCTATAATTACGCGAGTAATTAAAATAATGATATTTTTTAAGTGACGTGGAAGGCCGACACATTATAATATTTGAAGATCTGCAATCAATTAGATGTCGATTGTTAGACAACAAAAATCTGATCGGCATTATAATGCACATTTTTTTAAATATTACGCATGTAATTAGATATTTTTAAATGTCGTAAATAAACTGAAAAATTTTTTTACGCAGGCACAGCACATAATTAATTATTTGACACACTTAAAATTTTTAAGACTAAGACGCCTCTAGAATCACAAATATAACAATGGGAAATTCATTATAAAGTTGGAATGATTCTGATGTAGTAATAATATAAATATCAAAATTGTAATTGGTTAATTCAGTTTACACAATCAATAATAAAAAAATTTAATTAAATAATATGTGCTTTCATCGAGGAATTAGCCCAAGTCATATAATCCTAAATTTAAAAATGTACACTATAATGGCAATCAGGTTTTTATTGTCCATCTAATTGATTGCAGATCTTCATTGTTATTCGGCACATAGCATTACGCATGTAATTAAAATAATAAGATATTTTTAAATGATGTAAAATAACTGAAAAATTTTTTTACGCAGGCACAGCACATAATTAATCATTTGACACACTTAAAATATATTTAAATTTTTAAGACTAAGACGCCTCTAGAATCACAAATATAACAATGGGAAATTCATTATAAAGTTGAAATGATTCTGATGTAGTAATAATACAAATATCAAAATTGTAATTGGTTAATTCAGTTTACACAAAAAATTTAAATTTTTCTTGCTAAATAAGAATCAAAAAAATAATAATACATATATCATTCTAACCAGAACAATTGTTATTCACTACGAAGTTTATTGGATAGGAATCACGAGAAATTTTTTAAAGAATGGCATTCGAATGCCTTTCTTATGATAATTAATTAATAAAAAAAAGTCACGGTCACAAAGTTCAAATCACGAGAAATTTTTTTAAAGGATGGCATTCGAATGCCTTTCTTATGATAATTAATTAATAAAAAAAAAGTCACAGTCACAAAGTTCAAATCACGAGAAATTTTTTTAAAGGATGGCATTCGAATGCCGTTCTTATGATAATTAATTAATAAAAAAAAAAGTCACGGTCACAAAGTTCAAATCACGAGAAATTTTTTTAAAGGATGGCATTTGAATGCCTTTCTTATGATAATTAATTAATAAAAAAAAAAGTCATGGTCACAAAGTTCAAATCACGAGAAATTTTTTAAAGAATGGCATTCGAATGCCTTTCTTATGATAATTAATTAATAAAAAAAAAAAGTCACGGTCACAAAGTTCAAATCACGAGAAATTTTTTTAAAGAATGGCATTCGAATGCCTTTCTTATGATAATTAATTAATAAAAAAAAAAAGTCACGGTCACAAAGTTCAAATCATGAGAAATTTTTTTAAAGAATGGCATTCGAATGCCTTTCTTATGATAATTAATTAATAAAAAAAAAAGTCACGGTCACAAAGTTCAAATCACGAGAAATTTTTTTAAAGGATGGCATTCGAATGCCGTTCTTATGATAATTAATTAATAAAAAAAAAAGTCATGGTCACAAAGTTCAAATCACGAGAAATTTTTTTAAAGGATGGCATTCGAATGCCGTTCTTATGATAATTAATTAATAAAAAAAAAAGTCACGGTCACAAAGTTCAAATCACGAGAAATTTTTTTAAAGAATGGCCTTTCTTATGATAATTAATTAATAAAAAAAAAAAGTCACGGTCACAAAGTTCAAATCACGAGAAATTTTTTTAAAGGATGGCATTCGAATGCCGTTCTTATGATAATTAATTAATAAAAAAAAAAGTCACGGTCACAAAGTTCAAATCACAAGAAATTTTTTTAAAGGATGGCATTCGAATGCCGTTCTTATGATAATTAATTAATAAAAAAAAAGTCACAGTCACAAAGTTCAAATCACGAGAAATTTTTTTAAAGGATGGCATTCGAATGCCGTTCTTATGATAATTAATTAATAAAAAAAAAAGTCACGGTCACAAAGTTCAAATCACGCGAAATTTTTTTAAAGGATGGCATTGCCGTTCTTATGATAATTAATTAATAAAAAAAAAAGTCACGGTCACAAAGTTCAAATCACGAGAAATTTTTTTAAAGGATGGCATTGCCATTCTTATGATAATTAATTAATAAAAAAAATCACGGTTTGCGAAGTTTATTGGATAAGATTAAAATAATTTTACGCTTGTATTAAACTAATTTTGACAATAGATTTCCAAAATTATTGAACCTCCATAATAAATTAAAAATTGCATCTATTTTTTCGATAAAAAAAAAAATATTTTTTCTTTATTTAATATTCTAGGAAAACGGCCTGACGTAGAGAAAAAAAAATGACAAAAGAAGAAATTTCAACAAAAAGAAATCGAAATTTCTGATCTCCAGATAATGTACCAAGAATTTCAAAAGCTGTTGAGACAGCTGGAGAACAAATAATTGCCAAATTAAACAACAAAACTGAGCGGGAGAACGCATATCTATTAAAGTGGATCGATATTTTTTAGAGCAAATTTCAAGCCAGGAAGAAGAGATACATAAACTTAAATTAAAGCTTTATTTATATTTAGCACAATCATCGTCATCTACACCGCGGCCATCACCCTCATCATCGTCATATGGATGAGCACTTTAACACAATCAAGTCAGTAATTTTTTAGATATTAAATAATTTTTTAATAAATTTCATTTTATAATTAATGAATAATTTCATTTTTAAGTAAAAGGTTTACTTTTTTGAAAACCATTTATAAATTTAATAAATAATATTTTACATTTATCTTGTACATATCATGTTTAAATATATTATCTTACTAATAAATAATAATAAAAAAAAGTATTTGTAAAGGTTTAACTGGAAAATTTTCGCCTGCCTGATAGGATATGGGGAAATTTTCACCCGATAAACTCTACGAGAATAATTGCTATAAGGTAGCATAGTAATCGAACCTGAAACCTGGTGTTATGCTAACTACTCTATCACATGCAATTACTAGTAAAGAGAAATTTTGTTGATTTCTTTTAATTATAAAAATTTACATGATTTTCGATTTTCATTAGCAGAATAATGATTAGCAGGGGACTTTCCCCTGTAGTTACATATATATCCATCCTCTGCGAATTGTTGCACTAAATCATTTCTTACAAACGAAAAAAAGGATCGTTTAATATGATACGCTAATGTTAAAGACTAATTAATATAAATTAAATTATTTATGTTATAGCGATATTTAATTTAGAGGACTGGATATTCACGTATTCAGTTAATATTGTAATCTGCACAGATTCGGATATTTCAGTTAATGTTATCTGAACCCTGTTACCAACAATGATGATATAATCAAGTTGATTGCTCCGCTTTTTAATCAAAATAGAATCTATTTTGAATATGAAGATACGATATGACCAAATGACCATGATCCACTATCATCACTTATTCTTGTTATATACAGCGACACTAATTTAAAAATACATAGCAATTTTATTGTTTATTGTATTTTCATTTTTATGTTTTCTATCGCATAATAAACTAATATAAATAAAATAAAAATGTAGTTAATTCAATGTCAAACAAAAATTGATGGAATCTTGGTCCCTGAATATTTTCCGCATATATCCTACAGTCATCTGTTTAGATTACGAAATTAGCTTCTTTAATATGCAATATGAAATTAAGTTTGATCTCTCCGTTTTTATAAATCAAAAATAGGAATTTTTGAACATGAAGACACGATATGATTAGATAACCGTATAACTGCATATAATATAGTTGATTCAATATTGAAATCTTGGACCCTGAATATTTTCCGCATATATCCTATTAGATTACGAAATTAACTTCTGTAATAATCCGAAATATGAAATTAAGTTTGATCTCTCCGTTTTTCTAAATCAAAAATAGGAATTTTTGAACATGAAACACGATATGATTAGATTAACCGTATAACCGCACATAACATAGTTGATTCAATATTGAAATCTTGGCCCCTGAATATTTTCCGCATATATCCTATTAGATTACGAAATTAACTTCTGTAATGATCCAAAATATGAAATTAAGTTTGATCTCTCTGTTTTTCTAAATCAAAAATAGGAATTTTTGAACATGACAACACGATATGATTAGATAACCGTATAACTGCACATAATATAGTTGATATATTGAAATCTTGGCCCCTGAATATTTTCTGCATATATCCTATTAGATTACGAAATTAACTTCTGTAATGATTCAAAATATGAAATTAAGTTTGATCTCTCCGTTTTTCTAAATCAAAAATAGGAATTTTTGAACATGACAACACGATAACCGTATAACTGCACATAACATAGTTGATTCAATATTGAAATCTTGGTCCCTGAATATTTTCCGCATTTATCCTATTAGATTACGAAATTAACTTCTGTAATGATCCAAAATATGAAATTAAGTTTGATCTCTCCGTTTTTCTAAATCAAAAATAGGAATTTTTGAACATGACAACACGATATGATTAGATAACCGTATAACTGCACATAATATAGTTGATATATTGAAATCTTGGCTCCTGAATATTTTCCGCATATATCCTATTAGATTACGAAATTAACTTCTGTAATGATTCAAAATATGAAATTAAGTTTGATCTCTCCATTTTTCTAAATCAAAAATAGGAATTTTTGAACATGACAACACGATAATCGTATAACTGCACATAATATAGTTGATATATTGAAATCTTGGCCCCTGAATATTTTCCGCATTTATCCTATTAGATTACGAAATTAACTTCTGTAATGATTCAAAATATGAAATTAAGTTTGATCTCTCCGTTTTTTAAAGTCAAAAATAGGAATTTTGAATATGAAGACACGATAACCGTATAACCGTACATATAGTTGATTCAATATTGAAATCTTGGTCCCTGAATATTTTCCGCATATATCCTATTAGATTACGAAATTAACTTCTGTAATAATCCAAAATATGAAATTAAGTTTGATCTCTCCATTTTTCTAAATCAAAAATAGGAATTTCTGAACATGACAACACGATAACCGTATAACTGCACATAATATAGTTGATATATTGAAATCTTGGCCCCTGAATATTTTCCGCATTTATCCTATTAGATTACGAAATTAACTTCTGTAATGATTCAAAATATGAAATTAAGTTTGATCTCTCCGTTTTTCTAAATCAAAAATAGGAATTTTGAATATG
The DNA here is from genome assembly GCA_015698045.1 of Rhizophagus clarus. Classification (NCBI taxonomy): domain Eukaryota; kingdom Fungi; phylum Glomeromycota; class Glomeromycetes; order Glomerales; family Glomeraceae; genus Rhizophagus; species Rhizophagus clarus. The sequence goes on along the minus strand of BLAL01000016.1, from coordinate 1,267,036 downwards.
AAGATACGATATGATTAGAAACCGTACATATAGTTGATTCAATATCGAAATTCTAGACCCTGAATATTTCTTGTATATAATATCCTACAATCATCTTAACAAGTTCATAACGTTAAAAAAAAATGAACAAACGTAATAAACAAACAAAAGGTATATCTTGGTTTTTATTTATGTAAGAAGTGTCACGTATTAATATTATCATAATAGTTTCTCATGATAGAGTTCGTGAAAACGCCCTCCAACAAGAAGAGAGAGAAATAAAGAGGAGGGAGAGTGAAAGAAGAGAAAAGGAAAGAAGAGAAAATGAATTAGAAAGAGAAGGTAGAGAAAGAGACGAAAGAGAAACGGAAAGAAGAGAAAATGAATTAGAAAGAGAAGGTAGAGAAAGAGACAAAAGAGAAAAGGAAAGAAGAGAAAAAGAGAGAAAAGAAAGAGATAGGATGGAAAGAGAGAAAGAAGAAAGAGAAAGAAACGAAGAAAGTGAAAGTGATCAAGATGGTAAACCTTTTTTTTATATATTAATTTTACTCTTTTACTGTTTACTGTACAATAAATGAATACTGATTTTTTTTTTACTTATAATGTAATATAAGATATTCCTCCTCAATTTGAGGAGATGACCAACCAACTACAAATTTGTAATTGGTTAATCGCTAATCCAGAAATATTAAATTTAGCCAACCAAATGCTTACTGCGAAATCGCAAGATATTGGAGTTTCAAAGCCTGCATCTTATGATAATACCAATAACGTAATATCATATGGAAAAATTTATGATTGGCTAATAGTGCCATTTCAGATAAGGAAACAATTAATAACGTTATATTATTATATATTAATAGGACAATTATAGGCTTTTCGACGAAGAATTAAAATGTTTATTTTTAAGAAGTCGACACCCTCCGCGTTCCGCCCTACAACAACTCGTTTATAAAATATTCAACCTTGCATCATTCAAAAAAGAGGCTGAAAAACTGGTGCAAGATGCCAGTAAAAAGTTCACCGATTACCGCAACAAATTCAACGAAGCAATCATATTGCTTGTAAAAGACATGCAAGGAACAAATAGGTAATAACTATTTCGTTATTAGTTTAATAATATAACATTATTATTATTCGAGTTTATATTTCTTACTATTCTAGGGAGTTCTCTGACCATGAGGTCAATGAATATATCTCAGAGGAAGTAGTCGTTAAGAAAATACTACGACGTCAACTTGCCGTCGTTGATGTAAACGAATTAAAAAAAATTAATTCGTTGGAAAAATTAATAGAATTTACGCGTGAAAGCTTCAAGATCCATTGGAAGTCTAAGGACCTTGAAGCGGTCAAGAAATTAGATCACATCACTAGGGATATATATATTCTGTCGCGAAGCGGTCTTGACATCGCTAATAATTTGACGGTACATATTTATTATTTATTCTTCAATTTTTGCTTATAGTTAATATATTCTAATTTTCTTATTTTCAGTTATAAATGAATGTAATCCGATTAATAAACAAGCAATAATATTAATAAATGTTTATCGTACCTAAATAACTACTTTAAGCAATAAATTTAAATAAAATTCTTGAGTTTTATTATAACATTATGCATTAAAATTTTTTTTTTAATTTATCAGGCTTTCCATTTCGGACGAACTATCTGAATCGTTTCATCCAATATAAGCTGATACTCAAAACTCTAATTTGAAAATGAATTTGTGAACCTATGCATTAAACGTGTGCGTTGTGCACTGTATTTTGAATTTATCTCCCCGTTATAATGTACAAAAAATTATATATAATCAGACTTATTTTCTTCGGTTCTATCATTTATAACCAAATTTCTTATCGTATTATAAAAGTCTAATTAACCATGAGAAAACGATATATTTACAACACTACTGAAGTATCAGAACAACGATATCGAATTCGAAATTGTTTTACTAATAGAACTGCAACGCTTGCACCCTCATCAACCACTGCCTTTAGTCACTCTTACCGGACCAACATGCAAATATCACCGCCTTTACCGAAAAATAATGATGACATGGAGGTTCAATATGATCATAAAGATGATGATATGATTTCACAATATGAATACGATAATGATGATATAATCTCACAATATGCATTCGATAATTTATATAATGAAGAGGAAGAGGAAGAAGAAGGGACAGAAGAAGAAGGTGAAGAGGAAGAAGAGGAAGAGACAGAAGAAGGAGGAGAAGAGGAAGAAGAGGAAGAGACAGAAGAAGGAGGAGAAGAGGAAGAGGAAGAAGCAGAAACAGGAGGTGATGATCATCATCAAATTGTCGATAAAGCACTTGATAAAAATAAAATGCCATCCTATAATGGTGATGGAGAATTCGCTCCATATTTTGAAAATTTTACGACTGCTTCACTTTTTTGCTGGTTACAAAAGCATAATATCTCTACAAGTGCTTATGAAGATCTTGTTGACGTTCTTCATAATTCCAAATTCAATCCAAGCCATGTAGTGAAGAATATTCGAAGATTTCGAGAATGGAGAAAACGTCTTCCTCTTATTCCTATATCAGCAAAACCTATCTCCATTTTATCAAAAAAAACTCCTTCAATTTCTAAAGAAATAAAGAATGCATACCAATTTTCTATCAGAAACATTATTTGGTATGTCCTTAATAATCCCTCAATACTTAGGTGCATGTACTTTGGTCCTGGAATTGATTCTGAAACAAAATCAGAACATTGGCACGGTACATTGTGGGGAGAATCACCACTTTTTGGTGATGATCAAATAAAGATATTAGAAGGTATTTATAATCATATTATCAATTCCCTGTATTGTTACCATCATATTAATTATTTTGTTTATAATATGATAGTGATATATAAATCTGGTGAGTTTATTTATTATCATTATAATAATGAACGGCAACTTGGCAGGTTGAGGGCAATTTTAAAAAATGCCAATAATGAATATCGGCTGAGAATTCAGGAAGTTGTAAGTTATGATAATTTGCCTGAAATTTTTAAAGGAAGAGTTAGGCAAGAACGTTCTATTGCTGGTGAAATATGGCTGAAGGATGAGGCATATCAAACGATTGCAATTTCCCAAGTCCTTGAAAAAGCTAATGTAATGATAGTATACCAGCATCAATACGTTCCTGAAACCGCATTACAAATTACCGAGATAATATATAGATATCAAAGCCGTTGGCATATTCGTGATGTAATATTTTCATATCAACATCCTTCTGACTATATCACATTAAGATTACCACCATCATCTTTGCCAGTATATAAGTTGTTTATTGATTTGTATTATGATGATTTTGGTACATATAGAAATGTGTATCATTCATTAGGAGGCATATACTTGCAATTCGGAAATATGCCCTCTCATGAAAGAAAATTGCTTAAAAACCATTTTGTTCTTGGATTTGTCCCATTCGATGGCAATTTTAATGAGTTTATTCAGCCATTTATTTCTGAAATGAAAGAATTTGAACAAAGAAAATTAATGAAAGTAAATGGCCAAGATGCTTGGGTGATAGCTGGTTTGGGTGTTGTGACCGCTGATTTGCCCCAAGGAAATGATATGGCTGGGGTATTAAGACACAATGCCATGAAGGGCTGTCGCACTTGTTCGGTATCTTATAATTCATTAACTGATTTTAATCAAGACCTACAAAAAATATCAAGATATCATCACGTTACTGACAATCAATTTAAAGAAATATTACGAGAAAACGGTACGTCAGCAAAAAAACATCTCGGTTCACAATATGGTCTGAGGCCGCAGCCTAGCATCTTGGATAACTTAAAGAGGGATAGACATTTACAGACTTCGCAGGATGTCTATCATGCAACCGCGGGAAAAATTGGACGCCTTCTCAAGTTGACATGTGAATTATTTTCACGGGAAGGTGAAGATGATTTTATAGAAGTTTGGAAAGAATTCGAAAAACCAAAAAAATGGTCTCGTCTACCAAATCTGATTAGTCACCATGCCAGCTTTATGATGTCGGATTTAAGGTTGCTTGCCGAAACTAGTGAGTTTCGGCATGCCGAAACTGCCGAAACTGGCGAAACTAGATTTCGGCAAGCAGCCAAAAATGCCGAAATGCCGAAACTGCCGAAACTGCCAAAATGCCGAAACAGTTTCGGCATTTTGGCATAGTTTCAGCATAATATATATTAATACTTTAATATAGTTTCGGCATAGTTTCATTTTTCTAATAATGTAATTAGTGTAACAAAATAAAATTCAGCCACCACATGACACACAACCAATCATATCTGACGGTCATTCAGGAAATGATCTGACATCATTAATATCAAAGATAATCAGTTACTTTTCGTCCTTTAACTCCTTTAACTCCTTTTTTTATTTATCATTTTACTGTTATAATCCCCAACTGTTACGGCTATACCTTGAAATTTGAACCAAATCATATGATTATCTGTTATGGATTTTTTAAATTACTTCGTGTTTGCCTTGCATTACTTTTTTTACTTAAACACGTACAAAATAAAAAAACTTTATACACATTTCAATATGACCAGCACTTTAGACTTAGAAAAAAATAAAAATAAAGGTGGTAGGCCTCCCAGCTCTACCTGGGAGGATGCTATTAGAGGAAATCCCGTTGGTTCAGGAAAATATCATGCCACTTGTAAATATTGTAATTTTTCATGGTCACAAGGTGATATATCAAAACTTGAAGAGCACTTTGCGAACCACTGCTCGGAAGCTCCAGGACCCATTGTTAGAAAATATTTGAATAAAATATTAGAGCGTGAAGATAAAGTTAATAAAAAAAGAAAAATTGTTGGGAGTAATCAGTTAAATATTACAGACTACCATGATTCCACAAAAATTCCTGATGGTAGAGTAACTAGGATTAATCGTGCCTTGGCTAAATTTTTCGTTGCATGTGGTATTTCATTCCAGATAGTCGAGCACCCTTTTTTTATTAACTTTGTAAAGGAGCTTAATTCTTCGTATGAGCTGCCAACCAGAGAATTTTTGTCAGATCAGTTATTTGAGCGGGAATTATCAATGGTGAACTCAACTGTCACATCCGTCATTGAAAATGGAGCTAATTTGACTTTAGGTTTTTAATACTTTTTTTATACTTTTTTAAAACAATATTCTTAATGTATTTTTAAGTAATAATATTAATATTAATATAATTTAGCGTTCGATGGTTGGACGTCCCCCACTCATCGTTCTATATGGAATTTTGTTATTATGACTCTGTCGAGAGAAGAGTATTTGTATAAACTTCAAGATTTGTCAGAACATTCGCATACAGGTAATTACGTAGCCGAAGTGATTGGAGAAATAATTAAAAGGATCGGCCCAAATAAAATATCGGCTATTGTGTCCGATAATGCCTCAAACGTTCGGAATGCACGCAAAATTATTGAAGAGAAATACCCTAACATCGAAAACGTACGATGTATAGCACATGTGGTCAATCTTATCGCGTGTGATATACTTAAAGAAAGTTTTGGAGATCGTTTATTACGAAAAGTTAATATATTAGCTTCATTTTTTAAAAATTCCCATCAAGCTGGAGCCAAACTCACACAACTCATCAAAGAGAATAGTATTCATGGAGGAGGCATTAAGTTATATTGTAAGACGCGATGGATAACGGCTAGCGAATCAGTAGATTTGGTAATTAGGTTGGAACCAGTACTAGAACAAATTATTACTAATGAAAGTAATTTGTTGAACGATAAGGTCAAACGTGTTATCCAAACACAGAATTTTTTTTCCGATTTACAAATTCTTTCATTCGTTTTAAATCCATTGAGAAAAGCCGTCTTGGCTTTAGAATCAAGATCAGCGACGCTTGGAGATTGTTTTTTAAGTTTGATAAGACTATCAGCAGTTTTGAAACAATTACCCAAATCATTTAATCAAAACTTCCGTAACCATTGTTTCAACGTGATGAACGAAAGATTCAAAGAGTTCGATGATGACAAATATATAACCTGCTTTTTCCTAGATCCCCGATTTAGGAGTAAGCCTCTCACAGCCAAAGCTTATTCAAGGATCGTGAGGTGCGCTACTACAATTGGTAAAAGGTTAGGATTTGATCTTAAAGAATCCAGGGCTCTATGCGAGCAAATTAAGGACTACCGTGATAATAAACCACCCTTTGATCTTGATGAATCTTGTTCTCTAGACGATCCTCTAAATTGGTGGAATTTGATCGATACTGACCCTCGACCGAACAGCCTCCCAAGAGTCGCTCGCCATCTATTAGCGATTTGTCCAAATTCCGCAAGTTGCGAACGAGGATTCTCAACACTTGGCTGGCTATTTAATGATCGGCGTTTAAATTTGAATATAAATTGACTAGAATCCATGGCTAAAATGATCATGCATTGGAAGTCCAATGCTAAGAAAGAGCTTGGTTTTTATGGTATAGAAAAAAATGATACTCGTATTAGCGAAACTGAAATGAACATTCGAATTGCAGAGGCTCTGGCAGAAACTAATGATGATGATGATGAATATGATGTTTTATCAAATGAAAGTTTACCTAATCAAATTACAGTTCCTTCAGATAATTGTGTTGTCCTAATAGAACATGTATGGATCGATAAATTTGTTGATTTGTCACACAAATTAATAATTGAAGAAATTGAAGAGATCCCGGACGACATTTTAGATGAATCTGAAGAAGAATACGAAAAAATTAATACAGATGATGGCAATGATGATGAGCAAGAAAGCGAACAAGAAAGCGATGGGGGAGGAAATTTTGATTATAATGTAGAGGATTTATTGAATGAATTCATCGATGTAGATGATGTAGATGAAGAAGAATAATTTTTTCTTTATTTTTAGGAAATCATTATAACAATAATTCTTTTATTAATAAAGTAAATTTGTAAATAAGTTTATAATTATATTGATTTATTTAAGAGTTTAAATTAAAAAATTTTTGTGTGACGAAATTTAAACAACACTGACGTGATGCAAACGAACTCTTTCGATCTTGTTCAATTTGTGTTCGATTTGTGTTTGATTTGTGCTGATAATTCTGGTAAAATTTCGCTCGTTTTAGCCAAATTTTGTTAAATTTGTGTTGATTCGTGTTCAATGTGTGCTCTAAAGAAAGAGAAAGAAGTTAACAATTAAATTTTATCACACAGAGATGATGATTAGTAATTTTATATCGGTATTTGTTTAACGATGCAAGATGACTTTTTTATACAAATCACATTGTATGTATTATGCACTGATTTTTTTATTTTTTTTAAGGGATGTACAAAATATTCCAATTTTTTTTTAAAAAAAATGATTTTTTTTTAAGAACAAAGAGAATAAACAAAGATTTATTATTTTAAGGATGATATTTAAATTTAATGATGCAAACTAATAAATCAGTATTTTGAAGAAAGGGAACAAAAAGGAATTGTCCAAATTTTATTTATAAAAGGATATTTTACGATTTACTCATCTCATTCTTTTTGCGTTTTTCCTCACATCTTAATTTTGTAAATATGCCCAATCGTCACTCTCATCGCCAGTCCCATCGTCACTCTCATCGCCAGCCCCATCGTCACTCTCATCGCCAGCCCCATCGCCAGCCTCGTCGCCACTCTCGTCCTATTCAATGGTTCGATGAATACACCGATTACTTGGTGGAAGAAAGAAGAAGAAGAAATGACAAATTTCATAACGAATACGGGAGAGATCGATCGAGATTCTGGAGGTCAATCGCAAGAAGGTTCATATGTATAATATTTAATATGTTAAAATATGTTAAAAATAGAATTATTATCTTTAATCCAACTAATTCGTTCGTTTGAATCAGACTAAATCGTCATTTTAGAACTTCGAGGTTCACGGCACAATGATGCCACCAAAAATGGAGGAATCTTCTCAGGGAATACCATGTATGAAAAATATAATATCAAAAAAAAATATTTGCTTAAAATTGAAAATATTTAACTAAATATTATTTCGTTTTTTGATATTTAGAGTTTTTGCCTTTATCATAGCGGTGTCCCTGGAAGAAGATGGTTGCGTATCAGAGCAAGATATTATCGCACATTTAGATCGAGATTTTGGGAAAGACGAGGTAATTATAAAATTTCTATAATTAAAGTTTATTCACATCTTAAATTAACCAATTTATTTTAGATACGTGACACGATCGTAGAAGGGCAAGAAACCTACCTACGTATCGTCACCGAAGATAATTTATTAATTTTATTATTATTTTATAGTGAATAGCTAGGCCCAGTCCGTACCAAATATTGGCTGGAGACTCACATTTTTTTTGGGCTGTGAATTGATACTGACGTCCACGTCATACAGCCTGGGTACTATTTTTTAAAATAGTAGCGAACAAGTATCAATATTTTTTTTTTTATCAAAATTAAATAAAATAAAAATAAAATGGTGAACTTTTTTAACTGGGATTTTATTTCTTTAGTGATAAATTTGAATTTAATTGCTAGTTTTTATCATTGGATTACGTATAATAAATACAATAAATAATTTAAATTTTAAAAAATAAATTTTTATCTGTCAGATACTATTAACATGACGAAAATATGCCGAAACTCTATTAAAATATTAGTATTACTTATGCCGAAACTATGTCAAAATGCCGAAACTGCCGAAACTGCCAAAATGCCAAAATGCTGAAATGCCGAAACAGTTTCGGCAGTTTTGGCAGTTTTGGCATTTCGGCATTTCGGCACTATGTATGAGTTTCGGCGTTTCGCGTTAGGCCAGATGGGTTTCGGCAAGCAACCTTAGTCGGATTATTTCCAACTTGCAATGATAATGCCATTTATATTATACCGTTTTTTGAAGGTAACATTTAAATAGTATTCTTACTATTATACTTCAGCGCGAATTAATTACAGTTTCAAACTTTTGGCATTACGTCTGTAAAAATCTGCCGTAATAATTTCGGCATAGCCATTTTTTTTGACGTAATACGTAATGTTGAAATAATTTCAACGATCAAATTTGATTGGATCCCAATCGTTACTAAATTTTTTTTTTTATTTTATTTTATTTTTCAGTTTTTTAAATTTTTTTATCAGTTTTTATAACCAAAATTTTATTATCTTTTTTTCGGTTTTTATAAATAAAATTTATTAGTTTATTTTATTTTATTTCTTTTCCAGTTCTTAGCCGAATTATATATTATATATATATACAGTATATATTCGGTTTTAAAACAAAATTTTTTTAAAAAAACTTTTTAAAAGGCGAATAATTTTATTAAGACTAAGGAAGAATGGAATTGGAATAAGAACGCCACTTTTGGAATTAGAGTCTCACGAATAAGGTGAGGAACGGGTATGAGGAACGGGCTTTTTAGAAACTCTAGTGAACTTTGCTAATATTCTTTTATCTTTTTTATTTTGTATCTACCTGGACGTTTTGGATAGTGGATTTTGGATGGTTATGTTAATTTGGATTCGGCTTTGCTGCTGAAATTTTCATCATTCTAAAATTTAATTCGCGCTGAAGTATAACAATTATGATATCTTTATTAATTTGCTGGTTTACTAAATCTTTTTAAAGCCATCAAGTTTAAAGGAAAGCGAAGCAGCAACAATTAAGAAAAATACTGGGGTGGCCCGAATTGATCTTGTACCAAAGAATGTTATTTCATGCTGGGTACATGTTGCTAAGACAATGAAAGCTGTTTTCAGTAGTGAATTCACAACAGGAAGTTATCAAAGCCTGCAAAAATGTCTTCAAGATGAGTTAATAATACTTCCAAAGGTATATAATACTATTTTGGAAAAGTAATATCCTTAAATATCCTAACAATATTTTTTTTAACAGGTTTTTGCAGATTTTATTAATCTGCCAAATTTACATATAAATATGCACCTTTCAATGCATGCTCAAACCTTTGGAACTCTTAATAATACTCAAATCGGAATTAAGGAAATGGTTCATCGCATTTTCAAAGGAATTGTGCCAAATACAAATCATAAAGATATAGATTTGGACTTAATAAAACGATATAATACTCTCTTTGCAATTCGGCATTTATCCGATGGTAGAATTGATCCAAGATTTACAAGACCTTGTACCAGTTTTACAAGTTTAGGTTATTTATTGTCAGACTGGTACCTTACCGAAGACAAATCCTCAAATGAAGAGCAAATTTCTAATGATGATGATGGTGATGTTTTAAAGGAATTTTGTTTCAATTTTCTTATATGCATTTGTAGTAGTATTAACTTTTTTAAAAAATTTAGTTACATCACCAGTAGAATTTATTTCCAATATATCTTTAAAAAGAGGAATGTCCAAGAAAAATCGGGATAATCTTCTCCAAAATATATTAAATTTCAAAAGCGAATTGTCAGAATCATACAAAGATATGAGATTAGGCGGCGCTGCACTCATATACAGTAATTCAATAAGCTGGTATGAATTTGCATCATATACAATTGAAGAGGAAAATGGTACCTTTGCAAAAGTGACCTTACACCTTAATAATATTATTATGATTAATGATGAAGATTTTAACGAATCTTACGCTATCATCAGAGGAATCTTCAAACATAAAGGTAATAATGAGAAGTATTATGCCTTCATAGTCATAGATTGGTTTGAAGATAATAATCGGGAACATCCAGTATTGGAATGCCCTCTCTACTACCTTCGAACCATAGAAAGTCAAAGATGGAGGAGCATTTTTCCGATCAGTGCAATTGATAGTGTAAATAAAGTACATTTTATTCATAATTGCAATCCAGGATGTCAAGATCATTACAATAGTACAAATAAGAGTTGGATCAAAAATAATTATTATTTTAAAGCAATATAATTAATTTTTGTTTATTTTGTACAATTTCGTTCGTGGTAGTATTTATTCAATATCATAGTTACTATGTGTTTTATATTTTTAAACAAAACGTTATTTTTTTTTTTATCTACTGATAGTATCAATATAATTATTGCTAACGATTCAGTTAGTATAAATAACAATTATAATTTTTTTTTTTCATTTTTGCAATATTCGCAGTACAAAAAGAAAAATATGGTTGATCGATATTGTGATGACATCGAAGCGATGTTTTAATGATATTTGAGACGATACTTAATTACAATTAGTTTTTTTTTAATAAAAACGTATGATTTGAACTTTCTAATCCTAAAGTAAAATAAAACCCATCTCTTTCCACATTTGCCACATTAGGGAGAACAAGAAGACAAGACCTGCTTATCTAAATATCTGTCGAAACGACCGCGAATCCGTGAAGAAGAAATTAAACCATCATGTGTCACCATCCTGATTGTCCAATCAAGACTGTTATTGTAGCATATAATAGATAAACAAGTTCCGCAAAAAATAAAAATTTCTCTTCCGTAGTTTACAATCATAAAGACGCGTTTTCTTTGATTTACTATTTCTTTTTTGTCTTCAGGAAACTTGTTTCATATTTGTATATTATTCTCTCTAGTCTTTACATTTCTGTCTGAATTTATTACCCATCTCGAGGCAATTCAAATAAGAAACAAATTACATAAGCTCTGACACGTCCTAAGACACGTCGAGTGGTACGTGCAGAAAGGGCCCAAAAGAACTTTGTTTCTAGGTTATTTAGAAGTGCATGGCTACAACCAAAAAAGAAAACTATCTCCATTTCATCAATGAAGAACGTAAGTGATTGTTTATGTCAGATTTGAATTTTTTTTTTTATATATATTTTGCTTATTACGAATTTTGGCAATAACACAACTAAAGGTTTGTTATATTCAGGTAATTCTTAATTTATTCGGGTCACAGTAATCATATTTTTTGCGTTTTGTTTTTGCAAACTTGTCAGAGATTGTTACAGGGTGTAGCTTCTGATGTTTATTGTGAATTAAATTAGGTTTTCTGTTGTCATTATTAATCATGACTTTGTTATACCAAGGCACTGACTAGACTTGAAGCATAACTTGATTTTATTAAACAATTCTTTATCTATTACACAGAGAAACGTTGAAAAAAATATAACTACGGTGAAAACTTGGATACCGCACGGACCCTAGCCTGGCTAAAATCCTTCTACACGAAAGTATAGATTAAAGTGACCAAGGATCTTTATATAATATGATTATCAGTCATGGTAAGGTCTTGACGGTCAAATCAAGTTTGTGCATATGGTCATTGATGAGTGTTTTAAAACATGTGATTAGTACGTAATTTCTGACCAATTCTTTGCGAAAAAGGCGAAAAAGAAATTGTGATAACGCCACGTAAAATAAGAAAAATATTTGGTCCAGATAGGCAATGAGGTATGTCAAACGCTAATGTATTATGATTAATTGCTACATTGCTTTGTATATGGTATTTCTATGATGTCAATGGCAAAAATAATACTATATTTAGTTTCACGTGAGTAAGAAGTTGATTAGACGAGAAACGGTCATTGGAGTCAAAAATGTGGGTACGGTACGTCATTGAAAGATGATGAATGATTGTTTCTAATGCCGATGTGATATAGCCGATGTGATAGGTAAAATTCCAGGATCATTAATTAGCAAGCTAAAACATTGCGACGATAATTAACATCATTTTCCAAATATTCCGTTTGGTAAGGCTTTCTTGATTTCTTTGCAGTATACTACTGCAATATCAGATACATTATAGAAGTTTACTATCGATGGTTCCTAAAGTTGTCCTTTCGATTTATTAGCATCTACCATATATTTTATTCTTCATAATACTTTGTACTTCTTAATATTTTATTTTTCATAATATTTTATTTTTCATAATATTTTATTCTTTGTAATATTTATTTTTCATAATAACATTTATTCTATAGCAAAAAGTATTAATTAAACCGTATTACTATCGATTCGTCAACACAATACAATTTTTATATTAAAAACAAGATATTGGTACAATATAGTTTCGACATTTAATAGATATTTTAATTTGAAAATAATATCCTTGCGATGTTGTCTCAGTGTTTGCACAATATAATTTTGATATCGAGCAGACGTTTAATACTTAAAAACTATATTCTTGAGATATTAATTTGATATTGGTACAATGTAGTTTTGACATTGGGTAGATATATTAAATTTGAAATAATTTTTCTGCGATGTTGTCTCAATGTTCGCACAATATAGGTTTGGTGTCGAACAGATATTTTAATATTTGAAACAATATTCCTGAGGTGTTGATTTGATGTTGGTATGATGTAGTTACGACGTTGAGTAGATATTTTAAAAATTAAATAACATTTCTGCGATGTTATTTCAATGTTTGCACAATATAGTTTTGATGTCAAGCAGATATATTAATATTCTTGAGGTGTTGATTTGATGTTGGTATGATGTAGTTACGACGTTGGGTATCTATTTTAAAAATTATATAACATTTCTGCGATGTTATTTCAATGTTTGCACAATATAGTTTTGATGTCGAGCAGATATCTTAATATTCTTGAGGTGTTGATTTGATGTTGGTATGATGTAGTTACGACGTTGGGTATCTATTTTAAAATTTAAATAACATTTCTGTGATGTTGTCTCAATGTTTGGACAATATAGTTTTGATGTCGAGCAAATGTCTTAATATTTGGACAATATTTTTGAGATGTTAATTTGATGTCAGTATGATGTCGTTACGATGTTGGGCAGGTATTTTAAAATTTAAATAAAATTTCTGCGATGTTCTCGTAACGTTTGAACAATATAGTTTTGATGTCGAGCAAATGCCTTAATATTTGAACACTATTCTTGAGGTGTTAATTTGATGTCGATTTGACATTGGGTAGGTATTTAAAATTTGAAACAATAGTTTTGAGATGTCGATTTGATGTTAGTACAATATAGTTTTGATATCAAACTAATATTTTTTAAACTTTTAATGATATCACTATGATGCCATTAATATATTGAATCATGTGTCGATTTGATGTTGATTCGATGCCGTCACAAATCAACATCGAATCAACATCAAATCAGCATATTTAAGTTCAAACTTAACTATATCGATTCGATTTTCAATTACGATATCGTGAATATCTCGAATCGATATCGAATCGATGTCGCCTTAAAACCCCAAGTTTCTGTAAAGTACGAAACTTTGCATATCGTAATATTTCAAAATATTTTAAAAAGTTACGAAATATTACGATGCATAATCTTGCGCAACTTTTCGCACTATAAAATTTCCTGATGTGAGTAAGAAAAATCAATCAGTCTTAAAAAATTGTGTCAGGACTATTTATATATGACAAGATAGGCACGTGATAAGTCAAATTAGAATGAACATTGTATCAATCACGTTGAAGATCAGATCATGTAAAATATGTGACAAGATTATTGATTAAAGGGGACTAAAAGTTCAAAACTTTTGGATGCCTAATTAACAAATTTTTTAATTTTTATCTTGACAAATACATCTTTTTTACCGATCATGATTGACAATATCTTTGAGTTTCTTAACATCTTTATACTAGCTAGTACTATGAAGTTGATGATGAGCCCATGCACCTTTAATGCAATTTGATATTTTTGGAAGAAGGCATCAAATTCTAATCCATTCAAGAAGGAAGAACGATATTTGATCATAGGTTTCTCATTAAGAATTTCTGGATACACTTAATCTGAAATTTGCAATTTTTCTTAGTTTCTGATTTTTTTTCAAACTCATCTAAATATCGCTCTAACTTCTCAATTCTACTTTTGAGTTCAGCAGTTTCAGCTTCGTACTTGGTTCTCTCTCTTCCACAATCTGCTTTAAAAACTCTTCGATTAAAATTTTATACAAGATGTGAAATATTCAATGTTATGTAGAAATCTAAAAACTTGTTTTATTAATACATGCGAAAAATAAATACAAATGTTCAGAACATAGCCCATGATACATGATGTCTATGTTATTATACATGATTATTTTTTTGAATGATACCCCTCTACCCTAATCCTCTTCCTTTCAGGTTCTTTTTCAGCACATGCCCTATCTTTTAACAAACTTACAATGATGTCCAAAACCTTCAACACTTCCCTACGCAAAGTGACATATTCCTCTGAATTCTTATCTAAGGCCATTCGATAGTGAATGGAAGTTCATTCGCCTGAAAAAGTTCACCAGGACTATAAAGAAGAAAATGCCAATCCCTGGCAGAGGTTACAATACCATATAGATAGTTGAAATCATCGTCCACCCTTTTTTGTTTTCTCTTATTTGTTTTATATAAACTCTTGAGCTGTTTAATATCCTGAGCAAAGTCTTCAAGCATGCTAGGCTGAACTTTGTCTTCTGTGATACAAATTAGATTATCAGCTTCTTTGATTATATTATCGACGCATTCACAGCTTTCATCACCAATTATTTCGTATTCAGACCTTATGCTGAATTCCTTACTCACTACGTTCCTGCAATGTGAAAAACTGTATAAAGTATGGTCAAAATATACTCATTGCGCATAGATTCCAAACTATCCAGAACCAATGATCTGTAATTTTTCATCCTGAATAAAATATTTTCTATACAATGCTCAAAGTGCTTGTTAGAGTCTTGGACTTTGTGGGTTTCTGGCAAAAATAGTGGGATGGTTTCCATGCTGATACCATATTTCACCAATATGACAATACCTCTTTCAAATTCTTGTACGAGAAAAACATATGCTTCAGTTTTTCTTTGAGAACCTTAATTTCTTTGACAAATTTTATTACAAGTCCACCAGGAAAATTGTATAGTAGTGCTAAAAACTCTTCTTTGGTTAACTCAAGAAAGGCCTGACCATCAACCTTTTGCTTGTGAAGTATTCCAAATCATTGTCATCAAACTTGAGGTTCTGCTTATAGATGCCATCCAAATTATTTTAAGTAAATCCCAAATTAATTTGTATATTTTGACAGCTATAATTCCCAAATCCCAAATGTACAAATTGCAAAATTTATATATGTAATTTGTAAATTAATTTGGATTTGTATATTTGGGCTGCTATAATCCCAAATTATTTTGGATTTGGATGGCATTTATAGTTCTGCTCTTTCAAAAAATTGATAAGGGTCTCTGTATCCCAGTTCTCAACTAGGTAAGAATCATGTTCAGCTGTTAAGATAGGATCCTAAAGAATACATATAATACAAGGATCTGGATTTGTATAAAGACATTATATAAATATCCAATATGTCATATGAATGAGTTTGTATAATAGACTTAAAAATAGGGATAAGTCAGATATGTATTTGTATAATAAAAGCGAATTTTAATATATGTTATAATTATATTTTATATAAAGTTAATAAGTTAAAAAATCCAGTATATATATAATATATAATTTACATATAAAATCAAACAAAACTCTCCCCTGAACCTTGCAGTTCGTACATTTTATAAAAAAAATTTTTTTATTTTTTTCCCATAGGTTGACTGCTAGATATGTTCAACGGTCCCTACACCCCCCTCTTTACTTAAAAATACATTTTTAAAAGTGACAAGTCTTTGGGTTTTACTTATTACTTTGGGTTTTTGGAGACTTCGAGAGTTTTTACTATTTCTTCTAAGGTGGCAGCTTGTGGCAAGAAGTTATTGAAATAATATATTGGACAGCATTTCAGTTTTGTCTACGGGGAAAGAAGGGTTGTTAGTGCCACCTATATAACAGGCGCTAGACCTGCAGTAACTGTGGACCTTACTGTCTTCCGTGCCATGTTCACGTCTTTTTTTTTCTTTTGTATTTTTCTTTTTTGCTCGAAAAATACTTTTCAGTTTACCCCTGGTAAATGATCAGCCATCACATGACTAAACAACGTGCTCCTTGTTGATTGGTCCTTATCAGAATAATACTAAAAGTAGATTATTACTTGCTGTCGATCACGTGCTTCTATTTCGAGTGGTGCAGATGGATGGATTGGCTGGCGCTACTAATGACGACGAGGGTTTGGTCTTCCATGAAAAGGAGTCTCGTGTACGGCAAAGGCTGATCCTAATAGTCAAAGCTAGTTGGTCTTCGGCAGTTTTAGTTAACTACTACACAGGTCGAAATTAGTTAAATAGGGTATCAATAGAGTATCAATAGGTTATCAATCAGCTATCAATAGGCTACCCTATTGGTAGCCTATTGAACTTGCACCATAATCCGTCACCAATCAGGCAGGCTGATTGATAACCTATTGATAACCTATTGATACCCTATTGATACCCTATTTAATAAAAATACCAATAGGATACTAATAGGTTATCAATAAGTTATCAATCAGCTATCAATCAGCCTGCCCGATTGGTGACGGATTATGGCGCAAGTTCAATAGGCTACCAATAGGGTAGCTTATTGATAGCTGATTGATAACCTATTGATACTCTATTAATACCCTATGTAACTAATTTCGACCTGTGTACCTTCCTTTATAATTATACTTTCTTGCGGAAGTTTATTATTTTTTTTAGTGGAATATAATTTTTTTTTAACTTTGTCTATGTCCCTTTAACCAAGATAATATATTACCCTTTTTTTTAAGACATAGATTATATTACTTTCCTTTTGAAATTTAAAAAATTTTTTTTTTTTTTTTTTCTTTTTTTTGGATTGTTTTAGTTTTATGTTTATATTTTTTTTTTATTTTCCTGGAGGGCTAGCGGGGGATAGGTTGTTACAATGTTTCTCCCTTAATAGAAACTTGGGACTTCGGTCCAGCAGGGTCTACCTAGCAGAAGGTGGGATTGTATCGTAGTTGATTATCTTAAAAGGTGTGAATTGGTGAAGAATTGAGGACGTGAAGATATGTAGTTGGATAACGTTGGGTTGTGGATATCATAGTATTTGATGTTGGTTATATAGCTTTATTCTATGTACTTTTATTCCAGACTTACCTTTCGAGGTATTTGGGTTTGTCTCATGTATTCAAATCCATTTTGTCAATAAAACATAAAACATATAAAATCAAACCCTAATTTTATAAACAAAACCAAAATATAATTTGATAATAAATTTAGTAAAAAGATTTATAAATTAACCCCTTAATCTATAAATAGTAAAACACATAAATTTATAATAAATTTGTAAAATTAACCCCTTAATTTAAAAAAAGAAATACACGAACTTTTTAGACATGACGGTGTAACAGATTTATAAAAAATTTTAGACGTGACAGTGTAACAAGATTATATGTAAAAAATAAACAAAATTAAACGTGACAGCATAACAATTTTAGACGATATAGCGTAACAAATTTAAAAGAAAAAAATTATATAAAGAATATAGGGTCGGAAGGGTGGTGGTAGAGTAAGGGAGGAGAAAAATGTCCACAAAATTTTAAAAAATTTGTAATTTCTCAGTATTATTTTTATATCCAATAGCTAATTTCACATCATTTTAGCATAGGAAATTTTTTAATAATTTTTTAATTAATTAATAAAATATATTAGTAAACCTTATTTCGGTCAATATTAATTCTAGAAAGATAATTTTAGATTTTAGTATCATTAGAACCGTCTCAATGAGACGAATCTAATGGTATAAATTTTATCAAAATCTGATTACTGGATGTTTAATAAATTACGAAAATGTTATTTATTTTTTATTTAAAAATTTAGAAATTTATTTTTAAAAATTTTTTTTTTAATGAAAATTTTTATATATATGGGGTCTTTGCAATAGAAAGGTACGAAACTCAAAAAAATTTTTAAATTTACTTTATATGCTAATTATGTTTTTTATACTAAAATAAGTGTAAATTTAATATTAATTAAATTTTTATTTTTTTTGAGTTTCGTACCTTTCTATTGCAAAGACCTCATATATATTATTTATTATATATTTTTGTAAAAAAATTTATAAATATAATAAAAATTTTATAATAAACTCAGATATTAAATTGTATAAAATTATATAAAATTTAAACTTATATGCTGATTTTGTATAAAGCTTTTAGTAAAATTAGGTGTATAAAGTTATATTAAAATTTTTGAGATTGTATTTGAGTTATATATGTATTCTTCGAGGTTCTGTTAAGATAGACATAGTATTACATTTTTATTAAGGTTGGTAAAAGTCCTTATTTCTGACCTAAAGACTCAGTCTTAAGACTGAGTCTGCAGATCTTTAAGTTCGATTTTTTGGACTAATAAGGAGTTAGTCTTAAATGAGTCCTAACCAATAAAAAGGGTTTTTACATTTGGTATATATATTACACGGTTTTAATTTTTGTTGTACAAACTTACACAATGAGTTTAGATGACGCGTTCAATTTTGTTGACTTGGAGAGTGATGACATTTTGGATAACATATTACATACTGAAGAAAGTTCTCGAAAAACTTCACCTCTATGGAATTATGTAGATTGCAAAAGCCCAGCTCACCCGGGAGTACCTGTATGCAAAAGGTGCAATTACGTATTTTCTATTAAGTCAAGTAATACTACTATTGAACGGCATCTTTTAAATAAGCACAACATAATAATCCCAAAGGTCAGAAAGCAAACAACATTAAATTTCAAATGTACAGACCCTTGGCCTACAAAAGAAAAATTGGTGCGAGACAAAGCAATTGTTATTTGGATTATTGATAACCAACAACCTTTTAGTGTTGTAGAAAATGAAAAATTTATTGAAATGATGCATATTTTCGATCCTCGTTACAAAATTCCTGATCGACATCAAATAAAAGAAATGATTATTGATGAATTTAATGAACGTCATTCTAATATTGGCTATGATTTACAAAAAATATCCAGCAAAGTTTCCTTTACTGCTGATATGTGGACATCAACTATAAGTAGCGAAGCATACCTTGGCCTAACAATTCACTATATTGACCAAAATTGGGTTCTTCGACGTTTTTTACTTGATATTATTCCTTTTAAAGTTCGTCATACAGGAATCAATATGGCTGCAGCAATCACTAATGTTCTTAATGAATTCAACTTAGCAGGTAAAGCATTAGCACTTACTACAGATAATGAATCTGCAATGTTAGTATGTGGACGGAAATTATCAGAAGAATTTGAAAAAGAATTAAATAATCTTACCTTCAGCCATTATCGTTGTTCAGCACATATACTTAACCTTGCAGTTAAGCAAGGAATGGAAATAGTTGATCAAGAAATAGTAGAAGTGCGACAACTAATGTCAAAAATTAAAAATTCGGTCTTATTATGTGATGAATTACGTGAATTATGTGTTATAGAGAAACTTGAGTACCTTCGGCCAGAAATAGACATAGAAACGAGGTGGAACTCCACCTATTACATGCTTTGTAAGTTACAGCGAATGGAAATGGCATTGAAAATGCTTGCAGCCAAACATGATAGTGTGTGTGAATTAATGCCAGATGTTGAAGCATGGACGAAGATAAAGGTAAAAATGAAATAATATTTTTTTTTTTAATAACAAGTTTCTTTTTTTTCGTTATTACTACTTACAAAATTAAATCCTTTTTAATTATTAATCAAAGGAAACAGTGATCATTTTAGAACCCCTTGAAAGAGCAACAAAAAACCTCTCAGGATCATTGTACCCAACTATTGCTGATGTTCGATTTTACTTTAATGAAATTCGTGATCATCTAAAGTATTGTGTGGAAAGGGAGGATGGATTCGGACAATACATGTTAGCTGCTTCAATAAATGAAAAACTTAAAGAATACTGGTTAATTATTGATAATAATACTACCATCTCATCAATATTAGACCCCCGAAATAAAATTTCTCTTTTTGAACCAGGTGAACCAACGACAAATGCTATTGCCGCCTTACATGAACAATTTTCCTTCTATCTTTCCCAAAAGCCACAATCACAAGCTTCCCTTCCTTCTACATCATCAAGAGAATATTTTCGTCAACTAAAAAAACGTCGCATAGGAGTAACTGCTGAAACAACACTACCACCCTCACCTAGCCCTGATTTTGCAGAAATAGAAAGATATCTAGCTTTGCCATGTGATGAAAACGTGGAAGCGCTTCTTTGGTGGCAAGCCCACTCCACTGAATTTCCGGTACTCTCACTAATAGCAAAAGACTACTTAGCAATACAATCCACAAGTGTAGCCTGTGAACAAGCATTTTCTGTTACAGGCAATACAATCACCAAAGTTCGAAATCGTTTATGTCCAGAGACTGCAAGAGCAATGTTATGTACAAAAAGTTGGATTGAGAATAATATTGGTGAACAAATTCGGTTGAAGTAATTCAAATGTGTTTTATTTGTTAAATGCAGTATTTAGTATTACGTTGTATAACATATTAACATATGATCATTATTTATACAAATAAAACGTTTAGTATATTTTTTTGAAGTTTTTTTTTTTATTTTTATGATGTTTTTGTATTAATTTTAAGGAAAACGATAGAAAAAAAAAAAAATTTGATATTTTTAATACAGAATTTATGATAAATGTTATAAGTTAAACTGGTTTAAGACTGAGTCTTAGGATCTAGTCCAGAACCGGACTTGGTCGGACACAAGTCCTGGACTAATCATATATGGACTTAGTTTGTAGGTCCATCGGATAGGACTTGCAAGTCTTAGGACTAAAACCGGACTAGGACCGACTTTACCAACCCTAGTTTTTATAGTGGAAATAGGTTTGGATAAAAAATAGTGTTACATTTACATTATAGAGAAAAATAGAGTATTATTTCTGGTGGGGACATAAATGTTAATATTAAAGATGTGTCTGCAATACCCTAATTGCGGATTAATTGCAATTTGCGATATTGCAGAACATTGCGGATTTTGAAGAATAATTATTCGCAAATCCGCAATCGCAAATAATCCACAAATCCGCAAATAATCTGCAAATCCGCAAATAATCTGCAAATAATCCGAATAATCTCAAAAATTATGATTGACTGTAGATCATCTTCACATGATCATTTTTTTTTTGTAAAATATTCCCACCGAAGCAAAAAAAAAATTTTCTCGCCAGAATACGGGAATATTATTTCCAAAATCCAATTAAAATAATAATAATATATCAGATTATTCAGCCATAATCAATACATTATTTTAACAATTATATATATCATTGTATCAAAACTCATTCTATCAAACGTATCACAATATACAATTACGTATCAAAACAATCGCGTTATCAAATGTTATTATTTGATCAATTAAATAAATATCAGTTTTTACAGTTTTTAGTACCCCAATTGCTTTCTTCCCTCTTCATTTTAAAAATAAAAAATAAAGTATCAGCTTTTAAAATATTGAATAAATATATTAGAAATGTCAAAAACACCCTGTTCAGTTCTCAATTCAAAAATTTGCAGGAAAAAAGTTTATTTACCCGATGACGATGAAAGCTTAATTTCAACAGCACTTTCTCTTGTTTGGACAAAGACGGATAAAAAAATTGATTCGTGTACTTTTGAGCAAGATAGAGTAAGAATGTCATATAAAAAAAATGAAGGTCGTATATATTTTGATCTGGAGGAATCGTTGTCAAATTTTACATTTATCGATAAGGTATATAATAATTTTGTCCCCTTCCCCTTTATTTTGTTTCTGTCTATTTTTCAGTTTTGGACAACTTTGTCCACTTTTTTTTATCTCTGGACAATTTTGTCCACTTTTTTTTTCGACTTTGTCCTTTTTTTTTCGTCTCTGGACAACTTTGTCCATTTTTACTTCACTTTTTTTTTTCGTCTGGACAACTTTGTCCACTTTTTTTTCGCTTTTTTTTTTCGTCTAGACAACTTTGTCCACTTTTTTTTCACTTTTTTTTTCGTCTGGACAACTTTGTCCACTTTTTTTTCGCTTTTTTTTTTCGTCTGGACAACTTTGTCCACTTTTTTTTCACTTTTTTTTTCCGTCTCCGAACAATTTTGTCCATTTTGTAAACTTATGAATCATGTTAATTTAATCTTTGCAATTAAATATAACCAAATTTATTTATATACTAAAAGTGGACAATTTTGTCCACTTATTCGCAAATTTGCGATAATGTAAATTATTTGCAGATTTGCAGATTATTTGCGATACTATACGGATTTGTGGATTATTTGCAGGTTTGCAGATTTGCGGGTTATTTGCGGTACTATAAATTATTTGCGGGTTATTTGCGGTACTATAAATTATTTGCGGGTTATTTGCAGTACTATAAATTATTTGCGGGTTATTTGCGGTACTATAAATTATTTGTGGGTTATTTGCGGTACTATAAATTATTTGCGGGTTTGCAGATTATTTGCAGATTTGTGGATTATTTGCGGGTTTGCAAATTACTAAGCGCAATTGATTTCCAAAACCCGCAATATTGCGGATTTTGGAAATCAATTGAGGACCCATCTTTAGTTAATATAGATTTTATGTCACACAGGCATTACATCATTACACATGACCTGCTTCTCATATACTGGTAAAATAATATTCTATTTATGAAATAAATCATTGCTGGAAGCTAGCTTACCATACATAAAGATTGAAAAAAAATTCACTATTACTTGATATAGAAAATATTATTAGAGAGAAAGAAGAAGGTAGACAAAAATATGAATCATTTTTTTGTCAAGTTATCTTTTCACATGTAGATCTACCAGAGAGATACATAGTTTGTCTTACACCTGATGATCTTAAAATTGCGAAATCCTCAGCCCTCTATAACATATGCTTTTGACATTATTTTTTACATTTACAGTAGATCCTATGTTATAACTAAACCTTCTTTCTCATTTTTCTTATGTTTGTTAGGAAAAAAAATAAAGAATAAAGGTTAACTAATATTTTCTTTTGATATATGTAAAAATTAATATACTTTGGCAGGACTCCAAACAATATATATATAAGTCACATTAAAATCCAAATTTTTTACTATAATCAATAAGCAAATTATTTTAAATTCTACTAAGCAAAATTTTATTATAATATCAAAAATTTTATATTACTAAGCAACTCATTTTATAACATATATAAAAACTTTTATAAATAACTTATAAATTTATATTTATAGTACAATTTATTATAAAAATTAAAATACAAATAAATTTTAATGTGATAAATAACTTAATTTAAATATCCAAAATATTAAAAATTTAAAAATTAATACTGTTATAGGGATACTAACCTTTCAATAAATATTATACCTAGAGTTATAAAAAATAAAGCACAATTATTTTCAACCATTCTAAACAACTTACTTAAGCACAAGAAGTAACCAAAAATAGTAAAATTACACTTTAAAATTAAAAATCAAATAAATGATAAATAATTAAACGTACAAAATTTGGTCGCATTTCACAAATATTAATCCAATTATTCTATAATTTTTACTGTAAGTAGATTTGAACTTGCTGAATAATGTTACTTAAGCAAAAAAAAGTGATTTCATTTGACCAAAGTGATGTAATTATGTCCTAAAATTAAAAAAGAGAAAAAAAAATTTTGGAATTAATACTGTTTGAAAAATACAAATTTCTTCATAAATATTATACCTAGTCTTAAGAAAATTAAAATCTGAGTACTTTTGACATTGCTAAACAGCTTTACTTAAATATAAAAAGCAATTTTATTAAATTAAAATTTATTTTACATATAGTTAAATTTAGTAAACAAAAAACAAGAATAAAAGAATATAATTAAAAAAATGTATTTTTTTATAAATATAATATTTAATTTTATGAAAACTAAAGTGTATAAAATCAATAATATATTGAAAAAAGAAAATATCTTTTTAAAAAAATTTTTACAAGTGAAATTAAAATTTTTCTTATATAATATATATGTAATATGAAAGTCACTCCTTGCTACGCAAAATTTATATATAACTTTAACAATTTTAACTTCCTATTATGCATCTATAATTACAACTTTTTTTATATTTTGCTTTCTAATAAGCAAAATTCTATATGATTTAAAAAAAAATTTTATATGATAAATAAGCAAATTTTTTTATTATCTATATATATATTGTTTGGAGTCCTGCTTTGGCACCTTAACGACTATTGCACAGACTCTACTTGGTGATCGACTATTACATCATTGCACAGAAATCTGTGACTCAGCAAATTCTTCTGAGCTAATGATCACTACTTCAGACTAGTCAGAGTATCTTAAACGGAGAGACTCATTATTATTATAAAGATATTCATTCTCTGATTCAGTTTCAGAGCCAAATGATTCTATTTTAGTATACTCTGAATTATAATACTCAATTATACTATCAAATTCAGGATCATATTTGATAAACTTGATTATTATAACTTACCTATCTGAATTAATTGTAGTGAAATAAGAGAATAATAATTTGTAAAATGTATATAACAAAGGAGACAGTATATCAATGTTATTTCTTATATAATAAAGTATTTTCTCTTCTTTATTTTTCTAATATCTGGCATCCTGTTTATCAATACTATATTCCAATACACATAGCCATATATTTCCTAAAACTAACTTATAATCAGGCTTATCAATAATTAAAAAATGCTGGTATGATTTTTCTACATATGAGTAAGGTTTCAGATCAAAGATATTAAGTAAAAAATGGAGACTTCTTCATCACGAACTCATCTTCTTACTCCAAAAAAGAAAAAGAAACAAAAAAGTAAGATACCATTACTTTCTTGCCTGTATTTATTGCGCCAATGCTAAGCTTTTTTATTATAGGATATTCTGATCCAAATTTACTAGAAATATATAAACCCATTTTTTGGCAAGCACTTTACTGATACTATTATACCTGAATTTAGGATCAATTAATGCCTTAATAGTTACTTTATCACTAACAAATGTACAGTCCACTATCAATCTTTTGTGAATTTTTCAAAGTACCTCATCTTTCCATATATCATTTATACTGCAATATTTTTTAAGATCATGTATTGATAAATTCTTTAGAATGAAGAGTATTAATTCAGACGCAAGCTAATCAAGCAAATTAATTGTATGCATTTTATATGATTTGGATATTTTCAATCAAAAAAAATAAGGCCAGTAATAGAATCTGTGGCTCAGCAAAAAATCTTTTAAGCTGATGATTACTATCCCAGGTTGGTGATCAGTATTTCAGACTTGACTTTTAAAGTGCTTTGCTAAAATTTCACATTAAATATATTTCTTTATTATAGCAATCATGGCAAATAATTCCAAAAGACTTAACCAATTATATGAAATATTATTATATATGAAGAAGGATATAATAGCTATTCAGAAAAAATTTGGTATTAGTGGCAATGCAAACTTACCAAAGGTAACAGCAAAAAGGTGAAAAATACTTGCTGATTCATATAGGACTCTGAACTATATATAAATAGGTCAGGGGTTAAGTTTGCTTATTAATCATATAAAATTTTTAAAAAGTTGCTTATTTTAGAGGGTATTTTTGAAAATTTCATATCCTACATACCCCTGTATTTAAAAAATCTACTGATTGGATTTTAATGACATTTATATCATTAGATTTGTCATAATAAGACAAATATAATGGTATAAATTTTATATTGATAACATTAATATTGACCAAGATATTCTAAATTGAAAATTTTATTATACATCATATCTAACCTAAATGAGAGATGTTCGGGATCCTATTCATATAAGTTGTTGTCAGAATTGGTAAAGGATTTAATACTGATACAGAAGAAATTTGGTATATATTTCAATCCTATTCTAAAAATAGTACTTAGAAGAGATAAAGTCTTTTCAGATAAACCAATTAGATTATTTGATTTGTTTTTATCTTTAAAAGATGATATAATGGTAATTCAGGACAAACTTAGTATTATTTGCTATACTAATCAAGCAAGGGCAGAAGAAGTTGATGAGAATGTAAGAACATAACTCCAAAAGCTTGAGAAATTCTATAGTCCCTTAGAAGATGATCCAGGTATGATATTACCAAAATATAGTGAAATAAGGGTAGAAAAAATTCAGTTTATTAGAGAGAGACTTCCTTTATTTTCAGATTTTACTATCTAACAATTGCATAAAATTTTTGTAAAAAATTCGGCTAGCACAGACTAATGCTCATGTCTAGTATGAGTTAGTTAATCTATATTTTTTTATTACACAGGAGTGGCTCAGCAAATTCCTCTAAATTAAACATCAGAGTCCACTATTATAGATATATTGAAATTAAGTTGCTGGTATAATTGAGATAGAACTAAATTCAGATTATTATTATCAACACAGGACCCCAAACAATATATATATAGGTCACATTAAAATCCAAATTTTTTACTATAATTAATAAGCAAATTATTTTAAACTCTACTAAGCAAAATTTTATTATAACATTAAAAATTTTATATTGCTAAGCAACTCATTTTATGACATATATAAAAACTTTTATAAATAACTTATAAATTTATATTTATAGTACAATTTATTATAAAAATTAAAATACAAATAAATTTTAATGTAATAAATAACTTAATTTAAATATCCAAAATATTAAAAATTAAAAATTAATATTGTTATAGGAATACTAACCTTTCAATAAATATTATACCTAGAGTTATAAAAAATAAAGCACAATTATTTTTAACTGTTCTAAACAACTTATTTAAGCACAAGAAGTTGATTTGATTTAACCAAAATAGTAAAATTACACTTTAAAATTAAAAATCAAATAAATGATAAATAATTAAAAGTATAAAACTTAGTCAGATTCTATAAATATTAATTCAATTATTTTAAAATTTTTACTGTAGGTAGAATTGATCCTGCTGAATAACTTTACTTAAGCGGAAAAAATAATTTCATTTGACAAAAGTAATGTAATTACATCCTGAAGTTAAAAGAGAAAAAAAAAATTTTGGAATTAATACTGTTTGAAAAATACAAATTTCTTCATAAATATTATACCTAACTTTAAGAAAATTAAGATTTAAGTACTTTTGACATTGCTAAACAGCTTTACTTAAATATAAAAGTGATTTCATTAAACTTGAATTTATTTTACATATGGTTAAATTTAGTAAACAAAAAATAAGAATAAGAGAATATTATTATAAAAAATGTATTTTTTTATAAATATAATATTTAATATTATGAAAACTAAAGTGTATAAAATCAATAATATATTGAAATTTGTGGATGATTAGACTGATCTATAATTGGGAGTACTCATAATTAGTTGGAAGTGATTAATTTTTGTAATTCTCTCTTAGCTTAATAAAATGATAATATGTTATCAACACCAAAAAAAAAACAATAATATATTGAAAAAAAAAAAATATTTTTTTATAAAAATTTTTAAAAGTACAAGTGAAATTAAAATTTTTTCTTATATAATATATATGTAGTATGAAAATTACTCCTTGCTACACAAAATCTATATATAATTTTAACAATTTTAACTCCCTATTACATATCTATATTTACGACTTTTTTTATATTTTGCTTTCTAATAAGTAAAATTCTATATGACTTAAAAAAAAATTTTATATGATAAATAAGCAAATTTTTTTGTTACTTATATATATATATTATTCAGGATCCTATCAATACTATATTGGATGTTATATAGTCATCTTGTCACTTGCTCTATTTGCTCTATTAGAGTTTAATTATCAATCAGATTCAGGTAATTCTCAATATGGATATTTGATTTTAACTGATCTACAGCTTCTTTGCTAATTTTATAACACCCTCTTAAATTAAGATATTTTAAATTAAGACATGATTTAGCAATTTCTTTAATAGTCATATCAGAAATAATTTCACAATAGGTAATGTCAAAATGCTGAAGTTTTGAATTAGAGCAAATAATACCACAAATTGAATGTTTAGCAATCTCTATATGGTAGGTAAAATTTAAATATTCTAATTTATGATATGACTTTACAATTCTCCATAAACCCTTATTATCTACTTTTTAAGCATGAGAGCTCATATAATTATCCAATTGATTAACATACAGATTAGGATACTTTAGATTTAGGTATAAATCTGCTATTAATTCTAATGCTCTTTTACTAAATCCTATACTATTTTTAAAACTCAAATGAATTATGTTTGGGTATAAACAGTGTTGGGCATTGAAAGCTTCCAATAAAATTTATTGGAATTGGAAGTTCTATTGGAAAGAATTGGAAGTATTGGAAGATATTGATCTTCCAATGTTCTATGGGCATTGGAAACTTCCAATCAAATTTTTTGGAACATTGGATATAGTCATTGGAAGCTTCCATTGGAAGCTTCCAATTCTTTCAATACCAAAATTAGTAATTTTGCAGATTTTTACTTATAAACTATAAATAATAATCTATTTTTTGTTTAATTTGAAAAAAAAAATTATTTTTCTTTTTTTTTTTTGATAATGAAAAGACATAGAAATCACCGCCTTACTAAGTATATAAAGGTTCTTGGAAAACAAAATTCGTGTAATACTTATGCAGTATGTGTTGCTTGTTTTGAAAATTTAGAAGGTGAAGAGCTTTTAAAAAATACTTTTACAAATAAAAAACCACAAGTTAAAAATCATTTAAAGAACTGTTCATATTTTCAAGAGAAAATCGGAAGTCAAGAAAAACTAGATGATATTATCAATTTTTCTGATAATGAAATGGAAGAAGTTGATCTAAAACGTCAAAAAGTAAATAAAGATTATGGTAAGAATAATGAAAAGGTTTTAAATTATTTAAAATCTTTACAATATGATTTCAAAATTACAAAATTTAAATCAACAGAAGAAGAAGTGGCTTCAGTAAGATCGTTTGGATCATTTGTTTTGGCATCATCATCGTCTACACATTTTAATTCAAAACCAAATACAATTAAAAATAATCTTATTTGTACACCTACTAAAAATGAAATACCAAAGTTTAAACGTCTTTTACTTAGAATGTCGGTAGCAAATGGTTTTTCATAACAATGGATTGACCATCCCGCAACTTTGGAGCTCTTTCATTTTTTAAATCCACATCTCATTTTACCAAATAGAATAGCTTTATCTGATCATATATTGAAAAAAGAAATTAAAAGCTTAAATACATTGAGAGATGAAAAATTAATTAGTGATAAAATTGGGGTAGTATTAGCTTTTGACGGGTGGAAGAACATTTTAAATCAGCATATATTTGGGTCTTTGTTTATATCATCATCAGGTGAAATTTTAATATGGGACACTTTAGATATTAGCAGTGAACATGAACGAACAATTGAAGTAGTACCTAAAATAACCAGCTTAATTCAGCATATTAAAAGTTTAAATATTAAGCTTAATGCAATAGTGTCAGATAGTGCATCGGCTTATGCTGCAGCACGGTAAGTAATATGAATGTATTGTTGATCATTTAATTTCAGATATTTATTTATTCAATAATTGATCAATAGGCGTCGACTTCAATTACAATTTTCAGAAATAGTTTTTTTACCTTGCTTTGCGCATCAATGTCAACTGGCAATAGGTGATATTTTTAAAGAATCACCAACTTTAAAAGCTGCATCCAGTAAAGCTATTACGGTTGCTGCTTACTTTAAAAATATGAATAATAGTTATTTTATTGGCAAATTATAGGATATTCAAAGTGAGCTATATAACAAATATTATTCAATTGTGATTTCTGGCGAAACACGATGGAACAGTCACTATTTTTGTTTTAAGAGTCTTGTCTGATCTAAGCAAGCTTTACGAGTAAATATTTTTTTTTGATCAAAATTATTATTATCAAAATGCAGAAATTAATTTTTTTATTATAATAGAATTTGGCAATTCGTCATGAACGCTCACAAACTGGCTCGGAGAATACTGAAGAACTTTATTTGAATTCAGGACTCTGTCAAATACTTCTTGATAATGATTGGTGGGAAAAAATTGAGTTATTACAAGATATTTTATTACCTTATTGTGGTGTTTTAAATAAGCTTCAATGCGATAAGGCACGTCTTTTTGAAGTGCTTCATGCTATTGGTTATTTTATGCAATTTTGGAAACATTTTCCAGATTCAAATTTAAGTAATCAAATGATTAGTCAATTGGAAAAATGTTGGAGCCAATGGGAACAACCATTATTTTTGCTTTCCTTTGTGCTTCATCCAAAATATCGGTTTACATATTTTAATTCTGAACTTAATAATTTATCATTTACTTTTTTGGGACGGTATTTAATATACTATTATAAAGCATGGTTTAAAAAATGTCCACTACGATTATTATTAGATTTTGAGGACTATCGTCAGAAAATCGAACCATTTAATAATGAAATATTGGAACAATTTGGAGATGATGCTTTTAAATTTTGGGGGTATGTACAAGGTGATTATAAGGAATTAGCTGCAGTTGCTTTAAAACTTTTTGGCATGTGTGTAAATGCTGCTTCTGTTGAACGAATGTGGTCTTCTATGGGTTTTTTACACATGGCACATCGTAATCGATTAAAAGTAAGCTCTTTAATTTATGTTGGTGACAAAGTTCTTAATTTTTATTGATGATAGTTTTTTTCTAATTCACTTAATTATTTTTTTTGGAAATTGTTTTTATTTTTTTTAACAATGGTTATTTTATTGGCGAATTTTCTTCTATTTTTATAGAATAAAAAAGTATTAGCAATGAGCCAACTTCGGGCAGCTATTAATTTTTCATTAAGAGAAAAAGAATTACAGCAAAATCAAATTCAATTCTCAGATCCAAATACAATTCCGATTGATACTGGTTCTGAAGATGCTACATCAAATTTAAATGTTGAAGAGATCAAAGATGATATTGAAGATAATACTATTTTTACTTCTGAACATTGGGAGTAGGAATTAGAGAAATGGGAAGAAATGTTAATAGAGGAGGAATTAGCACGGTTGGAAGGGGAGGAGGAGTTGAGAAATAATTCAGATAGTTTGAAAGAGGATCTTTTAAACGAATATACACATCCAGCAGTAGACAAAAAAGCAAAATGGGAACTTAAAAATTTGTTCAGTTCATCTCTTAGTATTCCTAATTACTTGGATGTAAAATCAAATTAATAAAGTTTAATAAATTTTTCTTGCCCATTAATTCCTAAATCAAATTATCGAATTTTGACCT
The DNA here is from genome assembly GCA_015698045.1 of Rhizophagus clarus. Lineage (NCBI taxonomy): Eukaryota > Fungi > Glomeromycota > Glomeromycetes > Glomerales > Glomeraceae > Rhizophagus > Rhizophagus clarus. The sequence continues at coordinate 1,235,144 of BLAL01000016.1, read as the reverse complement.
TGTATATGATTTAATATTATTGGATAAAAATGTATCACGTGACAAAGTGCTTCCAAACTTCCAATAAAAATTTATTGAAATTGGACATATAATTGGAATTGGAAGATTTGGAAGTCCAAATGTGCTTCCAACTTCCAATGCCCATCACTGGGTATAAATGTACAATGCTTATGATTTTTTTATCTGAAAATGAATGCATCGGGAAAAATTTTAGTCCGCAGATCTGCGCAATTCTGCGGAGTACATTTCTGCGCAGATCTGAGGACATGCCGATGCGCAGCACTGAAAAATTTCATGGATTTCTGCGCAGATCTGCAAGCACAAAAAAACCTGCAAAATTTTTCAAAAATAAATCTGCAAAATTTTTCAAAAACACTAATGCAAATTTACAATTAGGCAGTGTTTTAACTTTAATATTAACTAATATCAATTTATTAATTAAAGATATTTACAAATTTAAAAGTACATAGTATACTAAACTATCCTATTTGCTAACTAAATGCACTAATTAAAAGTCCCCTTTTCTTTTCTTTACAGACGTTCAAATTATGTTATTGTTAATGGTTTGGACAGTGTTCCAGTTGGTTTGATTCCAACAAACAGCTTTTAACTTTGATCCAACTAAACGTGTCAAACGTTAAAATTTTATCACTCCTAAAGAAACTGTAGACCTACAATAAAAGAAAAGCGAAATATTAGCTAACTTTTCGTTTAAATAAAAAAATGAGATAATTTCGAAGTTTTACCTTCGAAATTCTATCAGAAGGTGTCTGGAAAACCATGGACTTACAAAAAAAAAGAATCGAAACATTAGTTTACGTTTCATTAACAAAACAAAAAAAATTAATTTTCAAAAGTACCTTCGAAATCTTGTTCAGGAGGCTCTCTTCTTCGTCATTTTTCCACTTTCCTTTTACTATGGCATCCAGGAAGCATGAGCCTACAAAATAAAAATAAAATGTTAGTAACGCTTCATAAAATAATATATAAAAAAAAATTTCGAAGTCTTTTTTACCTTCGAAATATTCCAGTCTGCCCGAGCTCTAGACTTAAAACAAAAAAAAAAAATAAAAATCGAATGTTAGTAAAATAAAAACAATAAAAAAAAAAATTTTAAAAAATCGAAGGCTGACCTTCAAATAAAGTCTGGCCTTCAAAATGGAGCGTCCAAGACCTAAAATAAGAAAAAAAAATAGAATTCGTTAGATAAATAAAAAACCAAATTTTTTTAAAAAAATTCAAATGTGCATTACCTTCGAATAGTCCGGGCTTCGTCTGGACCTAAAAAAAGAAAAAACATCAAACGTTAGCAACGTTCGTTAAACAAAAAAATTAAATACATTTTTTTTCAAAGGTCGTACCTTCAAATGGCCTTTGAAAATAGTTACTCTAGATCTAAAAAAGAAAAAATGAACGTTAATAAACGTTCATTAATGTTCGTTAAATAAAACAAAAGAAAATTCGAAGGCTTTACCTTCGAATAGAGTCCAGTCTTTGAAATAGAACGTCTGGTCCTAAAAAAAATAAAAAAAACGAACATTAGTAATGTTCGTTTAAATAAAACAAAAAAAAAATAAATTTCGAAGATATTATACCTTCGAAATACCGGTCTGTCTCTAAATTCTGGACCTAAAAAATAAAAAAAATGAACATTAGTAACGTTCGTTTAAATAAAAGTAAAAAAAAGAACCTTTTTTTTTACTTACAGTGGTCTGCCTCGAAATGGAGTTCTGGACCTAAAAAAAAGAAGAAAAGCGAAACGTTACTAATGTTTCGCTAAAATACAAAAAAAAAGAGCTTTTTTTTTACTTACAGTGGTCTGCCTCGAAATGAAGTTCCAGACCTAAAAAAAAGAAGAAAAGCGAAACGTTACTAACATTTCGCTAAAATACAAAGAAAAAAAAATCATTTTTTTTTTCTTTACTTAATAGTCCGTCTCGAAATGGAGTTTCAGACCTAAAAAAAGAAGAAAAGCGAAACGTTACTAACATTTCGCTAAAATACAAAAAAAAAGAGCTTTTTTTTTTTACTTGAATTGGTCCGTCTCGAAATGGAGTTTTGGACCTAAAAAAAGAAGAAAAGCGAAACGTTACTAACGTTTTGCTAAAATACAAAAAAAAGAGCTTTTTTTTTTACTTAGTGATCCGTCTCAGAATGGAGTTTCAGACCTAAAAAAAAAGAAGAAAAGCGAAACGTTACTAACGTTTCGCTAAAATACAAAAAAAAAGAACTTTTTTTTTACTTACAGTGGTCTGCCTCGAAATGAAGTTCAGGATCTAAAAAAAAAAGAAATACGAAATGAAACATTAACATTTCGTAAAATATATAAAAAAAAAATTATTTCCATCTTCGAATACTTTGGTCCGCTTTGAATTGGAGTTCTGGACCTAAGAAAAATGAAACGAACGTTAGTTAACGTTCGTTGAAAATAAAAATAAAAAAAAAGGTATTTTTTTTTTCAAAGTTACCTTCGAAATAGAGTCCAAGCCTGTATGTTCGGTGTTCCAGACCTAAAAAAAATGAATGTTAATCAATGTTCGTTAAGTTAATTTAATAAAAAAAAAAAATTATTTCGAAGGCCATACCTTCAAAATGTGGAGTCCGGCTAAGATTTTCAGCAAAAAATCAGCTTGAAATGCTGAAACAAATAAATTTTGTTCACTCATTCTTCGACAATTCCAAAGTCCAGAAGAGTCCTAGTAAAGAAAAAAGGGAATTTTTTTAGATTATCAACCGATCTCTAGGTCATATGACACCGCAGAAGCTGATCGGCTACAAAGTAACCTTAGTTAGCGACATTCGTCAAAATAAAAGTAAATTAAACATTTCAAAGTTTACCTTCAAAATGGAGGCCAGAACTTGTTTTTCAGTATTCTGGACCTACAAAAAAGGAAATCGAACGTTAATGGACGTTTGTTAAATAAAATTAATAAAAAAATTTTTTTTTGAAGGTTACCTTCAAAAACTAGCGTTAGCTAATGTTCAGTTATGATTCGTATGTCCAGAACACCGTCGAAAGTACATTTAGTCCTTGTGGAGGGTCTATAAAATGATTCTTTTAGGGAGATAGAAAAGATAGCAAGTCTATTTAATAATTTCGAAGCTTAAAAAACTACAAAAAAAAGTTTTTTCTTAGGGTATTTTTAGACTTTAAATTGAAAGACGTTGAAAAAAATTTATTTCTTTGAAAGGTGTTGAAAAAAAAATTATATTTATGAAAAATGTTGAAAAAAATTGTTTCCTTAAAGTATTGCGAATAAAAAGTTTAAGTGTCTTAAAGGAAATTAAGTGTAGAAAATAAACTGGAAGCTTATCAAAGTTTATCATGCAAAGTTTATCAAATTAAAGAAGAAAATTGTGAAAATCTTTAAAGATTTTTGTACGAAGTGTTTTTAAAAATCTGCAATTTTGGAGATTATCACAAATTTTTCATAAAAAAATCTTTGAAAAAAATAAAAAATAATTTCTGCAGTATTGCGCAGATTCTTAACAAAATTGCATTAAAAAAATGCGGCAATCTGCTAAAATCACAGATCACTGCAGATCTGAACTGATATAACTTTCCCGATGTGGTAGTATAATATTTTGAAATGAATTACATTTAAGCAATAAACTGGCTTTTGCTTCCTATATACTAGCTTTATGAATTTTTTCAATTAAGAGAAATCCTTTGCACGTTTTATCCTTATAAATTTATTTAATCAGGGGTGATCCTTTGCAAAGTAATTATAATCATTTGAAAGAGATTGTCCAGGATATAAGTTTTTTCCCTTTAACTCAATATACCTCTATAGGATAGAGACATCATATCTGTACCAAAACTGGCTAACAAATAAAGCAAGGTGGAGGGAATTATCTATCAATAAGAAGTATAAAATCTGTTCTAATACCTCTGATAAATAAAAGATAGTTAAATGCATTATAAATAGTCTATATTATATATTATATCTTTAATCGAAAAAATAAATTAACTTGGATCAAGATTTTTTATTATATGCATTTTTCTTCTAAACTTTCTTTCAGGCTAGATGTTTTTAAATTCTTTAATACTTAATCATGTTTACTACTTCATCAATATTAGAATCAGATAAACTAGACTCAAATAAACTACTCTCAAATGAGAAACTAGATTTAGACGAATTAAGTTTTGATATATTTAATTTAGATAAACTAGTCTCGAAAGAACTTGATTCAGACGAACTAGTCTCAGATAAAGTAGACTTGGACGAAATATTAGTTAAGGCTATCAGATACTTTTAGTTACTTTTCATTTTGATTATTTATATATTAAACTTAATATCTTTGACCAAAAAATATACAAAGTACCTGATTTGACAGGATCCTGAATAATATATATACACCGCCCAGACAAAAGTATCTGGACATCTTCGAAATTGCAGATCTGATTACAAATTTTGGGCGTTTATTGTATCACCAATTTTTAGCCAAATTAAACATAGTTTTTTTAATTAACTTACTTTAACCCCCCTTTTTTCAATAAAAAAAAATTTGATTATATTTATTTTTTTTTACATGCCTAAGTCTAAAGAACTTACCAAATTTGAGCATGATGAGATAGTTGGTTTGTCTAAGATAAATTTAAGTGTTAGGAAAATTGCAAAGGTGCTTTTAAAAGCTAAATCTACTGTTCAAGATATTATAAATAAGTACCGAAAATGTGGGTTAATAACAGCCGCACCTCAAAGTGGTAGACCACACATTTTAACTTCACGGAATACTAGAATATTAACTAAAATGGTTAAAAAAAATAAGCAAACATCACTTGAAGAATTAACTGAAGATTTTAATAATTCTTTACAAATTTCAGTTAGTAGTAAGATTGTTAGCCGTAAGCTTCATAAGGAAGGTTACTATGGTTGAGTTGGAAAAAAAAAACCTTTAGTATCAGAAGTAAATCAAAAAAAACGTTTATTTTGGTGTTATGAAAGAAGGAATTAGATGGAAGAGTGAGAAAAGGTTATTTTTAGTGACGAATCTCAGTTTGTATTATTCAGTAATGATTCTCCTAAATTTGTATGGTGTAGAGTTGATGAAAGATATAAAAAAGATTGCCTAATTCCAACTGTAAAACAGTTAGCCAGAGTAATGGTATAGGGTTGTTTTTGCAAGAATAAAATCGGACTTTTAGTATTCATTGAAGGAACAATAACCGGTGAAAGATATCTTTAATTACTTAATAATTATCTTCTACATTTTCTTTATGAATTGGGAAATGAAAATGAGTATATATTTCAAGATAATAATGCCCTGGTACACACTGCAGGAATTGTAAAGAATTGAAAAGAAGAAAATTTAGCTAATTGGCTTCTCTAGTCAGCTCAAAGCCTGAATCTGAATCCAATTGAAAATCTTTGGGATATTTTAGAAAGAAAGGTTTGAATGCATAAAGCTTTACCAAAAAATAAACGGGAGCTTATGAATATTTTGGAGGGTGAGTGGTATAAACTTGAACCTGAAAAATTAGCAAAATTAATAGATAGCATGCCAAGAAGGGTTAAAGCTGTAATAAAAAGTAAAAGGAACCTGACATAATTCACTAAATATTAATAAATTAATAATATAAAATGATATACAACTTCAGAATTTTTAATATTAATATAATATTAATATACTATTGCTATTTTAAAAATAGTTTTAAAATTTGGAATTTTTTATAAATATTATTATATTTAGATTGATAAAAATTAAAATATAAATTATTGCCAACCCTTATAAACAATTTCTTAAAGTTAACAAGTTAATTTAAAATAAAAAAAATTACACTTTAAAATTAAAATCGCTTAAATAATAAATAATTGAAAGTAAAAAAGTTGGTCATATTTCACGAATATTAATCCAATCATTCTAAAAGTTTTACTGTAGGTAGATCAACCTCGCTGAACAACTTTATTTAAGTGGAAAAAGGCGATTTCATTTGACCAAAATAGTGAAATTACGCTCCAAAATTGCAAAATGGTTTTTGCAAAAAAATTGATAATACAAAAATAGCCAATACTTCACAAATATTAGTCCAATCATTATAAAAATTTATACACAGGTAGATTCGACATCACTAAACATCTTTTTAAACATAAAAAAGTAATTTCATTTAACCAAAGTAATGTTATTACATCCTGAAGTTAAAAGAGAAAAAAAAAATTTTTTGGAGTTAGTACTGTTTAAAAAATATAATTATCTTCATAAATATTATACTTAGAATCATAAAAATTGAAATACAAATACTTTTTACAACTGCTGAACAATTTATTTAAACATAAAAAGGTAATTTCATTTGTCCAAAATTCATTTTATATATGAGTAAAATTAGTAAACAAAAAATAAGAATATGAGAATATTATTATAAAAACACGATTTTTTTTATAAATATTAAATACAATATTGTATTTATAAATTAAAATGTGTAAAATAATAGAAAAAAAGTATCAGTTTAAAAAAATTTTTTATAAAAAAATTTTTTTGATATACGTGTGAAATTAAAATTTTCTCTCTTTATATATATATACAGTATATATGAAAATCTTTGTTATATGAATAAGAGATTCTGCTACGCAAATATAATTACTGAGCTGAAATAAAAATAAGTTCAACTACGTATTTAAATATCTAACCAACTAAAAATTTTATATTAAAATAAGCAAATAAAAGTCTTACATAAGGTTTTTTTTTTATATAATCATTAAGCAAACTCAAATCTAACATATTTATATATTGTTTGGGGTCCGAATTTGACCCATTTCAAACTACCAATTGCTTAAACTTCTTTGCTTGTGCTTTTTTTTATTAACTATAAGAAACAGCCTTTTTTTCTTTTACCTCAATTATCTTAACTAAAGGTTAAACCAATAGAGTCATGGTAGTGCTGGTTAAAATGCAGGAAGTTTTTTCACTATCTGATTCATAATTAAACTTGTAGTTATTATAATCATTTGATCCCAAATCAGATTCATCATTATAACTATCTGAGTTACTTAAGTATTTAACAAGATCAGTATCATCATAGCAGGTAATTCTAGTATTATTTTGGTCAAAATTAATTAGTGTATACATGATATTAGTTCAAAAAGTTATATTTACTTTATAAAATTTGAAAATGTTTAATTATTTTTTTTCGATAGTATAAAAGTAGGTGATAGCAAACTTGAATGGTAAATCACAAAAGAAAGGTAACTAAATATGTAACAAAAATGTAGACTTCTCTGTAATCTATTATATAAATATTGGGAGAAACCTACATCTTTCTAGATATGTATCTGAATATAATATAGTCTTCGTGTAGTATAAAGGTATATCAAAAAGAAATATGAAGTTGGCACCTCCAATTCTCTAACCAACTAATCCACTAGCTCAAACCTCAAATGCCACTCAAATATCCCTTAAAAATTGCAGAAAGGGAAGATTAGAGTCTTGTCATATGATATCAAAAATTTAGGTACAGTAAGTTAATGATAATTTTGGCCAGATTTTGGATACAATAATTTGGCATTTAACTTGCGACACCTATTTTGAAAAAAAAAAGGCGTAAAAAATTTTTGCTTAATTTCAGCTGACACTATTCTATAAATTTTGACTAGAACTTTGGATATAATATTCTGGCATTCAAGCTAATATTAAAACTAGCTTAAAACTAATAAACTAATAGAATATCTTTGACTTCCTACCAGTTTCATGATAGTTCTATGATAGTTCTACAGATCACTACCATGATACCATATTGGAATCTCAAATCAAATATCCAAAAAATCAGCCAAAATTATAGTATAATATTAGCCAAAATTAAATACAAATTTATTGTGCTACCTGACATAATATTTTTATTTATTACAATTTGGCATTTTAATAAACAATAAAATAGATATAAAAAGTAAGCACTTCAATATAGAATCCAGCACCCAATTGTGCAGGAGATCACTACTTTCAACATAAAACCAGATATCCAAACAGTTACAGAAGGCCAACAACCTCATTATAAAATTTAATATGTAAAAGATTCAGAAATAAGAAGAAACATATAGTATTTAGATTATATGGTGATAGTCAGGCTAAATGGTAGTAATTAAATTATATAGTACAGTCAACTCTCTCTATAGTTATACATTTAAGACAGTCTATATTTGGTGATTATGATAAGATGTGAATATAAGCAATAAAATCTTATAATTAAATTAGTAATTTTAGCTAGAATTATAAATTGTAATGATTTTGATTAAATATTCACATTACAATAATTTTGTTAATATTATTCCAATTATTACAGATTTATAACCATTAGATTCCTCTTGATGAGACAATTCCAACAAGTCAAGGATCACTAAAATTTGATCACTAAAACCCATAATAATTAAAATACAGTCAAAATATTTAATGTTATGCAAATTTTACATATAAAAAATGCTGATCTGGTCTTTAAAATTGAATTGCTCAGTCAATATTAATCCAATCATTATAAAATTATTATCATTAGCTTCCTCTCAATGAGACGATTTTAATGAGCCTAAGAACATTAAAATCTAATCACTAGAACCTGTAATAATTAAAATACAGTGTAAATATTTAATATTATGTGAATTTTACATATTGTTATCTTGGCAAATGTAAAGGACTGAAACTTTACATGATACCCAAAATAACAGGAGTTTAACTCTGGTAAGAACTTTAATATGTGATTTGATAAATTCTGAAGACAAACGTTTATAATAAAAATAAGATAAAAATAATAAAGTCTTATTAAGAAATAAAGAATTACGTTATAACTTTAAATAATGGATTATTCTTTTGTTGGCAAGAATAATCCAAAGAGATTATTTTTTATTGCAGATAAAATCTTAGTAATAACTAAAGAAATAAAATACAAAAATAAAAGTTAAATAATCAACTACTACGACTCTATCTTACCTACAACTTATTCAACCACTTACCACTATATATAATAAAATAATAATAACAAAAATAAAATAAATATAATAAATAATATAAATATAACAAATAAAATAAATCAAATAAATATAATAAATTATATTAATCATATTAATTAGATTAATCATATTATCATGATCATCATGATTATTATAATTATTACAACTATCATGATCATCCTAACTATTACAACTATTATTACTATTATAACTATTATGATTATTATGATTATTGCGATTATTATAACTATTATAATCAAGCAATTTTTAACTTCAACAATATAAAAAATAGTGATTTGATCTTTAAAATTGAATTACTTGGTCAACATTAATCCAATCATTATAAAATTATTATCATTAGCTTCCTCTCAATGAGACAATTCTAATAAGCCTAAGATCATTAAAATCTGATCACTAGAACTCATAGTAATTAAAAATACAGTCAAAATATTTAATGTTATATGAATTTTACATGTATAAAATACCAATTTGGTCTTTAAAATCAAATTTCTCAGTCAATATTAATCCAATCATTATGTAATTATTATCATTGGATTCCTTTTGATGATGTGATTCCAATGGGTCTAAGATTATTAAAATCTGATCACTAGAACCTGTTGTAATTAAATTAAAGTCAAAATATTAAATATTATGCAAATTTTACATATTTAGAATGCCAATTTGATATTTAAAATTTGATTATTCAGTCAAATTAATCCAATCACTATAAAATTACTACTATCTGATTCCTTTTAATAAGATAAACATAATGAGCTAAAGATCATTGAAATCTGATTATTAGATCATAGAACAATTATATTTTAATAAATATCTTTTTATAATCATATATATATAAAATTTTTAAAAAAAGATGTGATAGTGACAATAGGTAGTTTGTGACTATAAATGATAGTTTTTATATATGAAAATTTGGGATATTCAACTAAGATGACTATATGAGGTAATATGACTATAACGAAGGTGACTATAAAGAGAATTGACTGTAACATTCAGATCATATGATGATATCCAGATTATATGATGGTACTCAGATTATATGGTAGTAATTAGATTATATAATGATACTCAGAATATATGGTAGTAATTAAATTATATAGTAGTATTTAGATTATATGATGGTAATATAATCTAGAGTAAGTGGAATACCACTATATAGTATAATTATACTATATGGTGGTATTTCACTTATTTAGCAATCTGTAATTCAATTAATATAGTTTTATATTCATTAAATAGATCTTAATTTTCTCTTTAAATGAATATAAATTTAAATTTTTAACTTACAGTATATATATGTAAATTATTTATAATTTTATTACAATAATTTTAATTTAATGTTTTAAATTTTAAAATTATTAAAAAAGATAAAAATTATATGATAATTAATTTTATTTATATTAGATAATGTAGATCTATTATTTTTATATAACTAATAATTTTTAGTATTTATATGAAAATACTAATTTTTTGAATGCAAAAATTTAATTCCAAAAATTGGCTCATATAATATCATTATTAATTAATTTAGTTTAATACCAATTTTTACAAAAACTAAACTAAATCAATTTAATTAAAGTTTTATTATTTGAGGTAAAGAATAAATTCACTCATAATATTATATTTTACATATTTATTATTTAAATTAAATTATATTTTTTACATAAAAATAAAAAAATTTGATGACAACTTATTAATTATTCATAAATAGAAGCAGTTCAGATGATATATCATATCCAATAATTTGTGGTTACAGTCTAACCTTGATATACCGATATCCAATATACCGATATATATTAAAAATTCGATATAACGATGAGATTTTATTTCCCGCCATATATGAGAGCATATAAATATTGGTATAATTTTGATATAATGATATATTTTCCAAAATTTCATATGAGTCCTGACATATCGTTATATCGAAGTTTGACTGTATATAAAAAATTTTAATTAGAATTAAAACCTGTAAAAATAATTATCTATTATCTGTTATATTATATTTTTTATTTTAAATATTATTTAAAGTAAAATAATATTATAGGATTTGTAATTATAAAATTAGATAAATTTTATAAAATAAAATTAGATAAATTTTATAAAATAAGTTTTATAAAATAAAATTAGATAAATTTTATAAAATAAGTTTTATAAAATAAAATTAGATAAATTTTATAAAATAAGTTTTATAAAATAAAATTAGATAGATCTTATAAAATAAAGTTAAATAGATTTTAACTTAAAATTTTAAAATTTACAAGTTTATTTAAAAAGAAAAAATAGATTTTAAATAGTATTTTTGACTTTATATATGAATAATGAAATTTACTAATTATACTTAAAAAAAATCAGTAAAAATAATAAAGATAATATTTAAAATTTATTTTTGGTTTTAAATAAATTTGCAATAAAACAGATTAAAATACTACATTTAATATATTAATTTAATGAGTTGTATATATGCCGTGATTCTAACTATATAGGTGAGTGAAATTTATTTAGAAAAATAAATTTTTCTATAAGCACGTGATATTACTCCGTGATCCTATCTTTTACTAATCTTTTGATGTATTCTATGAACTGAATGACAAACTTTAGTTTAATAATAATATGCATCATTATAAACAACGAAAGAAAAAAATTTCTTCTGAAATACAATATCTGTTATCATGATTTGTAATACATTATCGAATTATGATAATATTAACTTTAAACTTAACAATGACATAATTTTTTTCTATTTTAGTATCTTTTTTCCGAATATTATCTTATCAGTGATACGACATCATTTTACAAAACAATGTTTATGGTTTTGTTGTTTATTCTATTAACGCATTTAAGTATTATTTCTTCAAATATAGTAATTTATAATAATAGTTGAAATTTACTTTCTTAATTTATTTTGTTGTTGATGAAAAAAAGTTATGTCATGAAGAATTTCTTTTCGCGTCGAAATGAATCAAATTATGTCAATATGTCATGTAATATGATGTAGAAAGAAAAAAAGAAAGAAGAAAAAAAAAAAAAAAGAAATTTAGCCTATAATGAAAAAAAAAAAATAACTACAAAAAATTCAAAGGAATAAATTTCTTTACTCAATGAGTGACAGGCGTGAGAATGATGTGTTAAACCGGAAATTTTTTTAAAAAATTTCCTTTATTTTTTCTCATGTCCCATTTGCATTAAAATTCTTTTATTTTTAAAATCTGCACATGCAAATCATACAAGATATACTCACGTGTAACAGATGATCTACAGCTTTTTTTGACTTAAGAAAACCTCTCATATATTCAGCCGAATGTGCCTAAAAAGAGAATATTTCATTTTATTCTGAAACATTCCTTTAGATGAAAACAAATTAATCCGGTTATATCCGATTTAAAGTTCATAATTATTAAGTTCGCTAATTAGTATATATAAAACAACAGAAAGAATTCGTTTAATTATTATTTTCCTTGTGAAAAAAAAAAAAAAAATTCTTATAATGATGGAAATATTCAAAGATTACGATTTAAGTAATAAATCTTTTAAACATCCCTTACAAAATCCATGTTTTAGATATTATTTAGTTCATATCAATCAATCTTATGATTTTATAAAACTTTGTAATGATAACTCATATTTAAAAAACGCGTATAATGATTATTTTGATCATTTAATTTATGAATGTTATAGACCAAAATTTCCTTTCGATGTAAAAGTTGAAGATTATATATTGAGCTTTGATAGTGGTTTCGCGGTATACCAAAGATATCTTACCAAATATATGGAAAAATTAGAAATAAAACTTAATCAGCTGGAACTCTTGTCTTTAGCGCGTCATTTATGGAATAGCGAACCACAAGAAGTGATCCTACATTATAAAGAACTTTCGGTTCAATTAAAATCGATATACGAAGAACAATTAAATAGATTATTATTAAATAATTCTCAGAATATTGAAAACAAACGTAAACATCCGGATGATGATAATTATGTCAATGTTGATAATACGAATTCCGTTTCACACGATGATAATAAACGTCAACGTACCGATCTTTCGGATCTGGATCTCGATTTTTGTAACAATTTCTCAATTCAAGTGATTTAATTATATATTTATTATTTGGTGTATGTAATATATTATTATTATTATTTAAGAGTGGTATCAATGAATATAAACATTTATTTTATATTATGAATTTATTACTTATGCTTTTTCATTGAACTGATGATGCTCTTTACGATGTGTCATTTTGTTAGGAAAAAAAAAATAATGTTATGCAATTAAGTTTTTATATGTCTTAAAAAAAATGTCTATAAATTATTAGATAAATAAATAAAAAAAATATATATATATACGTAAATTATTTCCCTTTTTTTTCCTTTCCAACAAAAAAATATTTATATATTGTCGTTTATATTTATATAATATTTTCAGGTTAATGAATGTCAAACACAATCAATACTAATTACTCTTTTTTTGTTTCGTTCTTCTTCCTAATACGAGCTGAACTTCGAGTTGATTGCGGCCTTAAATGTTGTTCTGGGAGCCAGCTATCATCCAATTTGTCTGATGATTCTGTGGCGTTGTCTTCAACTTTAACAATACGCTTTATGAAAAAAAGGATATTAAAATTAATTAAATATTAAATTTAAGAATTAATAAATGTTAAATATTAAGTTATATTACTTTTTTCTTTGTTTTAGTTCCACCGAAGAAAGCTTGGAAGATCAGATATCCTATACCACCGAAAAATCCAATAAGAATCAAGTACATGAAAATACTAATAAATAAAAACGAAATATATTAGTTTCTAATAACATAAAAAAGATCATAAATCTGTTTAAACTTTGAGTCAACTTACAGTTGGAAATCAAAAATGGAGACTTCTGGATCAACAATTGTAACCGTTCCATTATAGCCAACACCTCTAAATTTCTTTGCATTCTGATAGTTTTTTTTTTTTTTTAAAAAAAAAAAAAGAGTTTTATAAAATAAAAAAAAAAGAAAAATAAGTATTCTATAAATTTATGTTACCTCATCGGCAAAAAAGACATAAATATGGAGTCCTAATTCTTGAGGTGGGAATTCCGCGTAGAAATTATAAATAACATCAACGTGATCCATGGAAGGTACGGCAACAGAATATCTATAGGCTGTCAGCTAGTTATATATATAAAAAAGTTAATTTATAATTGCATTGTTATAAAGAAAAAAAAATTCGATTGAAAGAAATCTTACATTACGATAAATTTCGGACGGATTATCTTTGTTGAACAATTCACCTGCTATCAAGTCAATGGTATAGTTGGATTCTCCTTTATTATCAAAGGTGAGTTTGACACTATTCTTTTGGCCATTTACGATTTCTACAACATAAGGAAAAGTTATAATTAATTCAAAAATATAATCATTCCCAGAATAATTCAATAATAATAGATACTTACGACTAAAAGGATTATCCGTGAATTCACCAGTAATCTCTACCGTATTTGGTGCATGATATACTTGATTATCTTCGCTCTCAGCACCAAGGGCTATTTTGCAAACCGAAAGTAAATATAAGAAAAATTACTCAAAATTTTATAAATTTACAACAAACTTAAGCCTTTACAACAATTATAAAGGAATAAATTTATTCAAGCCACCCGCACTTTCAACAAGTAACAAGTTAGTATCAAATAAACTGTTCACTAACAAGTTCTCGTGAGAAGGTTATTCGTTTATAAAAAAAAAATGAAATACCTAATAGCGGAATAAACAGTAATACTGCTAAAAAAAATAAGGAAAGTATATTCTTCATCTTGTTTTTTATGGTTAAAAATTTCGAGCGAGTTCGAGTCGGTAAAATGTTTGGCGTTTTTTATATTTAAGTAATAAAGTGTGGCATCATTTAATTGGCCTACGATAAACAAACATGATTGGTTTGACTATCCTGTTAGGAATGAATCTCGTGATTAACGAGGCAGAGTTAATGAAACGTGTCCTTTTTCGACAAGCTAAATTTTAGTAGCGTTTTATCCAATTATGGTAATCGTAATCCCTAACTCACTGTACTCAAGATATACCGTACATTTTTTCCTTTTAATACTTCTAATAATAAATGAAATTTAAATTAACCTTCTCATTTTTTTACATTTTTTAATGAGTTAAATTTTTTTTTAAAGAAGTATTAATAAAAGTAACGTATTTTTCTTTATTCTAAGTTTGTTGAAATATTAAAGTACTCAAACAAATTTTTTATTAATTAAGTGACCTCTTTTTTTTTTATATATTTTAAAGAAAAAAAAAAAATTAATATTTCGACGTATTTCGACGTATTTTTTTACGAATACAAGTTTTGCTTTAATAATGGAACAAGTTAAAGTGTATTCATTAAAAGCTGAAGAGCTCCTTGAGACAATTTCTCAGCCTTTAAAACCTCATATTCCATCAATTGCTCGTTTTCTAATTGTAGTAACGTTTTTAGAAGACGCGTTAAGAATTGTTCTTCAATGGTTCGATCAATTATATTATCTTGAAAAAGTCAGGAGCATGCCATGGGGAATATCGCACATATTTTTAGCTGCTAATGTTATCGTAAGTAAAAAGTTATTAATATATGATAAGTTAAATTGCCATTAAAACAAAAGAAATTTTCAATTGAAATTAAATTCGATTGTTTAGATGATGTTTGTTGGTTCATTCTTGGTTATTAAAAGAAAGTATACTGAATATGCAGTTGGAGGACTATTTTTAGTTGTTGTCGCCCAATCCATTGGTTATGGTCTTTGGAGTGAAGCGAATTTCTTATTAAGGAGTCTTTCAGTTATTGGAGGATTATTAATGGTTCTTTCTGATGCATTTTCTAAAAAGAAATCAGTTTTTGCCGATTTACCACAATTATCTGAAAGAGATCGTAAAACATATTTTCAACTTGCAGGTCGCGTATTATTAATTTTTCTGTTTGTAGGATTTATTTTTCACGGAGATTGGTCATTTGCTCGTGTTGTTGTATCTCTTATTGGGTTTGTTGCTTGTATAATGGTTGTTGTTGGTTTTAAGGCTAAATGGTCCGCTACTTTTTTGGTTCTTTTCCTTTCTATTTTTAATTTAATTATTAACAATTTTTGGGCTGTTCATCATGCAAATCCACAAAGAGATTTCTTGAAATATGATTTCTTCCAAACTCTTAGCATTATGGGTGGTTTATTGTTGTTAGTAAATATGGGTCCAGGTGGAATTTCCATCGATGAGAAAAAGAAAGCTTTTTAAACAAAAAAAAAAAGGAAAACGTTTTACATAGAATACGATGATCAAAACAATAATTTTTTATTAATATTATTAATATTATTAATATTTTAAAATTGTTTCTTCATAATATTTTATGTGTGAATATAATAATAATGTTTTGACAAAATAGACAGTCAACCTTATTTTTTTTTTTTAAAAAAAAAAAAAAAACATTGATCGTCACAAAATACACAAAAAATTTTATTAATATTAAACTGTTTTCACTATGTAGATTATCTTTTAATTATATTAAAATATCAAATTTTATTATTCTATAAAATTAATGGAAAAAAAGATTCTTTTAGATGTTATACAAATGCAAGGAAATAATAATAAATAAAAATCTTTTTTACAAATTAATTAATTTTTTTTTCTTTCTCTTATTAAGAGAAGAAATAAAAATTAGTTAGAAAGATTTAATATAAATGAGTTAGATATGCAATAAGAGTTAAAATCATCATACAATTGAAAGAAGCGAAATTAATTCATCCAGCGCGTTCTTTACAGTTATCTCATAAAACCTAATATATATATATATATATATATGATAAATACTCTAGTTTGTTCTATTTTTTAAAACCCTTTTAAAAATCAGAATGATGCTTCATGAATATATATTAAGTAAATATAATAAATACAAAAATAAATTGTCTTGATTCCTATAGTACAATAAAATAACAACCACGACTTTTAATAAGGAGGGATCTTTTTTTATTATACACAAACTAAATCCACAATATTTAGACTTACCACATTAACATCATGGCCTTGGCTTTTTACTATGCCCACCTTCAAAGTTCAAACTTAAGAGAGCTAATAACATATCCTTAAAAAGGAAATTTTTTTTTTAAAAAAAAAAAAAAATATTCAAACTTTTTTTCTAATATAAATAAAAATAATTTTATAGACAACTTGTCTCTTACCTGAAGAACGTGTATCATAATTACAATCATCGTGAACACCATTTTAGGATGATTTCCAATATCTGTCATGGCTTCGCGTGATATATTGTGATTAAACACTTTCTTATATATTGTCCGTGTTATTGCAGAACTTGCAAGTTCAAATGCCCACATAACACAACTTGCGTGTAATGTTAATGCAAAATCGAATGCGTTATCATCCTCGAAATTAAAATATGGATATACTTGACTATTTGGCCCATTATGTATTATATATATCCAACAAATGAATCCAAGCATTGTAACATTTTCTGCTAAATTTCTAATAAAAAATGATCTCCCACAATATTTTTGATATTCATTATAATCTTTCCTTCTAATCCCGAAATAATTTACAAGAAACTCATGAACTTTACGCGTCATACATAGCGGATAAAAGATGCAAACCCACAATGAACTTGCGGCTTGAATAAGGATATATTGTTCCCGATCACGTAAACGGGCAAAAAGATTACGATAAAAGATAAAGTAAATCATAAAAAAGTAAAGTTTAAAGATGAATTGTAAAGGGTCTGACTTAACTCTAGTCTCAATAATATATTCCGTAACCGTGTCAAGAATATAAATAGTAGCAAGCCATGAATAAACATAAATAAATGCATCTATACCAGAATGTGTTTCTGGCGATGTTAAGAAAACATGCGCATATGCTTCACCAGCTATGAATGCCGCAATCACAAGGGATAATGTGGTGCAAAACCACAAGAATCTAACATAAGAAGCTGGTATACGATATTCTAATTGACGTTCAAGAAATGTTTTTTGAAGGATAGTAAGTGAGTGTCGATAAGTGTTTCGATTTTGTGAACGAATGACAATAAATGCCACTAAAAGAGGCATATTCATTGTTATAAATGTGAGTAAAACCCATGTTAAAGTATATTTCTCTAATCCAGTAAATAAATATATCAACACCCCAACGAAAAGTGACATAAGCCAAAATACACAATACGTGAAAAGACCTCCAAGCCATTTCGGCCACCAATTAAGAGAATAAAGATCAAATATTTTTGTGATCATTAAAAGCGCTATGGCGTTATAAATACCATAATAGTAAAATAGAAAGAACCAGAAATTGATCTCTACAGGAGCTGAACTTTCATCTGGAAGATGAGATTCAGTGTCGTTTGATGAAGAATAATGACCTAATAGGCGTTTTTTAATATGATCAATTGAAAATATGTCACTATCATCATAAGGATCATTGTAGGGAACAGGTATTGCACACCAAGCAAGAACCTAGAAATATGATACAATGTGAAAGTTATCATTTAATAACAAATATCTTTACAAAAATAATTAATAACAAACGTTCATTAATAAACCGTACCACTGCAACAGGAAGCACACAAAATTTCAAATGAATCTGAGTCCAATTATAAACTTGTTTTCTTGAAGGCCTTATTCTTTGAAGAAGGTGTGTATTTTCGTCAGGTTCTGTTTGTGAATTAGGTATATCTACAGTAGATTGTCCATGAATTCTACCCGGCGTGTCTGGCATGTCACGGGAAATTTTAATAGATAAATAAGTTGATAAGTAACCAAAATAGAAAGAAGGTTTAATCGCGAATCATTTTACCTTCGTCATAGTGAGAACTCAATTCGTCTCCTTGACTTAAGGCGTGGAACATTCTGCGCGTTTTCTATTCTACAGTTGCCAAAATTTTTATTTTTACTTTTTTTTTTTTTTTTTTTTTTAAAAAAAAAAAAAAAAAAGAGAAACGGTCCGGAGCTATAAGAGAAAATAGGATAGTTACCTGTATAAACGGTAGATATTTTCCTATATTAATAGAGTTATTATAGTTAGACAAATAAATTATATAGTTACTGCGGGCAAAAAAAGGCAGTAATATACTAGCGGGCGTAAAAAAAAACTGTGTTTGTATAATTTTTGACAAGCGTAAAAATAGCCAAACATTTAATAAAAGAAAGATTTTCAGTAAAAATTTCCTTAAGGAAAAAGAGGAAACATAATGCTCTGAAGTGAGAAGCTAATTGAGTAACGAAATGAATGAACAGCCAACTTTACTTGTCTATTTATATTCCAATTCTGGGAATGATTTTTCTCCTCTTATAATTTGTTATTTATAGTCTATAATCTCTGGCCCCCTTGGATTATTCTTATCAATTTTATAATCCAAATAATTTGTTTTATAAATTGTCCTCCTTAACATCTCCTTTATCAAATTCAAAGAACAAATTTCGTCACTAAAAATTTTTCTGATTTCGTGCAACATAAAACATGCATGGCGGCAAAATGCTAAGATTTTTTAATTAATTCAATAGTTAGTACGGCGGATACCGGCATACATTAAACAGTGTAAAAAGTTTACATGTGAAAAAGACAATTAATGTTTCATTGTGAATTCTCAGTTCGACATTGTGGAGTTCTATTATCCGAGTGTCATCGGTGAATTATTTTAGATTGATAATATAAAGCTCTTTCTTTTTATGTATTAATTAATAGCGCGAAGAAAAACGTTTTTTATTAGCGCATAATCATTATTACCTGGTCACAACTCCATGCTCATTGATAGAATTGTCGTCATCATGATAATCTAGTAGTTTCTTAATTTGGTAAGTCATACGATTCAGGGTTTGTGTAATATAATCAGATATTCAGATTATGATTGATCTTATACGTTCCAGTACCCTAACAAACATTTATTTATTTATTACTTATTTTAGAACATTTAAATATTAGTGTTAAAAAAATCGCCCAGAAAGAAATATTATTAATGGGCAATAATTATAAAGGTAAGCTTCACTTCAAATGAATCGACTTATTCCGATACGTTATGCTCATTAATTTAACTTCTTTTTTAGTTCATACAAGCATTTAGAACAGTCGATGTATTTCATCACTAATCAAGCCGAGATTTCTCAACTCATGGGTTCGTTCGTGAACTGATTATATGAGAAAGAGATAAATCGACTAAATTAAAAGAAAATTACTTACCAAATTCATTCCGAAAAAATCCTCTCTATCGAACGAAAAAAAAAAAAAAAATAATAATAATTTATATTTTATTAGAGATCATTTTATGATTTCCTTTTCTTTGCTGTAGGTTTGTCAAACCCTCCATGTAAACCACCCAATTTTGATAATGTCCGTTTATTAATATCTGTTTTCGCATTCCAAGGTGCATCTTTCTATAATTTGTGAAGAATATTAAAATATAAAAAATTATTGCACAAGTTAAACGTAAATAAAACGTTAATAATATATTTACTCACTGTTGAAGTATCCTGATCTGCCAAATGTGTCCATTTAGTTTGCCCTGCACGACCAAAATTTTTAACTTGCATAACTTTAGGTAAAATTTCTTTGTGAGCTACTTCATCCGGAGTTGATGCAGTATAGTCACGTTTAAGAATATTTTCATCTTCTTTCTGTATATATGTATAACATAAAAATCAAATTTTAATATAACATAAATAATTCAACCAAATCAAGTTATTCATACCAAGTAAAATGCGCCCTTATGATAATATTTTTGTAGAAACTTGTATTGACCCTTCGGCTTCTCTTCGCGTTGTTTTTTAACACGTTCCATTTCATCTTTTATGCGTTGTTCTTCAGGCATGTTACGTCTGCGTTCAATCTCTTCACGTTCTAATTCTCTCCTAAAATTTTATTAATTAACATTAATTAATATTTATCATAATTAAATTCATATATTAATTATTTTAAAAATATGTACGCTATTCTTTCCTCCTTATCTCTCTTAATTCTTCTTAATTCACGTAACTTCCATTCTTCATATTCTGCTTGCTCATCAAGGCCATCAGTGTCATCAACTTCTTGCAATCCAGTGTCCTCATTTACTATAATAACAAGAAAAATAAAGCACAATATCGAGAAATTCTATACAAGATAAGATAATAGTCTTAACTTATACCTTCTTTTTGTAAAGCTTTTTGAACATATTCCTCTACCATCGCGTGTGATTCTTTTTTTCTTTCCTCAAGTTCTTGTAATCTTTTGCGTTCGGCTTCCTCTTCTAATTTTTCCATTCTTTCTCTTTCCAGTACAGTTTCTCTATGTGCTCTATAATGCATAATAATAATACTCTTTATTATGTGAATTTAATAAATATTACTTCTATTAAATAAACTCGTGCGTACTTTGGTATAAATACAGGCTTTAATAATTTTCTCGATGTTTGCTCTTCCTCTTCAGAATCAGTTTCGTATTCAGACGTTTCTTCGCTTTCACTTTCCTAAAAAATGATTAAAATAAAGGATTTGAATTAATAATTACATTAATTGTTAATTAAAAATCAAAAGGTAAACAACTAAATCAGCAATTACGGTCGCGATTAATGCGTAAGTAGCTGAATAGTTTCAGTATTGTTACCTCTTCTTCCTCTTCTGCTTTTGTAGTTTGAGCTCTTTCTTCTTCTTCTAGAACCTTTAATCTTTCTTCTTCTTGACGTCGTATTTCTAGCGCTCGATTTCTTTTAAGTAGTCGGCGCCGAATTTCAGCGTCATCATCTAGTTCAACTTCTTGTAAAGCATCAATTACGTGTAATTGATCCTTTTGAATATCTTCCTCCTCTTCTTCGAAATGTCTCCTTCGTCGATCAAATTCTTGTGCACTGCCTTCTTTTGCTTCTTTTAATCTTCTCAATCTACGATCTGAAGCAGCTTCCTGTTCAGTGATCTCTACTTTTTGAACAGAAGTTACTAAATCTGTTTCTTTTTGTCTTTCAAATTGCTGTTCTTCTTCCTCCTCTTCGGAAGACGAATATTCTGTTACTCCTTTTGGAGCCTTTCCTGGCCAGTAACGTTGTACCTTGACAGGCTGTGGTGCATTCTCACCCTTTGCATTAACACCTCCACGTGCTGCCATATTTCTTCTGAATTTAATACGAAAATAAACAAAACTAAATTGTAATTCATCCGAATATTAGACTCATCATTATTGTGTGATCGGCAAATCGGGTTTTATGCAGTATAACATATGCAAGCGAACGGGCCAATGACCTTAAACGGATTTTTCGTGTTTTGCACATTTGAGAATGGAAGATAATTACAAAGTGGATGTCGAAGAATTAAAAGATGCTCACAACCGGTTAGCTTTAGTGCTTCGCGAACGCCAAAAGCGTAGAAGACACCAGTTAGCTTCAATAGAAGAATTTAAAGATCTGGTTGTGAGTCAAAAATATGGCACGAAATCAAAAAGACAAAGGACACAACATAATTTAATAACTAATAAAGATATTTCAATGAACGATAAACATATGGATAAAACTGACAAGTCTCAAAAGAAACATACCAATGAGTTCGAATTTAAAGTTCCATATCCAAAAAAAATTTCATTAGACGGAAAACAATATGAATATCAATATCATGATGAAAAAACAATTCGTAATGACTACTGTCAACATTTTGTAGATTCTGGCAAAAGACCTCAGAATTTCATTCGTGATACTGAATTGTCTCAACGTTTTGACGAATATCCTAAACTCAAAGAGCTCACCAGAATGAAAAACGCCTTGGTAGAAAATAGAGCTACACCTCCAACATATTTAAAAGCTGATCTTAGAACTTTCGACTTTAAGTCTCTTGGGACAAAATTCGATGTCATATTAATTGACCCACCATTAGAAGAGTTAGTGATACTTCAAGTTATAATTTATTGTTTAAATTAATAATAAATATTTATATCAGTTTTGTTTTCAGATATTGTAGACAGTCACCATTAGTTGCAGGTTCTAATTCAGATTACTGGGATTATGATGAAATTATATCCTTGTTTATAATATAGGTTCTGTTTAATAATGTACATTAAGTTATTGTCCTTAACTTACAATCTTACGCAAATCTTAAAATTGAAGACGCTGCCGCAACGCCGTCATTTATTTTCATCTGGTCTGGAGATGCTGATGGTTTGGATCGTGGGCGGCAATTACTTCTAAAATGGGGATATCGCAGATGTGAGGATATTGTTTGGATAAAAACCAACAAGAAATGGAATGGAAGTCATTATATTGAGCCAAGATCAATTTTTCAACGTACTAAAGAACATTGTATAATGGGCATCAAAGGAACAGTTAGACGTAGTACAGATGGTCATTTTATACATTGCAACGTGGATACCGATGTTATTATCTCGGATGAGCCACATTATGGGAGTCGGTTTCATTTTTCTTTCTTTTAATATTATTTATCTTCTTTATAGAATAAATTTTATTTTTAAGAACGTTTAATTGAAAAATATATTTGGTGCTTTTTGCATCTTTCCAAGTAGGTACAGCTAAACCCGAGGAATTATATCATATTATAGAACATTTCTGTCTCGGACGTCGAAGACTCGAGTTATTTGGAGAGGTATTGTTTTCATTTTTTTTCAAACTATTTGCGAAATTGGGGGTTTTTTTGTTGATTTTTTTTCGGGATAATCGAGAATAATTTCAACATAACAGGATCATAATATCCGTCCAGGATGGTTAACAGTTGGTTTGGGTTTGTCGAGTTCAAACTTTAATGCGGCAACTTATGCTTCATACTTTTCTGAACAAAATGGATATCTTCTTGGTTCGACAAATGGTATGTATATTTTCTTAAAAAAAAAAAATTAGTAATAACTTGATTTAAATTTATATTTTATTAATAGAAATCGAGACATTACGACCTAAATCGCCGCCAATTCGGGATAATTCAGTTTCTAAACTGGGTTCTCAAGGAAATATGATGAAACAAAAAACAAAAAAACAACCATCTACTACGAATATAATGACAGTTCCTCCGATCCCTCCTACTTTACCATTTCCTCCTCATCGATGGATTTCGCCTATGGATGGAAAAATATATGGTACTCCACCTATGGATGGGAATATTTATGGAAAATAAGATATCAACAGTTAATTTAACATAACAATGAAATCGAATGTGATTAATAATTATATTAGTTTAGCTATAAATGAACTTTATTTCATTAATATTATAATAAGTTTGTAATTACGTTATCCCCATATGAGCACATTACCGTCCCAGCCACAACTAGCAACAATTCCGTTTAATACAGGATGCCAACATGCATCAGCACAAATTCCTTTGTGGGCATTTTCAATTTTTTTTATAACTTTTGAAGAAGACCATTCATAAAAATATAATCTTCCATTTGAATCACCTGACACGATATAGTCAGGTTCGGGAGAAAAGTTACATTTGATTGGATATCCATTAACTAAATGTCCTTCAAATCTCTGGATTTTCAGATAATACGAAAATAACCAATTTCAGATTATTAATTGAATATGTTGAGACAAAAGTCAAAGGAGTAAAGAAATACTACTTTACCTTTCGTTTATCTAGCTTCCAAGGTTTATTCATTCCGAATATTGCGATATAATTTGCATTAGATTGAGCTATGAAGTAATTATTGAATGGATGAATTCTTAAAGCAGTACATGAAAATGCCTCTTGATAAATTTGATTCGATATAGCTGTCAACTTTAACAAATAAAATTAAATTCGTATAATTTAATCTAAATTCATGAGCTTAATGGTATAAACATACTGAATCAAAATCCCACACAACAATATTCTTATCAGCGGCATTTCTAACTACGTAATCAGAACAAGTGAGTATATTATTTCCATCAGGGAAAAACTCTAAATCATTAACACTTCCCCAAAATTTTTTTGATTCTTTAATCAATTTATTAGTACGTATATCCCAAGATTGTATTCCATCTTTTATCATGCCTGAAACAAATGTGTTTGATTGCGAAGGATGAAAGCGAAGAGCTGTAACTATTTGTGAATGTGGGAATTTCTATTGAGATTTTATTTTTTTTTTTAAAAAAAAAAATTAATACGAGAAGACTTAATTATGCTTAACAAGTTACTTACCTGAATTACGGTCCCTGTCTCAATATCAGTTAATTTCACAATCCTATCATATCCTCCAGATAAAATATTGTTTCGATTATGATTCCATTGGATATCTTTTACAGCTCCTAATATAGTAAATGAAAGAAAAACGATAAAATAGAAACAAAGCGCGAAAACAATAAACCATTTAAAAGAAGATCAAGTACAATACCATCGTGATGTAAAATTCGAACACATTTTTTTGATCTAAATACATCCCAAATTCGTACTGTACCATCCATAGAAGCTGAAGCTAATACCTGACCTTAACATTATTAAAGTTGTTAAAATCAATCTAATTTTTTAAAGTTTTATAAGGAATGCTCACCGAATGAACCGCACCATAAAATTGAATTCACTCCATTGACGTGTTTAGTTTCAAGATAAATAATTTGTCGTTTTGGAATAGTATTAAAACGTCGTGGTCTACTTCTATCTTGTGTATCTTCTAACGCTGAGCCAATTCTGTTAGGTATACTTAATAATGTACCAGTATGAGGGCTCGTCTTACATACTTCCTCATTTATTGCCGACAAACTTTTTTCCTTTGTTTTAGATTCAATTTCTTGGTTTAATTTTTCTCGTTTAGATATATAACCCCTAACCTTTTTCTGTATTCCTGTTGAAGTTTGATCATACGAAGAGCATGAATTTATCGATTCTTTTACAGTAGTAGAAACTTTCATTCCTTCCAGTGATATTGATCTTTTTCTTTTCTGCTTATCGAAAGAAGGGATTTCATTTTGAGAAGTAGGAGGCCGTGAAAATTTCTCAATTCCGTCCCTTTTTTGAATTTCTAGAGTAATCTCCGAATCGTTATCGCTTGAACCACTGTTGTATGCTTCAACTATATCCTCCATAATTAAAAGGTAAAAAGTTAGAGTCGCGTGTAAATCTAAATCGTCGACAATGATCGTCATTTACACTATATCACATGACTAAATTTAGATTTGTTAACGGCACTGCAAATTGTAATTAAACACAAAATATTTTTCCCAAAGTTTCTTATTTCACTAAAATATTACAACATATTGTAACTGCTTAATTGAACTTCGAGTTATCTTTAGCTTTATTTGTCATAAAATTAATAATGAAAAAAGTGAAATACACAAATTCAAACATGTAATACACAAACATTTAAAGAAGGGATTAATACACAAATTCAATCACTTCAACAGTCAATGGAAACTTCTTGCAAAAGACAAAAAGATTGGACATTCACTTGAAAATAAACTTGAAACTCAAACTATTTTTTCCCGGAATTATACATGGCATTGTGCAGAATCACATTTGTTTTTCGGGTGCACCATCACAAACACCAGGCCCGACATGGTCAAAACTTTATTAATATATGCAAAGCGCTTTTGGTTGAATTCCGGACACTGATTAAACACTGTTTTAACTGCGCAAATGTCTAAATAGCACATTATGGATTTTTATCATAAGATTTATATAATAACTACAAGTCTATAAATGTCACAGACGCAGTAATCTTTGGCGCAGTAACTATTTCCCATGTCACTAAATAAATCACTTGCAGCCAGCAACGAAAATCAAAATTTTTTTAATATATAAAATTATTAAGTAATGCAAATCCATTTTTGGATATGATCGACAAAGGCGGTAGAATCAATAATTTATATGTAAAGTCAAAATCGACATTCAAAACTTTCTTCCGATTCCTAAATAAATTCGTAGAGCAGGTAAAATTACATATACAATACAAGTTTGGAAGCTTTATTCCAAAGAAAAAATTCTTAATGGTGTCTTTTTAAAATTTGCTGCGCCATGAACCTGACACACAAAAAAGGGGTGCATTGCACGTCTGAAATGTGTGCCAGGTTAGTGGCGCAGCAATTTTCAAAACTTGTAAAAAACAACTCTCAAACTTTTAATATGACCGTATTTTTATCCGATCTGCAAGTTTACGTAAAGACCGGAAGTGGGTTATGAATGTTGTTTTTGACTTTATATAAAAATTCGTCTTTGCTGATCATTTCCAAAGATGGTTAGATTAATTTAACGAAAGAAAGTGATTTATTAAAATAAGTAAAAAATGACCTTCAAAACCACCTTTACTATTCTAAGTAAACTTGCAGAGCAGGCAAAAACACACATATTACATAATCTTTATAAAATCTTTATATATTAAGAAAATTTTTTTTGCAAAAATTTTCTGCACCACAGTCAGTTGACTGTGCCACCAACCTGGCACACATTTCAGATATGCGGGTGCATTTTAGAGTTGCGTCACCAGATTGCTTTATAATAACGTGAATATGTTTTTTGTGGCGAGTTCGATGATATGAAGTAGGAAAGTAAGTAAGTACAATATTATAATAGAAAATGAGAGTTTAAACAACATTATCATTGAAAAAAAAATTTTTTTCTTTCATGATATCCAAATTTTATCTCAAATAATTACGCTTTTCTTCATTAGTATTATAGTCATTAAGGAGAAACAATGCATTAGTCTGATTCTTTTCATTTCCGGATAAACTTACATTTGAAACGAAACCAAGACGCTTTATCTCTCCTTTTAGGATTAAAAGTGAATCAAATATGATGCGCAAATTGAACAGAACATACAAAAAAAAGATTATTACACAGATATCTGTCAGAACAAAATCATGCCTTACAAAAGTGAGATCGTGATCTCTGTCACAATCTCAGAATTTTTAGTTTTTATATAAGGATATTTAGGTGATCAATCCATATTGTGACAGTTTACGCATTTTTCTCTCCTTTTCCCACCTTCCTTGGCTAAAGTCTTGCTTATAAATCAAATCGGTCCAGTCCGATTCGCTATAAAGAATCTCTGTACAATAAAAAAATGTAGGGCTACTCATAGCATAGCTAATAGCAGTAGCATAGAGTATATAGTATAGAATAGATTTTTTTTTTTTTTTTGCTAAAAAATTCATGCAAAATCAGCACTGGCGTCACTTCTGTGCTGCAATCTCATATGTACGTCAATTGTTTATTTTTTTCCGCCGTCATTGATAATCTTGATTTGAAAATTGCCGAATATAGTTATATTAGCGGTAATATTTCGAGGCTTTGGTAAAAGATAATTTTTTGTACTGAGTAGTAAATTTGCTTTTCAGAAAATGGCAGTATTAGTTTTTGGTGCCTGGGCAACATATATAATTATCTGCGTCGTAAGTTTTCTAAGTTTATTATTAGAGAATTTTTAATAATATAATAACATACTTTTCTTCAGGTTTTATTTGTATTCAGTATTGTATTCACAAATTATTATCAAGATAAACATGACAGTGAACGATTAGCTACAGTAGTAGCAATTTGTTCATTAGCACTATGTTTAAGTACAGTTGCGTTGTTCCCAGTAGACATATTTTTGGTTTCAAGTACAGTTGATCTACATACAGGACTTAAACACGAATGGGCTACTAAGGAAGTTGTAGAAGGAATTGTCCATAACCTTAAATTTGTATATTATGGTATATTTTAACTTTAAATTAAATTTTATTATTCGAAATAATTATCTATTTAGTTTATAAATAAAAATTCGATGAATCTTTAGGATCGTATGGATTGATCGCAATATTTTGTGCATTTATTATTCCATTTGCTTATTTTTATTTTGAAGAACTTGAAGAGGAACAAACAAATTCGCAAGTGATTATTAAAAATATGCCATTCTTTATTTAATGTCGTGAATTATAATTATCTGTCTTTTTATTTTCATTATAGCGTGTCATGGCAGCCCTAAAGTATACTGGATTCTTCGTGGCATTTATTCTTATATGTTTATTATTTGGATTTATTTTGCGCCCATCGGAGACAGCGGTGCCAATTGATTTGGATTTTTTCAAAAAACTTTTATCTTCGAGTCGTAGGTTTTTTTTTTTTTTCATCATTACTAATAATTATTTATGAATTAAGAGACTTAATTTTATCTGTAGTTGGAGAGAATAGTATCTCATTTGTTATATCTATTCTTATGGTTCTTGGAATGGTCGTGTTTATTTGTTATACCGTAAGCATATGGACAGAATAATCTTTAATTTGTCAGTTCGTTCGTTCAGCTAATAAGATTTCTTGACGTTAACAATATACTTAGGCACCAGGACTTTCTTTTCTTCCGATTGGAATGATTAAAGGCACAAATAAAGTTAGCTCTGTATCTAACGCGGAGTTGAGTTCTTTACTCAAAGTCAATCGTGAAAAACAAAGAATCATTAATGCAAAATATTCTGATCCAACTAAGACAATGTCTAGAAAAGACGCAAGACAATTCGAAATTTTGAGAAATGAAGAAAAGTAAGCAATAAATTTCTCCCATGTTTACTGCAACTAATTAAGCTGATTAATATCCATTTTATTAGAGTGTTACTTCGTCAGTTAAGATTAGCTACGGAATCAAGAAGCAAAATTTGGAATAGGATTATGTTCATTCTTAGACCATTTGAAGTATATATTTTTCATTTTCCGTGTGTATAAAACAAAACGATGACGATCTATTTATTAACTTGCTCTTGACTTTTAGTTAATAATCGGTTTTATGTTAACCATATTGACGGTTGTAATATTTGCGTCAATATTCTTAACTTGGTAAGTTCATTTAAGATTTAAAAAGTTTATTATCTTATTTTATTATCAAAAACTCAAAGGCATGAAATTTGTTTTTTGGTTAGTATTGATAAAGTTAAAAATTCAATTTGTGGGAAGGAATGTGGATACATAATCAATCATCCAGATATTTTTAATCCTCTTAATTTTATATTTCTTAAAGCTTCTAAAGTAAGCATTGGTCTTTATTTATTTATCATTATTACAATTTTATATTATTTTTTTATATTATATTCACAAATTTAACTTTTTTTTTTTTTAAAAAAAAAATTATCTTTTAGTATTTCCCAATTGATTATTTCTTCATGGTACTCCTTATTCTGTATTTTTTCATTAGTACAGTATATGGAGTTATTTCAATTGGAATTCGTTTCTTCTGGGTGCATCTATATAGATTTCGAAAAAACTCTACACCGCCTCAAGGTAAGCATTTAACTCCCTTTCATGAACTGAAATTTGTAATAATCTTTGAATATATTTTTTTTCCTTAATAGGTTTGTTATTTGGCGCTATATTGTTTATGCTAAGTTTGTTGGCTCTTAATTACACTTTGACAATGGTAGTTGTTCCTCAATATGCTCAATTTGGAAGTCAAAAATACGTAAGTTTTCTTATATTTGTCTGATAATTTACAAAACTTTACTCATTATTTTTGATAAAAATTTTATAGTGTAATCATACAATAAATGAGGATCGCAATTGTACCGAATATCCACAATTAATTGTACCATGTGACGTTACTGCACCAACAGGTAAATTAGGATAAAATTTTTATATATTTCTTCTTTAAATAACTAATTAACTTAAATTTCTTTAAGACATTTGTACTCCGACGGTAATATCGACGTTTATTCATCGTATAACACTAAATGCTCCTTTTTTCGGAGTAATATTTTATTACGCACATTGGGGATTTTTAGGAGTTACATTACTCGGATTTATGTATGCTATGATTAGATCGCCTAATAATGCGTTATATGATGACTTGGATGATGAAATTGACGAAGAGGAACAACGTTTATTAGCTAATAGTGGAAGAAGAAGTAGAGTCGCTATTGGAATTGATGATTAAATAATTGTAAAATGATTTAAGAATTATTTAGTAATCTCTTTGTATATAATACTTTATTTTTATTTATATAATAGCATCAGTTATTTATATATTGATTATCTTTTTCAATAAACCTATCATTTAAATTATTTTGAAAAATAAGCTTATATTTTCATCGTAAAATAATTTCAGCAATAAAATATAAAAATAAAAAATAAAATTTAAAAAGATTATAACACAAAAATATATTAACAGATATTACCTAATATCACATTAATTATTAATATAACTTCCCTCCCCAAGTAAGATTTTTTTTACCAATAATACTTAACAATACACATAATACAACATATTTATTTCATAAGATTTTGCTTTACCCTTTCTCCCTCTAAAATATTATCTTATATCAGTCATTACCCTAACTAAATTATTAAAAAATATTAAATATTTTAGCAGTTTGGCATTATATAAAAAGTTTTGACTTTAATATTAATTACTCCAATGTACAAAATTTTTACAAATCAAATCATCAAAAGTGTGATAAGTGTGATTTATTTTTTCGTATCACATTAAAAAAAAAAAAATGCAAGTCATTCACAGCTCTTGTTTTACAAATCCAAAGGAATGATATGTAACAGAAATATGTACCACAGTGCACCAAAATCCAACCGAAAATCATAATGATTTGGGCCAGAAATCATCCCCAATGCGGGCAAGTAGGAACTATAATTATAATAATTTTAGGATAAGTCGCGTATATATGCAATCATGCATGCATTGACCTGCATGGCAAATTTGTTTAAATAGGCAATTTAAATCCAAATCTTAAAATTTTTTTTTTTTATCTAACTTAAGTTAATGGCTTCGTCGTCGACTTTACAAGCATTTTTATCCTGGGCCAAAGGTATTATTATCTACATATGTATTCTTTTTCTTCGTTATATTATTAACTCAACATTTTAATAGATAATGGAGTTGTTTCAAATATAAAAGTACAAGAGATACCGGATAAAGGGCTAGGATTCGTCACAAAACAAAATGTTCTTCGAGACAACTCGATAATAGCCTTTATACCATTCAATATATTACTTAACGCGACAAAAATAAATAAATATGCAAAAGAGAAAGCACCAAAGTTGGAAGAAACATTTAATGCGTTAATCACAGAAGGAAAGCCTTTATCTGAACGCGTTATATTTATACTTTTTTTATTATATGAAAGAATTGGTAATGTTGCGTCAGGAGGGGAAGTACCATCACAATGGAAAGCATATATTGATATCTTACCTCGTACACTTCATACACCATTATTTTATGATCAATCATTGAGAGCATGTCTTGATGGTACAAGTTTAAAACCAGCAGTGGATGCAAAATTCAATAAATTAAAAAAAGAATATGAATCATTTAGGCCATTATTTAATAAATGGTCAAATATTGAAGAAAATGGCGGACATGATGTTGTCACATTTGAGCACTTTAGATGGGCAGATGGAGTATTTTGGTCAAGAGTATTATCATTTGGCAGTAGATTTCAAACAATTAATTCTCCTATTGAAGATGATTCAGATGATTTTTATTTAGTACCATTTCTCGATTTTGCTAATCATTCTCTAACTCCTCATGCAAGATGGGAAATTGGAACTGAAGGGGTTGAATTGATTCTTACTAAATCTGATTCACCCGAACAAATAACCCCTGATACTGAAATTTGCATTTCTTATGGTGATAAAACAAATTCTGAATTATTATTTGTACATGGATTTACTTTATCTGACAATCCATCATCTGCGATTTCATTCCCCGTTCCGTTTTATGATGATGACGAATTGGCGAAAGCAAAATTGACATTTATGCAATATCATGGTATCAAACTTTTAGTTTCCCTTACAAGAAAAAAAGGAGGAGCTGAATTATCGCATGATTCAACTAGGGCAATGTGGATATGTGTATTAACAGAAGAAGATGGAATTAAATTTAAAATGAATCCAAATGATCCATCTCATCCTGTTGATTTATTTATTGGAAATCAGATAATTCCAACACTTGACGTTTTAGATAATGTTATTAATAGTATGGAATTATTACCTGTAATTGAATATAAAGTTACGGAAACAGTATTAGATAATGTTGATAATTTACTGGCACATCTTAAACAAACAAACGAACAAGTATTAAAAATGATGGAACATGGAAAAATTACACGTGAAATAGAATATATTAGAATATATAGAGAAGATGAATTTAAATTTTTAGAATTTGCTGTCGAAGATTTCACAAGAAAACGTGACGCTTTAAAGGCTGATGAAGTTGTTCAACGTTTTATGCTTAATGACGACGAGTAATATTATTAAATAAATAAAGTTTTATTTTTTTTTTTTACTCAGAATTTTTTTTTCTTAATCATAATCCCATTTCTTAATATAAATTTTGAACGTTAATTTGATTTGTTATAATTCTATTAATAATAAAGAAAATATATTATTAACAACAATATACGCTATAAATGTATCGACCGATTGTTAAATTTTGAAAGCGTAAAGTTGTCTTACCTTTAGTATTCGTTTGATTATCTGGGCCGAAAAATACAACAGTCACTGTAATATCATCACGAAATTTTCTTGAAATAGGAGAAGGAAGAGATAATAAATTACATAAAAGACCTTGTTTCGCTCCTCCAAGCGCATTACGAATTAAATGTGTGGAGGCATTTTCATCGATAAATGTAAAAACTTTTTCTTGATTATAATTTTCATATTCAGAATAACTATTTTTTTCTTCGTCAACCATATCCCGTTTACCGTCTAATAATTTTCCAACAAGTTCAATAACTTCTTCATTTGATAATTCGTCCCACAGTCCATCTGTTGCTATCACCAAAAATTTATCATTCTCTGTTAATTTATGATATGTTACTTCAGGTCTTGCTATAAGATAAGGCGGAGTTTTATTACGACTTCCACCGGGAAGTCCTCTTCTCATTTGAAAAAATTTAGTGAATATAGCGTCCTGTTTCTTCATATTCCATTTATATTTTGAATCACCAAATGATCTTGTCGGTTCTAATCCACCAAATATTCTACCATTTATTATAATATTACCCTCTTCCCCTGGATGCTCTTTATTTAATCTTGCAACTTCCTTTTCGCTTCTTCCAGTTTGATCTTCGCTTAAAGTAACAGCTTTCCATTTTTTTTTTCCTTTTTCACTATTTTCTTCTTTTACGCCGAGCACAGCTCTTGAATCTCCTGTACACGCAATATATAAACTTTTGTCAGCAGTGTCAACATAAGCCAAAATTGCACAACTTCCTGCGAGTGCTGACAGCAAGTTTTCATTTATATAATTTATTCCTTCATCTGGTTTTTGTGAAGTATTTAATAATCTATTTGTAGAATGATTTACGATATCACCATCTACTTCTACAAATGCATTTTCTATCGCTTTTTTAGTTAATTCTTGTTTATTTGATACTAAGTTTGAATATTCTCCACATCCTTCAATTGCTTTATCTAAATGTTCTATTACCTTTGGTATTAACTTTTTACTTAATAATTTAGATGTATTATATCCTGAATGTCCATCATATATGCCAAAAAATAATCTATCCCCAATGGATTTTCCTGAATTAGGTACAATTTTTACACTACTCATATCTTCTATTGGATAATTTGACCCTAATTGATTTGAATCATATTTCAATACTCCGTTGTTTCTTTGTAACGAAAATGATACTTGATTTTCTCGTAATTTTGCTGTTGCCTCTCTCGGTGAC
The DNA here is from genome assembly GCA_015698045.1 of Rhizophagus clarus. NCBI lineage: Eukaryota > Fungi > Glomeromycota > Glomeromycetes > Glomerales > Glomeraceae > Rhizophagus > Rhizophagus clarus. The sequence continues at coordinate 1,200,670 of BLAL01000016.1, read as the reverse complement.
CTTATCAGATTAAAACTCATCCTTTCATCGTCATCTTTATCGTTCAATGAGGAATTATATGTTTGTTGTCTTTCTCCTTGAAGATAATAATATAATATTCCACCTCCTACTCCAGATACACCTACAGCTCCCATAACATATCTCATTAAAGTACTCCTATTAAACGCAGCAGTCCCAATTGTTTTTTGGTGTAAGTTACGGCATGATAAAGCTTTCGCCCTAAGACCGCTGAATGACAACGTCAGAGCTTGTCTTCGCAATAAAAACATAACTGGTTAAGGTGAAAAAAATGTATAGTGGAAATAAAAAGCTTTTTTGAAAGTTTCAACACAAAAAGTGATAAAATCATGCTATTTATCGACCAATTCAAAAACACTGCAGTTCAAGATCTACCAAATTTTTGATACTATCACCAAATCACGTGTTATTTGTTTTATTCATCTCGGTTTGATCACGATACTGAACCCTATATATTATATTTCGGGGTTCTACTACGTGGAATTTGGGATTGCACAACATTGGAAAATAAGCAAACTATACAATGAAAAGATTTTCTTGAACCGAATACTAATTAAAAAGACGTGAACAAATATAAAATGACTCCCCATAACGAATTTTTTTTAGCTATTTCATATACATAATAAATAACACAGATATACCACATTATACCATATTATACCACATTTTCCAACATAGTTAACAAATTTTCTTATAATTCGGTCATGAAACTGTATTTACTTTATTATATCATATATATATATATATATTTATTTAATAAAATGGTTTTAAAATTCTCGATAAATATTAACCGTTAAAATAAACTCTGGTTAAAATCACGTATTTTGATTTTTTAAATAAGAGCTGAAATTATTAAGTTAATATATAAAAAATAATTTTTACAAAAATTTATTTAGTATATTTAAAGAGAATTACCAGCTAATTTAAATAACTATACTAAAAATAAAGCAGAGAAATTGATAAAATATAGCCAAAATAGACTACATAAAATTAACAATTTCTAAAAAAAAGAATAATTTAATAATAAAATAAATTGGAGTTGAATAAACCTAAAAGGAAGCTTATACTAAATGAAATAATTAATATGAAGTTGTTCTAAACTGCAATGAGAAGTTTCTCTTAAAAAGATGTATAAATTTCGTTATACTGATCTTTGATAAAACACGCAAAATTAAGAGATCCTTCTTTTGTCTTCAAATACCCTTCTTCAATAGACTCTTTTGTGCTTAGATAACCGTTTATGACATTCTCTCTTGCATTTGAATAAAATCTTTCAATAAACATTTTTGTATTTAAATACCCTCTCTCAAAAGATTCTACTGCATTTAAATACCCTCTTTCAATAGATCTCTCTGCTATAGTTGTCCAGTTTAAAATTTTCTCCAGAATAATTGGTACATAATAATTAACATAATCCCAGAGGATATCGTTAAAAATGCTTAATTGATAACCAAAATTGATAGTACTCCTATGTATTTCATTTAATACGTTTGTTCCGAAAACAACCAACTCTTCATATGCGTATGTAGAATATGAAACTGCGTTTTGACAAGCAACAGCAGCTTTACCTTGAAAAAATTCCAAAAGTGTGGGCTCTTCCTCCATATGCTTAATATCATCGCTCTTTGTTTTATCTTCCTTCTGTACCCAGGTTACGGTTTTTATCGATGATCCATTCTTTTCTTTAATTTCGACCAAGACTTCACCTTTCGAGCCAGTAGTGTCAATGTCAAACATATATTGACCATTGCCAATTTCCTGGACATCATAACGGCCCAAAATTTGTGGTGGGTTATGTGTTACAACAACTTCAAAGTCATTTTTCCGATTTTCAAAATATTGTTTTTTATTCAATATATTAAACAAGAATCTCCTTGAAGATTCTTGGAATACTTCAATAAAAGGTTGCGTTTCACCATTATCGAGAGGTATTGTTTGTGGCACAATTTTGTTTTGGGCTTTTAAAGATGCTCTTGATACGGCTTGAAGAGATGATGCCAAATCAGAAGGAATAACCGACCACTCCGTAAAATGCCAGATGCCAATAACAAACAAATAAGTTATATAAAGGACCGTACAGGCATAAATAAGTGTTTTAAATGTGTCAACCCATTTATCAAAATATCGAGACCGTTTCTTTGCTCTTTCTTTATTAAGTCGATCTTTTTTGAATCCAATCGCATGCGAACGTAAAAGCTGCAAATCTTCGTAAATAGCTTGATTGTCTAATGAAATAAATTCGTTTATGGTCAAAACTTTTTTAGTATACACAGTTTCTACCCATTTCGAATTGAATTCGCCGTTATGGTCTCTATCTTCAATCATTTGATCCGCTTTCCATATGAATATTTTAATCCCATTGTCTTCGAACAATTTTACAACTGCCCGACGTTTTTCTTCCTTTTCATTTACGAAAGTTAGTTCTTTACCACTCAAAGTAATGATTGGTAATAAAGTAACTTTCTCCTGCAATTTTCTCATTGTAGGCAAAAGTTCATTAGGGAAACGGTCAACATCCTGAGGTACAAAAACAATACATAAATCAACCAAATTGTCTAGATCATTCTTTGCAAATGTCTTCTGCAAGTATTCTAATGCTTTCGAGAAAGATCCATTCGTGAGATCAGCCTCGTAAATTGCAACTCCCGAGTCCTGATAGTATTCAACTTGGGGTCTACCGTCTTCAGGAATATTTTTTACTGGACATATGACAAGTCTCTTCTCTAAACCAATATCATTTGTTGACATAACACCATCTGCTTCGTCCCAAAAAATTTGCGACAGGCTTTCACTTATTTTAGAGAAAATGCTATGTTTGCATGAATTAGAAACATTTTGCCCAATATACATAACGCGGAAGTTAGCAGGAAAACCGACAAGACGTTGAGAAGGTGTATCATCTTCGTTATCATTAATATCAATCTCATCATCCGAATCTGAACCCGATTCTTCTCCTATGTTATATGAAAGTTGCAAAATAATATCCACAAATGAAGAATGAAGGAGAAAATATAAAAAAGAAATGATTTACAATACGAGAAAATATATATATATATATACCAAGTGATTCAAAGTCTTCATCTTCATTTTCTCTTTCCGGAATTTCATGCTTAGCATTGTTAGCAGCATTAGAATCGCTGTTAGGAGGAGCATCAATAATTTCATAAGAATCCAAATCTTGTGAATTTGAATCTGAAGCATGAAAAGAATCGTATAAGGTTGCTTGACTATCTTCCATTAAAGCAAATTGTTCTTGGGCTTTGATTTAGAGCGAAACGAATGACTATGAATTCACGTGAATTGTGAAAATTGGAATCTTGATGTGCTGTTAAAAAGAAAAAAAGATAAATGGTTCGAGATTTGCAAAGTAGAAACCAAGTAATAAGCAGGTTAAAAAAGAAAAATATAATAAACATTATTTCAGCAAAATCGAACAAAAAAAATCACAAAACATTTGTAAGTTGATGTAATAAGTATTTTTCAATGACGTTCAGTTTAATTCCGAACTACCTATCATGTCATTAACCTTTGAAGTGTTCAGGGACACTTAGAATTTACTAACTATTCTTTGTTTTAAGCAAAGCTTAGTTTATATTTATACTACTTTGCCACTCACATTCTCTTTGTTCACAATTCGACACAAAAAAAGAAAAAAATTTTGAAAACGTGTAGAAGTGATGAGGAAACTTTATTATAAACTTTGTTCTTTATTCACTTTTTAAACAGAAGTTAAATGAAAAAAATTTTTTTTATTACTCTTAGGCCCTTTTATCTTGTTCACTTTACACATACAATAAGAAAAAAAAAAAGCGGGAAAATGTAAAATGACACAGATGAGAACCTGGAAATAAAGTCCGAACTTTTATAGGTGATTTGATTTGCAGCAGATCATTTAGCGCAGAAGTAATTATATTAGTGTCTCACAATGAGATTGCAACTGATAAGATGAATAACGTAATCCAACTTCATCTGACCTTAAAAGGTAAACACGTGAAAATTATCACGTGAAATCACTCAAAATTACACATCTTTAACACATTTGCAAGTTATAAGTTTATTAAAATTAATATATTAAAATTAACAACATATCAGATATACAACTTAATTTAGTTTGTAAATGATTCTGCTTTAATGCTTACATGTAATATATAATAATTATATGTAAAATTATTTTGTTTTTATTATAGTTTTTCTTGATTAATAAAATTAGAACTAAACAAACTATCTATTATTTTCCCATACTGTATTGTTGGTTGATCATCATACAGCAAGTAGCTATATATAAAATAAATTATTTTATTCAAAGGTAAAGATCTGTTAAATTTATATATAAATTATAAAATCATATGATTATATAATATTTTATAGGTTTATTTATAAATTTAATTTTTTAATTTATGCATTTAAAAAATTCTGTAGTTTTTATAAATTATAAAAATTAAGCTAAATCTTATTATTTATAAATTATATAATATAGAAAATTTCTTAGTTTACACAATATATCTGAATATAGTACATACGATTTAATAATGTAATTTACATAGTGTGTTAAATAGTTTATTTATTTTTTTTCATTTTTTTTTAGATTTTTTAAGTATGATCTTTAGCTACTCTTTTAGTTTTGGAAAGATAATAAATAATTTTTTTTGCTTTTATTCTTCTTTCTTTTAACTTTTATTAACTTGTTTATTTTTTTTAGATATGACTATTTTAAATGTTATATTGGCAAAAATTCAAGGTGAGTTTCACTTTTTTTATTTTTCTTCATTCTTTTCTTATTTTTTACTAATTTTTTTATCTTTTTTTTTTTAAACATATACCATCTTAATGAATATTCAAGTAAATTTTTTTGTCTTTTTTTTATTGATTATTTTATTAATTAATTTCTTTTTTTTTTTTCTATAGGTGGATATTCTGGCCTTTCTTATATTATTTTTTCTTTATTTCTCTTACTTTTTTTATTTATTTTATTATTTTTTTTATTTTTTTTACTTTTTTCTTTATTTCTTTCATTTTTTTTTTATTTTTTTTTGCTTTTTTTTGTTTTTTTCATTTTTTTTTGTTTATTTTATAATTTTTTTTATAATCTTTTATTATTTCATTTTATTAATCTTTAGATTCCTTTATTGCTTTTTTCATTTCTTTTGTTATTTTTTATTTTTTTCTTTTATTTTCTTTCATTTTATCTTATTCTTTTTTATTAACAATTTATTTTTTTTATTTTTTTTTATTATCTTTTTGTTTCTTTTATTCCTTTTAACTTTTTTTTGTTTCTTTCACTATTTTTATTTCTTTTTGTTTATTCTTTTTTATTTTTCTTTTATTTTTCATTTATCTTATCATTTTTTCATTTTTTTTCATTCCTTTTTATTATTCTTTGCCTTTTTTTTCCTTTTACTTATATTCATCCCTTTTTATTTATCTTTTTTTTTTTTTACTCCTTTTAATTTTTTTACTATTCTTCTTTACTGTATTTTTCTTATATATTGCATTTATATTATAGCATTATGATATTAACAATACAATTAAAATTATACAATTTTTTATAATATAACTTATTTTTTATTATAAAACTAGCCAATAAATCTAAAATAAAATTGAAAATTTAACAGATAAAGTTTTTTTTATAAAATCATATGATGTAATATTCAGATATATTATGTACAAATAGAAATTTTCTAATAATTATAAATATATTTTTTAGTAGTATAAGTCTAATTTTAACCTAAAGTGATTTGAATAAAATAATTTAATCTAGTAATCTTTATTTAAAAAAATTTATGTAATATTTTACAAATTATTTATTTATTTTTATAATATTTTTAATCTTTTACTTTTTATCTTTATCATTTTAAACTTTAATTTTTAATATAATAAATTTTTAAATTTATTTATTATTTTTATTTTTTACTAATTAGTAATTAATTATTTTTTTTTTTTCTGTAAATTTTTTAATACTTTAATAAATAATATATTTTAAATTTTTAGAATTTTACATCAGAAAAAATTTTGGTTTGCAGATTTGTACAATTCTATAGAATTTAATTCTATGCAGATCTGAAGACATGCTGATAACACTAAAATCCCAAACAATATATATATAGGTCACATTAAAATCCAAATTTTTTACTATGATTAATAAGCAAATTATTTTAAACTCTGCTAAGCAAAATTTTATTATAACATCAAAAATTTTATATTGCTAAGCAACTCATTTTATGATATATATAAAAACTTTTATAAATAACTTATAAATTTATATTTATAGTACAATTTATTATAAAAATTAAAATACAAATAAATTTTAATATGATAAATAATTTAATTTAAATACCCAAAAGTATAAGACTAATTTTAACCTAGGGTGATTTAATCAGGGTGATTTAATCAGGGTGATTTAATCTGGTAATTTTTATTTGAAAAAATTTATGTAACATTAGGACCCCAAACAATATATATATAGGTCACATTAAAATCCAAATTTTTTACTATGATCAATAAGCAAATTATTTAAACTCTGCTAAGCAAAATTTTATTATAACATCAAAAATTTTATATTGATAAGCAACTCATTTTATGACATATATAAAAACTTTTATAAATAACTTATAAATTTATATTTATAGTACAATTTATTATAAAAATTAAAATACAAATAAATTTTAATGTGATAAATAACTTAATTTAAATAACCAAAATATTAAAAATTTAAAAATTAATACTGTTATAGGGATACTAACCTTTCAATAAATATTATACCTAGAGTTATATAAAATAAAGCACAATTATTTTCAACCGTTCTGAACAACTTACTTAAGCACAAGAAGTTGATTTCATTTAACCAAAAATAGTAAAATTACACTTTAAAATTAAAAATCAAATAAACGATAAATAATTGAAAGTACAAAAGTTGGTCGCATTCCACGAATATTAATCCAATCATCCTAAAATTTTTACTGTAGGTGGATTCGACCCCGCTGAACAACTTTACTTAAGCGGAAAAAGGCAATTTCATTTGACCAAAGTGGTGAAATCACGCTCCGAAGTTGCAAAACGGATTTCGCAAAAAAATTGATAATACAAAAATAGCCAATACTCCATGAATATTATGCCAATCGTTATAAAAATTAATATGCAAGTAGATTCAATCCCGCTGAACAACTTTACTTAAGCAGAAAAAAGTGATTTCATTTGGCCAAAGTGATGTAATTACGTCCTGAAGTTAAAAGAGAGAAAAAAAAATTTTGGAATTAGTACTGTTTGAAAAATACAAATTTCTTCATAAATATTATACCTAGCCTTAAGAAAATTAAGATCCGAGTACTTTTGACATTGCTAAACAGCTTTACTTAAATATAAAAAGTGATTTCATTAAACTAAAATTTATTTTACATATAGTTAAATTTAGTAAACAAAAAACAAGAATAAGAGAATATTATTATAAAAAATGTATTTTTTTATAAATAATATTTAATTTTATGAAAACTAAAGTGTATAAAATCAATAATATATTGAAAGTACGAGTGAAATTAAAATTTTTTCTTTTTTAATATATATGTAGTATGAAAATCACCCCTTGCTACGCAAAATCTATATACAATTTTAACTCCCTATTACGCATCTATAATTACGACTTTTTTTATATTTTGCTTTCTAATAAGCAAAATTCTATATGACTTAAAAAAAATTTTTATATGATAAATAAGCAAATTTTTTTGTTACCTATATATATTGTTCAGGGTCCTAGTTAACCATAATCCTTAATTTTGCTAATTAATTTATATGATATTTAATAACTTTTTAAAAAATAAATTTTTTGGATTTTTACTATAATAAATTATTTATATAATATTTCTCTATTAAAAACTAATCTATTTATTATTTTATTTTCTTTGAATAGTAATAATTCTTTTTCATTTTTTTTAAATAAAATACAAAATTTTATAAATGATTTATTGGCAAGAAATTTATAATGCAACTGAATATTAGTAATATAGTATTATTTTCTTAGATTTAATATTGACTCAGTTTGATATGTAAAAACTAATATAGCAAAAGATGTTAATACAAATTTTAAGTTTTTATTAATTTTTAAAATCTATATTATTATCTTTTATTATGTTAATTTTTATATAATAATTATTTGGGTATTTTGTATTAATAATTATTTGGCATTTTGTATTAATAATTATTTGGCATTTTGTATTAATAATTATTTGGCATTTTGTATTAATAATAATTTAGTATTTTGTATTAATGATTATTTGGCATTTTGTATTAATAATTATTTGACATTTTGTATTAATGATTATTTGGCATTTTGTATTAATAATTATTATAATTATTAAATAAATTAAAATTAATTATTAATTCTAAATTTTAATATTTTATAAATTTTTAAATTAAAGCTTTAAATCTGATTTGATAGCTAGATCAGGTAATCTGATAAATTAACTTGAAATATTTGAGTTAAATCATTATAAAAATAAAATTAACCAATCAATATTAAGAATTTTAATTATATAAATAATATATGAAATAGTCAAAATTTTAGGTTTAATAATAAAATTATCTAACTTTAAATTATATTTAAAATTGTTTTTCATTCTATAATTTTATTTTACATTTATTATCTTTTTTAAATAAGTAATAATAATTTTTTTTTTTTTTTTTTTTTTTTTTTTTTTTTTTTTATTCAAGTAATAACAATTTAAAATTTGTTTAAATTTTTTAAATAATATAATTTTATAAAAAAAATGGAAATATATTAATTTTATTAATTTAAAGGATTTTTTATTTTTCTTTAATAAACTAATTTTATAAATTTAAATAAAAATATTAAATATAGTTAAAATAAAATCTGAATATTACTAAGATAAGTCAAATCTTTTATAATTAAAATTTCAAAATAGAATATCTTAATCAATATTGTATCTAAAAAGATGAATTATATGTTAAAGTATTTTTCTTATTAAGACAAATCTAACAAGCCAAAAATCATCAAATCCAATTACTGGATTCCAAAATAGAATTTTGAAACCCAAAATTTACATACATTTGAAATTATAAGATTTATACAAATCCAGATCTGAGTTTTTTTTAGTAATATTTGGGATCCTATTAAAATTCTATAAATCACATAATTAATAATAAATTAAAATCAATTATTATTAATTAAAATATTTAATTAATTATATACTAATTTTTGCATAATTTAATAAAATACTAATATAACTAATATTTTTTTTGAATTACTTAATACCGGTAATTATCTGAAATAAAATAATTATCCATTTAATTTAATTTTATAAATTATTATAATTTGTCTTAAATATTTAATAAGACATTGAATAATAAGTAAAAAATAGTAATTTTTTCTTTACTTATAAAGTTAATAACTAAATATTTTTTTTTGCTTTTTTTTGTTTTTGATGTATAATTAGTATAAACATTTATTAGGAATATAGGATTATATAATCATATAATAATAGCAACTAATCTACATGCTATACTCCCAGCCGAATCACCAAAATAAACTAAAATATAAATTAATACCTTCTAAATTAATATTTCTAAATTAAAATTATTCCAATATTTTTGGTTAAAATCATATTTTTAGTATATTTTATGTATCTCAGTAAGTTTAAATAGCGAATAACTAATTTTGACAACAATTCAATTCTTATATTGTTTTAAATGCATAAAAATTTTTTCAAATTAAAGTTCTTGAGAATTAACGGTCGGATAAATTTAAAAATTTGGCATACATATTTTATAAACCTTAATTAAAATTATAAAGTTGTGTTACGTTAAAAAACAACGGAAAATTCGTTATACTGTAAATATTTATATGAGCCACTTTGCATGAGCCAATTATGTACTGAGTGGCTTGTTAAAAACTCCGATTATTTAGTCTTTCTTATAAGTTTTAACTTTTTGATCAGTTTATCTCGATGAAATAATTTATACTATAATATTTAAATGATGGCAGAAAATCAAAATACTTATAATTCAAGTAGCGACGGAAATGATACACGTAATCCTCGCCCGAATTTACCAAGAACTAGGTCTGTTGTTGGGCCAAGACCACTTCCTAGCGGACCCAATTATCCAAAAGATTCAAGAGATGGTTCTTACCAACATCAAAGACAACATAGTACTAGCAGTATTCCGGAATATTATTCTGTTCCGCCTCAAAACTCAAATCCACAAAATATTGTAACACCTGGACAGCCCACCATAGATACACCTGATCAGCCTTTTCCACCTCTAGTTTCACCTAAACCACAAAAACCAATGCCTACTGTAACGAATGATATTGCAAATGCTTTAGAGACACAATATCCGGAAAGTTTAAATGGATATGATGTACAACCTTCTGACACTCCAAAAAGTTGGTATAAAGGTGATGATGTAAAGTTGAATTTAGCTTCTGATCAAGATCACAATTTTCCACTTCAAAGTAACGCAGAGTCGCAATCAAATATTATGAAAGAAATTCAGACACAACCTTTTCATGATAACCTTATTAATTCGAATAATCACAAATTTCATAACACAAATAATCAGTATCAATATTCTAACAGTCCACAACAACAACAACAACAGCAAATGTATTATCAAAACTTTTCATCACAACAACAACAAAATTATAACAATTTTAAGCAACAATATCAAAACGAACAATATCAAGCTACACCTTCTAATGTTAATCTTCAAAGTGAGAGAAACTTTTGTAAGTTCTGTTCAAATAAATTTTATGTAATAAATTTATAATTTATTTAATATTTATAGATACCCATCCGATTCACCAACAAAGTCCTCAGTCGAGTCCACCTTCTTCCATACATTCTACACCCAGACAATCTTTTTCGCAGAGTGTAAACTCATTTCAACAAAATAAATATCAAGCTCGTAATTCACAGGAAATAGTACAAGGACAATATATGCAGAAGCAACAAACTAGTTATCAAATGGCCCAAAATTACGGAATCTCTTCGCCAGTATCTATTTCAAGTACTGGATACGGACCTGGGCGTCTATACGATAAAAACAATCAAGCCGGAACTGAATCATCTCATCAAATGAGTTCGACATCACAAATTTCCACATCTCCTAAACCATATCCGTCAGATCCAAGTCAAATGTCATATAATGATAATTCATCACCCAGATCGTCAATGCAAAGCGCACAGGATCAATTTTCTTTGGCTGAATACCATTCCCAACGTTCATCACCACCTATTGGGTTTCCTCGTCAACCATCTCCTGGTATCACAATCGGCCCAGATGGGACACCTATACCATCTTCTTTATCGGGAGCAAATCGAGGCAATTGGGGTCAAAGGACTCCTACACCAGAACGAAGGCCTCAACCGAATACAAATATACGACTTTTAATAGACGACAATATAGCTAGGCGAATGACAATGACTTCTGTTACTCTTGCAAATGATGAAAAAGCGTTGCAAAAATATCGAGATGCTGCTAAAAAGACTAATGACCCGAATGTTCAAGTTGATTATGCTAAATTTCTTATTAATATGATAGAATGTCATGATACTTCTTCTGCAAATAAAAACAATGAACAAATTAATCATCAAGAAAAATATAATAAATTAGTTGAAGAAGCATCTTATTGGATTAATTTATTGGCGAAAAAAGATAATGCTGAAGCTATGTATATAAAGGGTACCTGGTATGAATATGGTAAATTTGGTCAAGAGACTAAACATGATAAAGCCTTCAGACTATATTTATCTGCTTCTAAACATGATAATCCAAAAGCAATTTATAAAGTTGCTGAACACTATGAAAATAATAAAGATACTAAGCGAGCATTACAATTCTATAAGAAGGCTGCTTCACAAGGAGATGTGTCTGCTTTATACGTAAGTTTACGAATTTGAATTTATTGCTATTTTTATTGTTGTGCTAATTTAATATATTTCATAGCGACTTTCTCTAGTTTATTTGCTCGGTGAATTAAAAACAGAACCTGATTATAGTCAAGCTTTGATATATTTGAAATCAGCTGCAGCAAAAGCAAACGAAGAATGTCCCGATGGAGCTTATGTGTATGGAATGATATTAGCTAAGGAATGGGATAAGGTTTTAATACCAGATCAAGTTGTCGCACCAGATGATCATGAAGCTAAGGAATACATTCAAAAAGCTGCCAATTTGGGTCACGTTAAAGCATTGTACAAGATGGGTCATTGTTACGAATATGCTAATCTAGGGTGTCAATTTGATCCAATACTTTCTGTTTCATATTACAAACGAGCAGCAGAAAAGGGTGATGCTGAAGCAGATATGGCATTAAGTAAATGGTATTTATGTGGCGCTGAAGGTTACTTTGATCAAAATGAAGCATTAGCATATGAACACGCCGAGAGAGCTGCAATAACAGGTTTAGCTGCAGCGGAATTTGCCATGGGTTATTTCCATGAAGTTGGGATTCATGTACCTGTTAATTCCACGCAAGCTAACCTTTGGTACACGAAGGTAAGAAATTAAAAATTATTGAAAGAGGTGGTCTCTTTTTTTATAGCCTATACGGATCGAAAAATGAATACTTCACTTTGGCCCGGATTTAAGATGCATATAATTATTTCGGGCCAGGTGTAAGTTTTTAACACACATTTATCTATTCCTGTTTTTTTTCGTTTCTAATTTCTTTTTTTAATTTTAATAAATTAGGCAGCTGAAAATGGAAATGAGGACGCAAAACAAAGATTAGCTAGTGGTAGTACTATTACGCGGCAGGATCATGAGCAGAATCAAAATAAATTAAAGTATGAACGTAATGAAAAAGATAATAAGGACTGTATTATACAATAAATCAACATATATGGGACGAAAATGGAATGGACACTTTATATTATTAATTTATTGAAATTTATTATTTTTATACATATTTTACTGTTGATAATATTTATTATATTTATGGAAAATGTAAATTATTTATCTATATACCTCATAAAGAAATTGTTCATTAAAATTCTGCAATGATGTAACATGTGATTGATGCAAACGGTAATACTAAGTTTACCTATCATCAAATTGACACATTTTTAAAAAACAATGGTGTCATGTGTATCTTGAGTCCGTTAATTAAAAATTTTTTTGATCGAAAATTGTATTTTGGATTAGTTTAAAATTTTTTATTATTCAACGAAGATCGAAAACAATGTTCCTCTCAGCTGCACGAGAAAATACCAGTAACGTTAATGTTAAAAATCATGTTAAACCACCACCAAAACCTGATGAAGAAGGTCATAAAGCAGCTTTAGAAGAAATTCAAAATAAACTTGTAAGTTATTTATCCATGTTTTTAAATAACACTAAAAAAATAAAATTTTGATGATGGAATATTATTTAGTTCAATTTATTTTGAAAAATATTTTAATTTTAAAAAACTTTGTCTCTATTTAAATATTAGAATGCCATTAATGATAAAATTAATAATATTTCTGAAAATGGACCCGCAGAAAGTAAACGTGAAGAGCTTATGGCTCGATTAGATAAACTTCGTGGTAAACAAGCTGAAATTAAGAAAAATAGATCACATATTTTTGACCAACTTAAAACTATGAATGAATCTTTGCAAAAAAAGGTATGTGTTCATAAAAAAATTAAATTTTATTTTGTTTTTTTTTTTAAGAAAAGAGGTTTTATCGTTTAGAAACGTGATTTGCAACAAAGTAGAAATAACGTTCAGTATAGATCTATTAAAGAAATTGATATTGCAATTGAGTAAGTAATAATATGTTTTAATTATTTCATTTAATTGAGAAACCTTGATAATGATATTCAATTTATATAGAAATTTTGAAAAGCAAATTGAATCTGGCACTTTAAAAATTATTGACGAAAAGAAAATCATTGCGAATATATCAAATTTAAAGAAATCAAAAAAATCGGTAAAACAATTCGAAATTCAAAAAAATGCAATCGACGAAGATCAAAAAAAAATTGATGAATTAAAGAAAACCCTTGATGATAGTGATTTTAAAAAAAATAATGAAGAATATGATGAAGTTAAAGCACAACTTGAAACAGTCACTAAAGATTATGATTTGAATCGAGAAAAACGTAACGAGTTATATGACGAAAGAAAGAAGTTAAATGCGCAAAAACGTGAAATTCAGGACCAATTTAGAGAAGCTAAACAAGAATACAAAAAATATCAAGAAGAAGAAAGTAGACGTCGTCAAGAATTAAAAAGGAAGCAAGCTGAAGAACGTGAAAACCAACACAAAAAAGAAATCGCAGCTAGGAAACGAGAAGAAGCTGCTACTCCTGCTTTTCAATTAGAAATTCTTAGTTGTGAGAATTTAATTAATTATTTTGAATCTCTTAATGGAGGAACTGGTAAATCTGCTCAACAACAATCTTCTCCTACTACACCAGTTGATAGTAACATCCGTCAACCCGATGCTACTAGTAATGTTCCTGAAGGAACTGTTCTTACAAAAAAATCTGATAGAAGTGACGATTATTTTGTCGGCAGTGGCAAAAAACATAAAAAATCTCAAAAAGAAAAAAAACCTAGTAAAAGTAATGTTTTATCACTTTCTTTTAGTATTATGGAACAATTAATTTCCGTTAATGTTTCTGTACCTCTTAATTCTTCTGAAGTTGAACAAACTATCGAGAGTTTAATTCAAAAGAAAAAATATTTTGTTGAAAATCAAGACCGTGTTACTAAAGAGAATATGGAAAAAGCTGAAGCTGAAATAGCTGCTATGGAAGCAAACGGTTTTGGTCATCATAAGAAAAAGGGGAATAATTATAATAATAATAATAATAATAACAACGAGAAAAAAGATAAATCTGATGATAAAAATGAGAATGCAATCGCTGTTACTACTGAAGAGAAAGAAAAAGTTGAAGATACCACAGCTACTGAAAATGAAAAAGAAGGGGAGACTCCAGTTAAAGATTCTAAGGAGGAAGAAACTGAAGCATCTTGGTAATCTTAAATCGTGGAGTTAAATCTGATTCTTTAAAGCTTATTTATTTATTTGGCCTATTTACGGGACAATATAGATTTAAAATTTAATTACCTATATTATTTGTCTAATATATTTATTTATTATTTATATTATTTAAGAATTCATTTAACGGTTTATATCAAAAAAAAAAAAAAAAAAAAAAAAAATTGAATAGATATACCAGATATACACATTTTTCAGAGTAGTAGTAATTTTTCTTTGAAAAAAAGGTTTTTTTTTTTTCTAAAATTATAGATCTTAAAAATACAGTATTAATAAAAATAATTCAAAACTGATTATTGAAATTATATAAATAGATCATTTTCGTCTAACCCATACAAAGGTGCAGTAAAATCTTTATGAAGTTGCACCAAGATTTTCGCCCGCATCTCTTTCAGCTAACATTGCCTTCAAACCGTTTAATCTAGCTTGTAATTTCGGTACTTCAACAAGTTTTTGTTCTAGATGCTGTTTTTCCTCTTGAAGTTTCAAACGACGTTCTGCATCTAATTTGGTGAATACATATCCTCCTTGCCCATCGTACTGAAAAAAAAAAAAAAAATTTAAATAAAAACAATATAATTTTAATGATGTATATATTATTTCGTATATTATAAGGACTTACTTGTAAAATGTAATTATGATATTTCCATAATGATGGTCGATGAGATACAGTCAATAAAGAAATTCCCAAATCTTTATTTAAAGTGAATAAGTAATGTTAAGTAATGTTGTGTTTAAGTAACGTTAAGTTTGACTTCGAAAATTTAAATTTACTTACCAGTTGCATACGTATACATAATTTTTTCGATATCCAAGCCTACAGCGCTTGTACCTACAAATATCAAATAAATAAATTAAATGACTTCAAAAAAAAGTAAAAATTAATAAATAATAAATAAATAAAATAACGTACATTCATCCAAAATTGCATATTTTGGTTGATGATAAAACAGTCTAGCCATAGCAATCTGTAATCCATAAATTTCGCAGTGTTTAGTAATTCGATTAATTTTGTTACAATTCATCTAATGTACAGGACACTTACTCTTTGTTTATCTCCTCCTGATAAAGCATCTTTCCATTCGCGTTCCTTATCCCAACCTCCTTCACGCTCAACAATTGTATTTAATTGAACAATATTAAGAATGTCCTGTAAATCTTGGTCAGTTTTTCTTCCTATGAAATAAACAGATAAATATGCAATTCTAAACAATTAAAACTTCATTTTTGTTTGGAAAGGAAAAAAAGTATTTTCACACTTACGCTTTCTCATATCTTCAATGGTATGTGGATAGATAATTCTAAAGAGACATAATGTTAACAAATTGTTTTACGATCAAAATGATTATAACTAATTACACTTACTGGTCTCGCAATGTGCCAAGTGATAAATAAGGCCGTTGAGGGATATAGAAAATGTCTTTTGGATTTGGCCTTTGAACGGTACCACCTAAAAAGATTTCGATATTAATAAAGAAAAAAAAACAATGTTCGAAAATTCAAAATTTTTTATTTATAACTTTCATAACTTACCATAAACAGGCCAAAGACCACCCAAAATTCTAAATAAACTACTTTTACCGCACCCATTAGGCCCTACGATTAATAAGTGCATTCCTGGTTTCACATAGAAACTTAATGTTTTTAATAATACATCACCATTCGGGGACACTATAGGCACATCAACGAATTTAATAATTTCACTTTCAATGACTTCCCCGCGACCAGATAAAACTGCGGCATTTTCCTCAGTTGAAGCTGAAGAGACAAGTTGTTTTTCAAAACGACCTATTTTTACAGCATCAAAAGTATCCAATAATTCAGATACCTTTAGAAGTAAATGTCAATATGGCGAAATTTTATAAAAGAAAAAATTTTTCTTAGAGAAAAAACATGAATGAAAAAAAAACTTACACGGGTCGTGTAGCCGGCCAACTCAGTAATTTCCTTATAAGAGTACATGATGCGCCCAAAAGCATCTGAAGAGCTCAATAACAATCTACGATTGGTGATAAACCCTAAATAAATACCATTACGGTTATTAATAATAAATAAATGAAAATTTTGATAATAATATCTTACCTTCTGCACGAGCACCAAGATCGCCTTTCTTTATTCCTGGTACTGTAAAGAATACAGGAACGGAGCAAAGAATCAAGCCTAAAGCACCCCATAAATATTTAATAATAAAATCTTCCATCATTCCGTGGAAAATACGCATACGGAAAATTCTATTAATATGTTTAATCAATGCAAAATAATTGCGATCTAAAATGGCCTTTTCAACTTCATGACCAGAATATAGTGCAATTTCTTCTGCATTTTCAATTAAACGTGAATGTGTAAATCTAAATTCTCCCTAAAAAATAAAATAAAAATAAAATAAAATAAATAAATACTCTGAATATTTCCATTATAATAATAAATAAGCAAATACCTCAAGCCTTTGCTCTTCCGCAACCATCTTTCCGAATGGTGGAGTTAATGCTCGCAATATTACGGAGGATATATGTACCATTAATGATAATGCAAATAATCCTTCTCCTCCTACATTATTTGCCAATTGTATATTATAAATGAAAACGTCCAAAATTGGTTTTGCGAGATTAGAATATAATTCGGAAAGAGAGTTACAGAATTTCATCGTATCAACGGTGATACATCTTTATATGTGCAATTAAGAAGAGAAAATTACATCAAGTTTGAGAAAAACGTAAAAGAAATCAAGAAAAGATAAATCATCATACTGGTCAGCATTTTTTATACGGTCATCCAAGTTTCCGATAGCATAAAAAGTCATATCGGACAAGTATTTTTGATGAATATGTTGGGTAAGACGAGTTCTAAATTGTATAGCCAATTTATTTTGCATGTATGTAAGCTAATAGGTAATAGAACAGTTAATTAAAGAATAATAAAAATAATAATAAAGAATATTCGTTTTAGGAGCTTTTATATTACCATGCTATTTGTGTATGTTGCTGGTATAGCAACAGTCATCCACCATACAATTCCTGTTAAGAACTCCTTTCCATTACCTCGTACCTAAAGAGAAAGTATTTAAGTAAAAACAACTTATCATATATAAAATAAATAAAAATTTTACAATTATTACCAAAGCGCTAACAATCCTTCCATCCAAAGCAGCAACATATACCGACAAGATAGTCCGAAAGACTAAATTAAGAATATTAATACCTCAATACCTTTACAAAGAAGTCATACAGTCTAACCTCGATACACCGATATATATTAAAAATTCGATATAACGATGGGATTTCATTTTCCCACCATATATGAGAGCATATAAATAGTATAATTTTGATATAACGATATTTTTTCAGAAATTTCATGAGTCCCGACGTATCGTTATATCGGAGTTTGACTGTACAAAAATTATTATGAAAATATACATAAATTATTCACCTAAAAAGCCAGAGTGGATAATCAACAACCATAACTCTTTTGATCTTATACCAGGAATGACAATTTTAAGTAATCTTTTTAATCTTTCAAAAAATATAGCATCTACCTATATTAAAATATATCAGCATATAAATAAAAATAAAATATTACATTTTAAGACTATAACTTTACCTCAACTCTCTTTTTCTGTCTTGCAGCTTCCTCTGCAGTAGGTGCATTTCCTACTTCTGTGCGTCTTTTTTTTCCAGAACCACTCTTTCGAAAGTATAGAAGGTAAACAGTTACGAACCATATTGTTCTTCCAAGTAAAGTCCTATTGTTTTGATATACCGCCAAAATTTGCAAAATTAACTTTCTAATTTGCGTAGCATTATGCGAAGCACCAGAAGATGCAAAAAAATTAGTCAATTTTGACAGAACAGTAGGCATTTTCGTAAAAAGATAGACGAGATTTGGGATTATCAAAATAAATAGGATCCCAATCTTGATCTCTTGATCTATTGCTAAATTTGTTAAGCACTGAACTGACATCATGATCGACTTCTTACTAAAGCAAACATGGCAACATGTGGTGATGTCAAAAATTTGAAAAAAAAATGACTTCCTCTCATGAACGACGTAGAATTCGCTCTCGCTCACCTAGAAAGTCAAATGATGGTCGAAGAAGCCTACGCGGTTCAGTATATGTTGATAAGGAACAGCGAGACCGACGGTTGTCAAAATCAAGGTCACGCTCACCACGAAAAAGATCTAGATCTCGTTCACCTTCAAGAAAGAGTTCGAGATCAAGATCAGCGCGTTCGCTCACTAGGAAAAATTCAATGCAATCTCATCCAATGAGAACACCCAGGAGGCGTTCAAGATCACGATCCCCATACAGAAGGCAACGTTCACGATCACGTTCACCTAGACGACGTTCACCTTCACGTTCACCTAGAAGATATTCACCATCACGTTCACCTCAACGGCGTTCACCATCACGTTCGCCTAGACACCGTTCAAGATCACGTTCACTTATAAGAGCGAGGTCAAGATCACGTTCACCTATATCCAATTCACGTAGAGAGAGAGAACGTGCGGATAAACGAGCCAAAGTACGACCGACTAATAAGTCTCGCTCTCCAAAGAAAGAAGGAATTGGAGATGATGGACCGAAACCGAACTTTGGATTATCCGGAAAACTTGCAGCAGAGACAAATTCTTACAATGGCATTCCATTAAAATACTTTGAACCACAAGAAGCTCGCAAACCAGTAAAAAAATGGAGATTATATGTATTCAAAGGAGATAAAGAACTGGGTACGTTTATCAAAAGATTAGTTAAGACTATATTTATTTTTAATTTAATTGATCTCTTATTATGAATAAATTTTAGATATTCTTCATATACATAGACAAAGTGCTTATTTATTTGGTCGGGAAAGAAAAGTGAGTAATAATTCATTTTTAAGGTTATTTTCAACGAATTAATATTCATTCCTCTTGTCATAAAAAGGTAGCAGACATTCCAATTGATCATCCGAGTTGCTCTTCTCAACATGCTGTATTACAATTTAGACAAATAACTTCAACTGATAATGAAACTGGAGAGAAGTTTTCTGAAGTCAAACCGTACATAATAGATCTTGATTCAACGAATAAGACATTTGTCAATAATAATGCAATTCCTCCCTCAAGATATTATGAATTAAAAGCATCTGATACTATAAAATTTGGTTTTAGTACGCGTGATTATGTTTTAATTCATGATGAATTAGATGATGAAAAGACTGAATAATTTTTTCTTTTAAAGTGCTTTAGATGTCTAATTCCAGCATTAAATAGGGTATGTTTTGTTATTATAAATAATAATGTTTGTCAAAAGAAAATTTTATTATTTTTTCTAGATATATAATTGAACTAAATACTTAAAATTAATGAATGTTCTTATTTTACATTTAAATCGTTTATAATAAAATAATGAACTATTATTTTCTTTGAAATTCTAAAATAATTTTTACAAAAATATTTATTAAATTAAATTAGTCTTTTTTTTAAGTTCATCATTTATTATTAAATGTGAATTATTTTTAACTTCTATCATTATTTGATTCACCTTGTCTTAGATCTTCACCTCCTGAGCCACTTGCATTCCCGTCATCACCGATGCTCTTTTCATTGATTTCAACCTTTTCATCATCATTCATGTATTTATCCGTATAAGAATTTTTAAATTGTTTAGTCTCTTCCTCTTCATCAGAACTATCACCAAATGCATCAGATAATTCTCTTGAATCCATAAATTGTTTAGTCAATGGAATATAATCATCATCGTTCGTATCGTCTTGAGGCGGTAACACCACGTAACTGGGCGCAAAATAACGTTTCTTTGCAAAATATGCTAATCCAGCAAATATGAAAGCGAATACCATAGCAATAATTGCTATAACCCACGCATTTGGTTTAGAAGGTTTATGTTTCATATCTTCCTTATCGGATGAATCAGCTTTTCCGGCATCATAAGCCGTGGTGGTCTTAGGAGAATCTGTGATTGTAGCATCTGATGATGTAGTTTTTGTATTATCATCAGTAGTTGTGGCTGGCGTCTCAGTAAGATTCTTTTGTTCACCCCAAAACTTAATTTTCCAGTCAATTAAAGTTCCCCAATATTCAGGATTTTGAGTATCTCTAACTTGAACAGTCCATTTACCAATCGGATTTTCATCCCTAAAATTTAAATAATTTTTTTTTATATAATTAAATAAATAAAAATAAAAATAAATAAATAAAAAAAAAAAAACTTGAACTACTTTAAACAATGCTTACCAATGTTTAACGCTCATGAAGGTCCAATTGCTTAAACCGCCTCGATGTTCATCATACATTCTTGGAGTTCCGATATGTGATATTATGCCATTGGGACTAATCAAATCAACTTGTATGTCACCTCTTCGAGTATGTTGAATATTGACTGTAACCGTGACATGTTCTAATCGTCCAAATTTTGCATTATCAAGATCATTTTGTTTTACTGTAACACTACGAATAATTCCTTTATTATTCATAGGTATTTGTTTATTTACTTTAACGATTGGCATTTCCAACGAAACTTGAGGTCCAAGATTTTTAAATGTTTTAGCATTTTGGACAATTCTATACGCATCTAATAAACCATAACCATATTTATGACTAAATAAACGACCAGCTGCATTACGATCCCACTCAGGTTCTTTCAAGTTGAACGGTACGGCACTTGTGAGTTGCAAATATTGCATATCTCGCCATGTAAGGTCCGGCCTTAATAAAAAGATTTCAGTTAAGTAAATCGAATTAACAGCAGTTTAAACAAACGCATTAAATAATCCTTTAGTTGAGTTGGATGAGAATTTAAAGAGTTAGATTAACCATTTAACCTCAACGTATAAATGAATTGTGGCTCTTTATCGGTCACTTTCCATAATATAATCCTTCAAGATTATTCACAAGCAAAATTGAATTAAATTAAACAGAGCTATAAATTTACCTGATCTGTAAGACAAGAGAATAAACTCCGGTCGCAATGGGGGCAGCGGCTGAGGTACCTCCGTGCAAACCAGTACAATTACCTGGTCCAACATCAGTAGTGTACTAAAAATAAATATAATTAGACTAAGTAATGTATTAAAAATAAACGAAAAAAAAAAAATTAAAAATAAAAATAAAAAATAAAAAAATAAATATGTATTTACGATATAACTTCCGCTTCCACTACTATAAGTGGTAACTAAAAGTGCAGAACACTTTTCTGCATAGTAAGGATGTGCAAATAAACGGTCTACTGCGCCAACAGTTATCGTGTACATGCTATTTGTATATCCATCATAATTGCAATTATCATCATTGGCACCTCCATTACCTGAAGCGAATACAAAAAGACTGCCTTTTCCTCCACGTCCTTCCTTTATTCCTTTAACCATAGCTTTGTAAATGAGCCCCTTTGGAGCTTCAGCTGATTGACCATCATCAGGTGGCCCCCAACTACATGAATAAATGTGATTTTCTTGAAATCCATAGTTAAGTGCCTCTGCTTCATCAACATCAGAAATCTCTCCCGATAATATACGGATACCTAAATAAAAATCTATTTAATATGTATTGTTGATTAATTTACGCCAGATTTAACAAATTTCATTACCTGCAACCTTAGCATCCGGTGCGACTCCTACACCACATACATCATTTTTTACGGCTGCAATTTCACCGGCACATCTCGTTCCGTGGTTATCATCAGAAAGTCGAGGTTTCGGTAACGGATTATGGTCATTAAAATCGTACGATCCCGCTGCATACTATAAACCGTAAATTACAAAATTTGATATAAGAAACATAATCTTCAAATTAAACATAAATTATTTATATATAATCCACATACAAAATTATCTTTCAAATCTTCACTATCAAAATCCAACCCATCATCGACTATAGCGGCTACTACACCTTTACCGGTTATACCTTAAAATTATAGAAGAATTGGATTAATATACGTAATTCTCAAAATGAAAACTGAAATCAAGTTATATATCTAATATTACCTTCTTTCCATACACCTGTAACATTAATATGATGATCTACTTGTAAAGTATTAATCTAATATCATCCAGCAAAAGAAACGAGATAAAAAAAAAAAATACAAAAATTATTAAAAATTAGTGTAAACTGAAAAAGACTCGATGAATTAAATACCTACCAAATGCCATTGATATTTAAATCCTGGATCGTGAATTCCATAAGCTGCACCTATATCATCTTGATTATTATTATTATTTTTTGGTTTAGGAATTGGTGGGGGAACTCTCTTATGTCTTTTTCTCAATTTTTGTTTTTCAACAGAAAGTATCACATCGATTATTTCCTTTGACCTTTTTTCTAATGAAGAAGGATTTTGTTGTCTTTTTTCTTTAAGTGAACGAAACTTTAATAAAACGCGATCATTATTTTCGTCACTTATATCAAAATTTGATTCAGTAGATCGAGTGACTAGGTGTGTCAATTCTTTTGAAGAACTGAATAAATGATGATTATCTAGTGCTCCTATCTGACCGTCATATTTAATCTCAAGTAAATTGGCTATGTCTCTAGGTGAAATATGTGAATTTTCATTAAGTTCTATGGCATAATAATAGTTTTTTTGATAATCTCGTTTTCTTGGTTCAGAAGCTTCAAATTGACCAAATAGCAATATGAAGATCGTTATAAATAATACTGAACGAAGAAATGTTTTTATTGACAGTAATTTCATGATTTATTTTACTCTAAAATTTAAACAAAGCTTATAATCGTTATGAATAAATATCTTTAAAAAAATTCGCTAACTTTGTCCGTGTCGTAATATCATTTGATTATTCGTTTAAGCCACCTTTCTTTGTAAGATAAATATTGGTACAATAGGTAACCTCGCCACTTGAACAACTTGAACAGCGAGTTATTACCTAAATTAGTAAATAACATACTTGTTATTCTTCATTTTGTCCTTTTATTTATTTATTTTATTTAACACAAGATAAGCAATTAATCATTTACGTGTTATACTACTATAATTTCAATTTTCACAAATGAAATATACCCAAGTTAGAATTTATTATGACCATTTTAAGTAGCCAATCATTTGATATAATTGTTTTTCAAAAAACGTGGTTAAATAAGAATTAAAATAGTAATAATTAACCAATTTTTATTAATTAAAACAAAAAAAAATTTAATTTCCTTATAATAAATATTAAATACTACATACTTTTTTCTATAAAGCTAAATAAAGCTATTACAAAAAAAAAAAAATTTAATCTTATTTTTAAATGGTATTATTATATACTGTACAAATGTGACTAATAATAATAATATAAGGCATATAACTTTTTTTTAATAAACTTCTAAAATGTATCTTTCTAAATCTTTTAACTTGTTTACCCAATCAATTGCTTGACTTGAAGTATAACCGCCAGATGTTACGAAACTATTAACAATTGCATCTTTAACATCAGGTACTGGCCAAGTAGGTCCACAAAGATAAAACCAACCTTCATCTTTAAGTAAATATTGATGTAACAATTCGGCATCCTCTTGCATCTTGTGTTGAATATATACTTTATTTTCTTGATCACGCGAGAATGCTAATCTCAAATGAGTTAGTAAACCTTCTATGTTATAAGCTTCTAATTCTTCACCATACAAATATTCCATTGATCTATGACGTGAACCAAAATAAAGTACCATAGGACCAACTTCTTTTCCTTGTGCTTTACGATAAGCACGTTCCTCAATAAATGCACGGAATGGTGCCATTCCCGTACCCAATCCGGCCATAATTACAGGTTGAGAATCTCTTGGAGGTAATTTCATTACAGAAGGTTTAATAGAAACAGTTACACTGTCTCCAACCTTAAGACCAGATAAATAACGCGTACATTGCCCAAAACGTTTTACACCTTTGGAATTTTCCCATTCAACAGTAACAATCAAAAGATGTACACTATTAGGATGTACACTTTGAGCGGAAGCAATTGAATAATGGCGAGGTTTAATTTGTGCAATTAATTGTACGAGATCTTCAACGGGTGGATGTGCGGAAGTAAATTCGTACAATAATTCTGCATATGTGATTGTGTCTTCAACACGACGTTTAAATTCTTGAGATCCTTCATTACTGGCTATCCATAATAATTTTTCTCTTTCCTTCTCGTCAGTAGCATATTGTGCCAAAGATTCATAAAATCGTTTGGCTGGACGACCAAAAATATCAAGAACTTGTGTAAATAATTGAAGTACAGTTCTTGATTCGAAACGATTACCTTTGTTTGGTATAAAAATAACATCATTTGGATTTAATCCATAAAATTCTAAGAATTGATTGACTTCTTTACTATCATTATGTCCATATACACCAAGGGCTTCACCTAAGTCATATTTAAAATCAGTTCCATTTATTTCAAATTCAATATGGAACAAATAACGATCATAAGATGGAGGAGTCAACCGTCGGTTTTCACTAACACGAATTATGTAAGTCTTTTCAGATAAATCAGGACGAATCTCTTGATCAGAATCATAAGCTTCTTTGAAAAGTAAATTCTGAGCTGCTGTATGCCAATTTCTAAGTTTTGGTTTTTCTATCTCAGGTTGATCTAAATTTTTATCTAACGAATTACTTTGAATAGTTAAAGGTAAATTTTGATCCAATTTTTCCAAAATTCCCCATGTAGGAGGAAGTTCAACGCTTACAATTGATTTTTCTAATTGTTGACAAATCGCACGAATTAATAAAGAAACTTCTTTTTCGTTATTACCTTCAAATAAATCTATGATAGAATCTTCTATACTACAATCAAGTTTAACAATGTTACTAAATAATCTTAAAAATACATTTTGAAATATTACACTAATAACAGCTTTCGAATTCGAACCAACATCTTGAGCTATTTTCTCAGAATTCAAGATATAAAGTTTAATATTTCTTTTTGAAGCTTCATATCTAAAGTCATTTGGTAATTTTGTTTCCAATTCATCAACTGTCCAACTTGTGTTAAGGACAACAACGGCCCCACTTTTAGCCGAAGCTAATATGTCATATTTGCTTGTTAAACTAACATCATGTACAGAAATGAAATCGTAATCGCGTTCAATGTCTTGAAATCCATTTATGGCATCATTTTCCAATTGTAAATTGGTCGTTATAACACCTCCATTGTTGTATATATCAAAAGTGGACAATGCAGAAAAATTTAATTTAGAATGTTGTTCAAGAATTTTTGAGATATGTTTGACAACTTGAATATTCGTTGCTTGAGCTTCTGAATCCCAAAAAATACATTGTTTTACATTATTATTAATTAAAGGAATGTCAATCTTCTCTGATAGAACTTCTTCGTTAAAAATATTATTCTTTTTAGATATCAATTGTTTAAAAATAGCGTGAACAATACGTGGAGAAAATTTTTGTGTTGTTGGATATTTTGCGTCTATTAATATTGGAGATTTGTTTATCCAAGAATTATCGGAAGAAAATGAAACAGCAATATCATTAAATAATGATGGCCCAAATGAATAATCTTCTTTTGATGAAACTTGTTCCAAAACTGCAATTCGTTTCACAGTTTTTGGTACAACTGCTAAAAAGTGTTTCTCTGACCAAGGTCGATACACTCTTGCAATTATAATACCAACTTTCTTTTCACCATAGTTAATTCGTTTCACAGTCTCTTTTGTTATAACAGTTTCACCACCTAAGACGACAAGGACTGATTCAGCATTAGGATCTCCAATATATTCAAAAGGACGATATTGACGACCCGTAAGTTTTCCAATTTTATCAGCAATAATTTCAAAGCAATCCAAAACGTCTGAATTTTTTGTTGAAGTAGGTATTTCGTCAACTAATTTTTTGATACTATCATAAGGTAAAAGATTAACTTTGGATAACTCGAGAGAGGTACTTAATCCATCAAACACATGAAGAAATGGAATTTTTGTTGTTAATGAAATCAAATGAGTTATCAATGCAATATCATGAATTTCTTGAGAAGAATAAGAATTAATTATTCCAAAACCCGTTTCTCTAGCTATCAAAACATCGTTATAATTAACGTAATTATTCATTTGATCATCATTACCTAAAGCAGAAACATGTATGACCAAAGGAATATTTGCTTGAACAATTCCATAAAAATTAGGCATCATAGGAATAATTGATTGTGAAGTTGCAAAAATCGAAACATTATCCAATCTTGAACGAGCCATAGCACCCAAGACTGCTGCGGATGCACCATAACGAGTATCCATTTTAATCACTTGACTTAATTGCCCAAAAGCATTACGAACATTTTGTGAAACCCAGTTCACTGCTGCTTTTCCAACATAATTCGTTCGAGTTGTTGGATAAATAAATGAAGCTACACTAAAAGCGTAAGCAATATGTTCAACGGCAGTTTTACCATCTATCAATTGAGTACCACCTGAAATGAATGATGAAATAATATCATCACCGTTTACATCGAAAAGTTTTGATTTAAGTGTAGAAACGGAATCTTGTCGTTCATCAATGATAGTAACGTCTGAATTTTTTTCATCCATACTATCAGAAGTTGAAGATACTTCGGCTTCTTCATCATCAACGTTATGTTTAGAGAGTAATTTTTTAATATCATCACTCGTGAGTTTCGCGAGTTCGCTTAGAGGTAAAGTATCAATTATCTTTGTAAACGCGGATATATTAGTAGCACCTAAACTTTGTTTCAAAAGAGCCACATTATCAATTGCGTTTGTAATATTTGAAGGTAAGTTTTCAATTATGTGTTGTCTAAGTTTACGAGCAACGTGAGGACCAGTCCCGTTTGTTGAAATAGCAACTTGTAAATGATTATCATGATAAGTTGGCATAAACCAAAAATCACATAAATGCGGTATTTCGGCTATATTAATAGGAATCCTTTTTTCACGAGCAGCATTAGCAATCACTTCTGAAAGTTTTTGATTATCAACCGCGGAAAGAACAAAATCTACAGGTAAATTATGACTTTCAAAAAGGTCACTTGGCTTAAATTCACTATCTTTGTAAGATACATTTTTTTTTGCGATATGTTCTCTAATTTTATCAGAAGTAATTTTATTATAAGGTGTTATTAAAGTTATTTTTCTAGGGTTTGCAATTAAAGCAAATTCAATACGGTTTGAAGCAATTTGGTTACCACCAAGAATGAGCACATGACGACCATTTAACCTCCAGCCTACTATCAAAGAACTGTTTGTGGAAGTCATCATTCAGTCCCTTTAAGACTTTATTATAATAAAAAAAAAAAAAAAAGGATGAAAAAAAAAAAAAAAGATCAGATATCTAATATATAAAAAAAATTGCACCATCACCGTAATTTTTGATTTGATTAGTAATTCACCTATGTATGTACTTGACCTAATACAACGTTCTATTCAGTGTAAAATCATTACTAATTTTACTAATTTTTTTGATAATTCAATTTCCATATTAAGAAATTTAATGTCGATCATCTTCAAAACTCATATGCATTGATAATTATTCTAACTATATTTTACCGTTTTTTAGCTTAAAGTCGTGAAATTGTGATTAGTAATTAAATTTTTATTCTATCAAAAAGAAATTTTTTTGGCTATCATGAAAGAAAGGCGCGTTGTTACTTCTTTTTTGGTTCATACAGAAGGAAATGAAGAAAATAATCAAGGAGATAAATTATTATTATTAAAACGTAGTGATAAAGTTAGAACTTACAAGTAAGTAAAAAAAAAAAAAAATAATTAATTAATTTATTTCTTTTTCTTTTTTTTTAAAAAGAAAAATGTTACTTTTTCATTAATTTGAAATGACATTTCTCATTCCTTTCTTTACATAAAAGAAATCATTGGGCAGGTATAAGCGGAGGGATTGAAGAAAATGATTCATCACCATTAGAACGAGCGATTAAAGAAATTGAAGAAGAAACATCACTTTCCCGTACAGACATAACTCTTATCCGTAATGGTAAATTGTTAACAATTTTGGGAGAAAGTGAACAAACATTATGGAAAGTTTATCCATTTTTATTTCGTATTAACTCACCAAGTTTAATAAATAAAATTCAAATTGATTGGGAACATCAAACATGTGAGTGGATTAAACCAACCGAAATAAATAATTATGAATGTGTTCCAAATTTGTTGGAAACATTAAAAAGAGTATACTTACCTACACGTGTTCATGAAGGATTAAATGATATGTTTAAAGATAGAAATTCTGGAGCACAAGAATTATCAATGAAATCACTTGATATATTGAAAGAGACGATAATTAACAAGGAATTTAGAAAAATTTCAAAAAATTCGAATGAATTATGGAAAAATATATTAAATGTTGGATGGTATTTAACACAAATTAGACCAAATATGAAAGCATCAATTTCTTTTGGTATAACGGAAGTTTTAAAGAGAAGTAAACAAATATTACAAGAGAAAGAGGGAATATCTTTTGAAGAATTTGAAAATATTACAATAGATATAATTGATCAAATGAAAACATCAAATAAAGAAAATGGAGAGAAAATCAAACAAAATTTCATGAAAGAGTTATTTCCTTCACTTATCAAAGAGAAACCAAAACAACAAGAAGAAATTCATATTATAACGATGAGTTATTCATCAACAGTATATTTATCAATTTGTTCGCTTATTCAAAAATTTATAAATTATTTATCAAAAGAAAAAGAAGCAGTTACTTCAACACTTACAATAACTATAATGGAATCACGACCATTAAATGAAGGGGCAACTCTTGCACAAAGATTATCAACACATCTAACATCATCAAATTCTGATAACATAATCATTCAAGTTGTAACAGATGCATCATGTAATTATTTCATGCCATCAGTTACTCATGTTTTACTTGGAGCTGACCATATATCAGGTAATAATGGAGATATAATGAATAAGATTGGTTCAATGCCATTAATTTTATCAGCGAAATATTTTAATAAACCAGTTTATATTATAACTACATCTAATAAAATTTCTTCACCTTATGAAGAAAAAAATGAAGAAAATGATTCAAAAGAATTAACAAGCTCTTATGGAACGGAATGGATTAATAATATTAAAGAAAAAAATGTTTTAGTTAGAAATATTTATTTTGAGAAGGTAGAATCAAAATTTATTAATGGATATATTATGGAAATTAACGATGATGATGACAATGATGGTAATTCAATTGTTAATGTCGAAAAGATAAAAGAATTATGGAATCAAAGAAAAGAATCAGAAAAAATCTTTGAAGAATTGGAAAGATAAAAAAAAAAAAAAAAAAAAGAGTAAGAAATAATTAGTTAATCAATGAGGATTTAGTAACAGTGCATATAATTCTTCATTATTGTTACTCATTTTTTTAATATTTATCCGATTGAAACGGTAATTAATTACTAATTACGCATTTAATATTTATCCGATGGAATTAATTTACGTATATTTAATTAATTGTTCTTGTGAAAAAAAAACAATCATTAATATATCCAATTATAAAAGGTTCACACTGTAAGACAATATTTGATAAATTTAAACTTTTTTTTTTTTGGAAAAATTAAAATTGGAAAAAATTTCTTTTTTTTTCTTATTGTACATTTCCATAAACGTAAACTGTAAACAGAATAAAAATTATTATACTTATTACTTTAAAAGTTAGATAATTAACAGACATGACATTCACGTTCAAGTTTTCTTAATAAAAACCTTCTTAATTAGAATTAACATTATAAATCAAAAAACAATGTTGTACGACATTTTATTTACTTGCAAACCAATCTTATCAATGACTAATAAACAATTCTTGATTGCATATTATACTAGTATAAAAATGGATAAAGGGTAGTTTAAGTTATGAAAATCATTAAAACATTAGCTATTAAACGTCAATTGTTCTTAAAATATAAAGTAAACAATATTTAAAAAAAAAAAATAAACTTTTGACACTTAGCCCAGATTTGGAAATTAATCCAATAAATTAGATTTTAATGCTGAATATTTTTGATCCGATTGATTACTTTGAAAATCCACATGTTGTCTTCTACTTCTTAATATGGTCTCGAATGAAGAAAATTTGAATAATAATATAAATTTTTTTTTTAAAACTTTATCAAAGATTATAATCTTAAGAGTCCATTAAGACCAAAATTATCTAACTGAATACTTTATTAATATTTCGATCCACAGATGAATCGTATGATTCGATTTCGTTTCGTCATAATACATCACGAAAACGAAAATAAATGCATGAGATTAAAAGTCGGTACAAATTAAGAAAGAATGATAAAATAGACAAAAGACATTGAAAACAAGGATCTTTATAAATTCACGTTCTCTTTGCCTGCAGAAAACATCATGTTTTTTCAGTATGCCTGCTGCCTCTTTTAAACAGATGAATGCATCTGTTATAAGAAGACGTAAGAAAATCATTAATTCAGATTCTCGTACGCCATTAATTACGGAAAAAGAACTCTTAACAACTATTCCTTCATCAATTTCTTATTCCACGCAAAGTCATTATGATTTTTTTAATCATGGCAAATCTCGATTTCCAAGTAAAGTTTTTCATTGGGAAAATTTTATTGAAATGGTTAAAAATCATTCAATTGATAATGTAATAAAAAAATATGAAAAACCTTCTATACCATTGGCTCATGCACCTATTTCAACAAAAGAAGAATTAAATCAAGTAATTGATTTACAAATAGTTCGTGCTTTAACTAGTAAACTTAATCATGATGATTTGGAATTATGTAAATCTATTAATAATTCGTTAATTGATTGGAATGTTATTAATGAATCGGATCAAATTATAACTTCCGTCGCATCAAGAACTCATAGAGTTTTACGTACTAATCATGATCATGACGTAATTGATGCTTATCAACATAATACTGGTGATTTTGCTGATAATATTAATGAAGTTTACGATTTTATGTGTGAATTGGGTTTAAAATATTCTGTATTAACTACTTATGAATTTACTTGGTTTATTAAACGTTCTCAGGATGATTCTTCTATATTACTTGTTTCGAAGTGTCAAAAAAATGATTCTAATGATCCAACTATTTTACAATCTTGGAATTATTTATTATATTTATCAAAGAATGAACCTTTATTACCTCCTTGTCCAATATTTACTCCTCCTCCTCCTCCTCCTCCTCCTTCTTCTAGTAGTAATATTCAAAATCATCCTGATTATTTTATCGATTATTCTTATGAAAGATTTCCTTATACTACTACTACTTCCGTTGATCATTTTATTTCTCCTCCTTCTACTTCTTCCGTTGCTCATGGAAAACGTCCAGTTACTAATGATGACGACGTTGATTTCGAGGTTAAAAAATTTCGTCATGATGATGATTATCTTACCGATTTTACGAGTTTTAATATTTTAAATTGGAATAATATTTTTATAAAAAAAGAATTTATTAATGATATTTATTTGGCTGAATATAATGGTCATGATCTTTCTTTAAAATTTACTGAAGGAAATAATGATACGAGAAAATCTGATTTAGAAAAGGAAGCTAGAATATATGAGAGATTATCCGTTATTCAAGGTGTTTATATTCCACGATTAAAATATACTGGTTTTACTTTAAATGGTGAAAAATTTGTTCTTGCTACTGAACATATTAGACAATCTTCAAGGTTATCTCGAAAACATAAAGAGGCTGCTTTAACTACTATTAAAGCTATTCATAGTCTTGGTATTATTCAAAATGATATTAAAGAATCTAATTTTATCGTTGCTCGTATTGATAATAATGACAACGTTAATGAAGAACGCGTTTTCGTTATCGATTTTCGTTTATCAAAAGATTTTAAAGAAGAACAACGAGTTCAATTAACTTCTTACCATATTTATATGGAGAAGGAAAAGGAAAAGGTTGAAGATTTATTCAATAATCTTCCTATTTAAAAAAAAAAAAAAACCTTTTGTTATAATATATATATATTTTTTTCTTCCTACTTTATGATTATGGTTTATTTTATTTTATTTTTTATTTATTCATTTTTCATTTATCATTCTTTTTTTTTTTTTTTTTTTTTTAAAAAAAGTTATATGGGAAAATATCGTTATGATTTAAAATTCCGTATCACAAGCAAAAAAATTTCGTTTTATAAGGATTAAGTACTATTTTATGATTTTTGTATATATAAGATAAGCAAGCAACAATTAAGAAAAAAAAACTCTATGCTTAGGATCTAGCATTGATACACAGACAGATAATTAAGTAGAAAAATTAGTTATGTACGCTATTCGTATTAATTATTACGCAAAAAATTTTTAATTTATTTTTTAATAAAGTGAATATAAACTTTACTCTGATGTATATTAAGCGAGATAGTAAAGAATATTTTGTATTATTATACCATATCACGCACGCAAAGCGGTACCCTCTTTTTGTAACACGTGAGTCTTGAAGTAGAATTCCAAACTCATATAATAAAAAAATTTTATGAAATTTAATTTGAAACCAAAATTTTTCATGAAGAAACCGCTTATAAAACACTGGTTTTAAACTTTTCATTTGTCAAATTTTCAATTTTATTTTAGATTTTATCGGTGACAAAAATAAATTACGTCACAAAAAATTGTATAATTTAATTGTATTATTAATGTCATAATGCTGTAATATAATTGCATATGCATTGCAATATATAAGAAAAATACAATAAGAAAGTATAGTGAAAAGATTAAGGGGAGTGAAAAAATGGAAAGATAAATGAAAAGGAATGAAGATAATCAAATAGGAAGTAAAGGCAAAAAAAAAGGTGAAGAATAATGAAAAGGAATAAAAAAAAAAAAAAAATAAAAAAAGAATAAGATGAATGAAAAAATAAAAGGGAAATAAAAAGAAACAAAAGGGAATAAAAAAATGTAAAAAATAAAAAAAGTTAAAGAAAATAAAAAAACAAAAAGTAATAAAAAGAAATAAAAAAATAAATGATTAATAAAAGAATAAGACAAAATAAAAAAGAATGAAGAAAAGTAAAAGGAAATAAAAAATAATAAAAAAAATGAATAAAGCTAAAAAAATCCAAAAATCAATAAAATAAAATAAAAAAATGAAAAAATCCTATCTTTTTATATATACTTGAATATAGAAACTAAAGATGCAAATAAAACTAAACTATTTAGTCTATTTTAGCCCTATATTACATAAAAAATAGGCAAAGCTAAATACTCTTTTTTTTTGTATTTAATACTATTTGAATATATATAATGTAATTGTGATTAGTATTTTAGTAAATAATTTTAACTTAAAGATTTAAATATATAAAATATAACTTTTAAAGTATTACTAATATTATAATTTTAATGGAATTAAAAAATTAGTTTCATTTTGCTTTTTTTAAATATAATTAAAATTTTAGTTTTTTAATATTTTATCATTTGTAAAATATCTAATTATTTATAATCAAATATAAGTAGAACAATATCTATTAGTATAACTAATATCCTTAATATCACAGAATTTAAATTTTATTAATTCTAATCTTGTAAAATCCTTTAAAAAATAATTATTAAATATAAAATAATTTTGTTATATATTAATTAATATATTAAAATATTTAGAAGAATTGTTTAATCTCTTCTGATTTTTATATTTAATAACTATAAGTTTAATCAAGTTTACAATATATATCATTACTTAAATCTATAAAATTAATATAATCTAAATCTTTGTTTTTAAAAGATTTTTAGTATTTTTAAGCATGTTTATATCTTTTTATATTATTAATTAACATATTAATAATTGGATATTCAGAAAAAACTGAACAAATAAAGTTGTTTATTTGATATTTTAGTAATTTTAAGAAAGTAATTGGGAGTATTATACATATATATTTTTGATTAAATATAGTGATAAATTATCTAAAAGAATTAATAATTATTGCTATATACAATATATATTAATAACAAAAATATATTAATTTTACATATTTGAGATAAATTTGTAATTTTAATAAAAAGAATCTTGATTTAAACCATTATTAATATTTATTATTGCTATATTAATATATCTTGATAAAAAGAATCTGATAAAATAAATCCATTTTTTTACAATTATTAGATAATAAGATATTTTTAAATATCTAAAAATCTATAAATAAATACAATCTTTTATCTATTGATTTTATAAATATAATCCTTCTATATACTATTAAATGCATTTCAATAAGAGGATTTTAATAAACTAAATTTCATCTTTTTATGATTACAGAATCTTAAAAATTTAAAAATTTTTAAAAATTAATTTTAATCATTACAATTTAAAAGATAAGGTAATAATCATATATTTTTTCTAAGAAAATTTCTGAAATTTTCAGAATTTCATGTAATCCAAAAGTAAACAATTTTACTCTTAAAAATTACCCTTTTTAGATTTTAATTGTAACTTGTATATAGGTTAAATGAAATAGCAAAAAAAAAACTGTGCAGTATATTGTATGATTAGAAATAAAAAAAAAATTTAAATTTAACTTTTATCAAGATATTTATTTTTACATATTTAATTTATTTAAATATAAAATATTATTATTATCATTATTCTAATTTTTTTTATGCAATTTATTAGTGTTCTGGTATGCTTTTTTTTTTACTATTTTATGTTAGAATTTTGATTGTTATTTGGGAATTACAAAATTAGTTGTTTTGTTAGATTTTGTGATAACTAAAAGAAAAGAGGTGATATTATATACAAATGTTAAATTACTTTTTAATAAATTAGAATTTTTATGATATCTGATGTGATAAAAAAAATAATCTAAAGATTTATCTCTTGTTCATATTTTTTTGATGCATTGATAACTAAATCCTTAAGATTATTTTCTTAAGAAAGGGGTGGCAATAACATAAATAAATCAATAGATGTTTGATGTATAAATGAACATACAAGCCACAGTTAAATCCCAAAAAGGTAATTCTCAGGAGTAAAATTATTTACTTTCGGGTTGCATGGAATTCCGAAAATTTCGGAAATTTTCTTAGGAAAAATATATGATTATGATAAGGTATAAATTTTATTCAATAAAATAATTTTCAAAAATTAGATTTAATTATATAAATTAGATTAATTTTATTTACTTATTTTAGAAAAAGTTTTTATCAACAAATAAAAATAAAAATGATGGAACTTTAAAGTAAATTTTTTGAATGTCAATCATTTTGTTTTATCCCACAAATTATAAGAATATTTGATAATTTAATACAATTTTTAAATTTTTTTTTACAAAAGAAATTTCAATATTAAATATAAAATTTATTAAAATTACGTTAGTAAGTTTAATATGCAGTAGCAATGTTTTTTTCTAATAAGAATATTAGTTATTAATTTTCTTGTATATCTAATATAGAAGTAATAAAATTGGTTACTCATCGGCTAACTTAAAGCGGATTTAATACTAAATTTTAAATTATTCCCACATGGCAACCTTGTTATGGGCGTGGCTATTTTTGGATTCTTACGAAAAAGCCATTGAACGAAATTAAAAAAAGAATTTTTGTGAAAAAAAAAAAAAATTATGACAAGTCAGCCGGCCGGAATACGAATGATGCGAATGATGATGCACAAGCAACATAAAAAATTTCATTAAATCATTAACCATACTTGGCATTGATTTTTTTTTTAAAATATATATATATACGTAAAAGTACAGTACATATAAACCAAAAATGTATTGAATAGTTCCCAAGTCTAAACTTGATTTTTTTAATCTTTTTTTTATCATTTTACCTTTTAAGTAATTAATTGGTATTACAAAATTTGCATAGTCGTTGTTATAACCATTATACTGTATTTTAATCGATTCCATATAAGGCATCGCTTTTCTCCTCAATAATATTGTTTATTTATTGTTTGTATATATTTCGAACCCCAATTGAGTTTTTTTTTTCAGTTGAACTGAATCTAAAGAAAAACGAGAAAAATTTACTATCACAAAATAGCATTTTGAGATATAGTTAAAAAAAAAAGGATAATTTAATTCAATCGCGATAAAAAATAAAAAGTGTGATCACAATGGGGGTAACAAATGGCAAATATGACGTTGACTTTACTGAAGAAGGTTAATATTGTTGGTTTGGTTTTAGTTTTGTTTTAGAACTTTTGCTAACAAAGAAATTGGTTGTTATTATATATATTAGTAAATTTATCACACTTTAAGCTACTACGCGTTGTTGGCCGAGGAGCATTTGGAAAGGTAGTATTATTATAATTTTTTTTTAAAAGAAAATACAACAATAACTAACTTTCAAATTAAAATTCAATAATACAGGTTCGAATAGTTGAAAGAAAAGATAATAAAAAGTTATTTGCTCTAAAATATATTTCAAAAGAAGAGTGCATTAAAATGGAAGCTTTACGAAATATATTTAGAGAAAGGTCCATGTTAGAAGAATTGGATCATCCTTTGGTATGCAATTTACGTTTTGCATTCCAAGATGATGAATATATGTACATGGTTATGGACCTTATGTATGTGTGTGAATTAATTGTTTAATTATATTATCACTTTTTTTTGATTAAATTCATTTATTTACATTTTTAGATTTCAATTTTTTTTTTCGACAAACGTTAAATTTATAGGATGGGTGGTGATTTAAGGTTTCACCTTAATAGAAAAACCTTTACTGAAGACGCAATACGATTTTGGATTGCAGAATTGGCATGTGCAATAAGATATTTACATTCAAAAGGAGTTGTTCATAGGTAAAAATTGTTAATTCTCAATATCTTTTTATATATATTTTTTTTTCTTTATCATTACACTAATA
The DNA here is from genome assembly GCA_015698045.1 of Rhizophagus clarus. NCBI lineage: Eukaryota > Fungi > Glomeromycota > Glomeromycetes > Glomerales > Glomeraceae > Rhizophagus > Rhizophagus clarus. The sequence goes on along the minus strand of BLAL01000016.1, from coordinate 1,162,909 downwards.
TATTTTTTTTTGTTTTTAGAGATATAAAACCTGATAATGTTCTTCTTGACGAACAAGGACATTCACATATAACAGATTTTAACATCGCAACGCATATAAAGCCGGATAAGCCTTTAACTTCACATTCTGGGACATGTGCTTACATGGGTAAGTCTGAAAAAAAAAAAAATCCTTTAAAAAAAGGTTATTAGTTTAAAATTAACTTTCAATTTATATCAACAGCTCCAGAAATGTTTAGAAATAACGGTTATGGAGTCACAGTGGACTGGTGGTCTCTTGGCGTTATGTTATATGAATGTATATACGGAAGGGTAAATATTAATTTTTTTTTTATAAGAAATTTTTATTTTAATGTAAAAAATTTAAACTGAAAGGCTTTTTTTTTTATTAGCGTCCATTTGAATGTGATAATCAAGAAGAATTAAAAAAAATGATATTAAAAGCTCCGATAAAGTATCCTGATATGGAACCTCCAGTCAGTCCAGCATGTGTTTCCGCGATTCAAGGAGTAAGTAAATTAATTGAATTATAACTTCTCGATACTCCTCATTATAATTACTATATTTATTGACTTTTTAATCATTGAAATTTATAAGTTTCTTGAACGCGATATATCCCGTCGGTTAGGATGTGGCCCCAATGGGTTCGCTCTTATCCAAAAGCATCCATTTTTCCGAAATATTGATTGGCCTGCATTAGAAACTAAACGCGTAAATCCAGTCTTCAAGCCTTCATCAGATCGTATCAACTTTGACGCTACTTACGATTTAGAAGAATTACTTCTTGAGGAACAACCTTTAGAAGCAAGAGTTAGACGTCGAAAAGCGAAGAAACGTAAAGATGGTGAAGGATCTGAAAATTATCAACTAATTGAAGAAAAATTTAAGGCTTTTGATTATACTATTTTTGAGAAATATGAAGGATGGGTTAATCCAGTAACTAAGTGTGTTGCAGATCCCCCAGGATGGGTTAAACCCGCAGCTGTCGAAGTTGCAAACCGAATAGAAAGGGAAAGTCAAGATGGAATTCGCTCAAATTCTGGTGATCTTAGTAACTTGACAGGGATATCTTTAGATAACAGAATTAAAACTTAAACAATTTAAACATTTATTTATTTTAAGTAAAAAAAAAAATAATATATATATATATTTTTTTTTTTTTTTGGAACTTTATTATTATTATTATTATTATTATCAATAATCACTTGTTAAAATAAGTTATTTTACTATATTAATAAGACATTTCATTTAGTGTATCCTTTCTAATGCATCGATTAAAATGGTCATGTCATTTTTTATATTTTGCGTGTATCTTATAATTTTCTCCTAAAAATTTGTAAATTAATTTTAATCAATAAAAGTATTTATAGAAACAATTTCAATTTCATAAGTTCAAACTAATAAAAGAGAAGAAAAATTTTTACCTTATTATCTAAAACTTCAATACTTTCAGTGTATGGATTATATCTTACAGAAAATGGTCTATTCAAAGTTTTTGCAAATTCTCGAACTTTTTGTTGAGCATCTTTAAAGGATTCTGCGACAAAATAAATCTGTTTTTTTTTTCCATAAAAGTGCAAATTATTATTTAAGTATATGTAATCATGATAGTAATCGAAAAATTCAAAAGATGTTATAAAGCTTTTCTTACCGGTTGATATTCTGTTACAATATATTTTTGCAAAGCAGTCTTGGAAGGTTCAAACGGTCGTTTTTCAGGTTTATCAGATAAAGCATACTATTAAAGAAATTACAAATCATATGAAAAACTAGTAACATCAAGAATGATTTAAGCGATTTTCTCTTTCGATTTAGCTTACTTCTAATTCACCAAAGGAAGATAATAAACCAGCACCATATGCACGAATTTCACTTCCTTGACGACAAAGGCCGAATTCTACTGTAAACCAGTAGATCTTTTAAAAGATAATTATTGAGTCAAATCTGTGATTAAAGTTTAAAAATCGAGACTGTAATATAAGTAATTTACCGTAGATAACTTTTCAATATCTTGATCACTAGCACCTAATGATGTCAAACCAATTTCCTAATAATATACACAGAATTCATTTAACATTAAATCAATGTGAAATATAAATAATATAAAAACATTACCTGAGAAAAATCGGCAAAGTCTGGATCGCAAAATAGTGGAGCCTAAAAAAATCATTCAAATTATTTATATAATTATTTCCTAATAGATTACGATGAATTTTTTTTTTTTTTTTAGTAATTATTCTAATACTCACGTGACCAAGTAGTTCGTGACACACATCGCTGAAGAAAAAAAGAGATAAATTAGTATTAATATATTCATTATTAATAAATTCTAATCAACAAAATACATACGGTTCTGGAGTGTATAATGGTTTTGAGTGGTGACGAATGTATTGAGTGGAATGAAAAACTCGAAACGCGAGGCCATTCAAGAAATCACGTGATGTAAGTAAGCCCATCACAGGACGCAGAGTAAACCCAGTACATTCTAACAAAAAAAATAAAATCAGCAAAATGACATTCAAAGCCAAAACATTTTGTTTCATCGAATATTTTCGCGAACCTTTTAAGAATTTAGATACAGTTTCTAGTTGTGGAATATTATTTTCATTATAACCACAATTTTGAATTAACAAAGGAAAAACATATTGATGTTCTCTACAAGCATGAGTGGGATATAAAGCCGTTAAATTGCGAAAAACAGCTCCCCAAGTAGTGATCTCTTCAGGTTTATATTGAATTTCTGGGATAGGTTGTCCATGACGGTAAGTTTTGGCAATACGCGTAACTTCAGAACGACGTGCGCGATAAACAGGATCATTTGCGCCCGGATGATCAGAGTCTGTGATGAACAAAAGTAACATTTTGTCAAAAAAAAACATGACCAATCATTACCAAAGAAATATGATAATTGCATTTTACCGAGCTCTTCACCCATCTCCAAAACTTTATTGGCATAGGTATCGAGATCAGATTTTTTACGTGGGAACCACGGAACCTGTTCTAGAAGTATTATAATCAAATCGTATAAGATACTCTCACATTAATATATAGAAAAACAAACAAACAAACAAACAAACAAACAAACAATTAATTAGTTAATTAATAAAAAAGGAACACACCCATTGTAGTATTTGCTGGACTCGCACTTACAACTTTGACTTGATTCGTAATTCCTTTTAAAGTCTCAGCAACGCGAGAAAGTTGTTCCGTATTTTCAGCACTAAAGTCTACAAAAAAGTCATAGTCCCAACCAGGAGTTTTACTTGGACGACTGCAAAACACAAAACACGCACATTTAAAAAAAGTTATATATATAAAGGAGTGTATCAAATGAGGATAAAATACCTTTCAATTCTGGTCAAAGAAACATTTAAATTCTTGATAGATCTTAAGCATTCATCCAAAACACCCACACGGTCTTGCACACTAAAAAGTAGAGTAGTAAGGAAGGGACCGCATTCATTAATAGTATTAAGAGTGACTTCTGAATACATTTTGAACTAAATTTTTGACAAGAAAAAATTTGGTAATTTTTAATTTTATATAGTTGATCCGTGCATGGGAAATTTTTTATTTATAGATCGGTAGATCGACTGTTAATCATTGTCGGCTTATATATAGTAGTATAAAATTGCAATATAAGTAAATAATTAAAACGTTTATGTTTAGACTAAAAGTGGCGCAATGGTTGAAAAGACGTGTAATTCTGACTAACTATGGGCGTAACTTCGTTCTATGATATTAGGCTCAAAAATAACAATCAACGTTGTTGATGAATTAGATATTTTTAGAACAATGGAACTTTTTGTCTTGACTACGAACGAGTTATATTCTTTTTTATCCGTATCCGTGGGCTTTAATTTTATTTAAATAATTATAATATTTTCGTATCTCATTCGTTCAGTATATAAGCCATTACTAACAACTTGATTGATACAATCACAGCTTATAATTTTACAGAATAAATGTTAGAATAATTTTTATTAAATAGCAAGATATCACGGGTAAATTTTATGTTATTTCAGTACATATTGTACATTCTTTCCTTAATTATAAAGAAGGCTTTTTATCCTTAAATCTTGATCATTTTTCAAAATATAATTTCAAACTAATATTTTCCCATATTACAATAAAATCTTCATAGCTTAAACGTAACTTTTAATAAGTTATCATCCCATATCCTCAAATATATATAAATTATAAATTTCAGTTTTAAATAACAACAGATATTTAAAAACAAACGTATTATGCATTGAACGTGTGAATATTTTTAAGATTTTCAAATGAATCTGAAGCGAAAAATTTAAGGAATAAAAAAGACAGAAAATAGAAGTCTCACGTGACACATTTAATCTTCATTAAAAAAATTTTTGTTTATATAAATATCAATAAATCATAAATCAACAACATTTGATACCGTATTTTATCCATCAATATCAAATTATGATACCGAAAAAAAAAAATATTATTCGTACGTTCAATTCATATAAATACAAAATATAAAAACATATTATTTATTACAATAATTACTTATAAATATAATTATAATTAAATATTGATAAGATTAAGTAGAATACTTCCCATCTACACTAAGTATAGTTATCATTTTTGGAAGAACCTCAACTTGAAAAGGTTTAAATGGAGCTTTCTCTCCATCAATGCTAATATATCCATTTTCCTTATTTTTTGGAGTTAAACGAAAACCTTCAACTTTATAATAGTTAACCTAAAGAATTATGATAATGTAAAATCAATAAATCTTTTCGTAATTCAACAAGATCATATATATTTATTAATGTCGTTAATGTTTACCTCTTTCATGTTGACATGACTTGCATCATTAAATGCTTGTAATATATTTATAACTTTTGTTTTTGATAATTTATCTCGTTTAATTATCATCAAATCTAAAAGTCCATCCGAAGGTAACGCAAAAGGGAAAGCAAGATTATTCCTAGATACCCATGGAACTTTGCTTGCAAAAAAAACATATCCATCACAGTTTAATTTAGTCCACTCTTTAATTGGATCTGGATCATTTACAGTCCCATACTTATTTACAAGTGTTCTAGGTTTATCTTGTATGTCTGTTACAGAACTAGATGTATAAGCATTATCATATTTTAGTTTAATTCTTTCAATATTATCTTCAGCAACTTTCATTGATAATTCACAATCATAATTTCGATTTTCCAGTAATGCTTGTACGGTCCCAAGAACAAATCGAAAATCTTTCATCCATCTAAATATTAGAGATTTAGCATTAAAAAGTGTTTAAATTACTTTGATCTTACACAGAAAACAGATACCTCAAATTATCAGTTGATATATCACCATCCGCTAATATACCATAGTTCAGTGACATAAAAGCAAAATATCTTTCATCACCTTGCGTAATAGAGCATATATCAATTTTCATCGGAACGCCTTAAAAAAATAAAAAAAAAAATAAATAATTATAATAAATTCAAAAAAGAATACTTAGATGAACATAATTACCTTTAATTATGTTAAGAGTAGCATGTGGTACGCTAATACCATAATCGTTTCCCAAAAGACAAATACTTAATGCATTACCAGTACCTATAAAATTTCAAACGCGTTATTATAAATAATTAATATTACATTCGAATACAAACCAATTTACCTGCAGGAATCGCGCCTATTGGGATATCAATTTCGAGCGCGTCAGGACGTGATAAAAGTCCATTAACTATTTCATGAATTATACCGTCACCACTTGCCGAAACAATTGCATCGTAAGGTTTTAAATCTAATTTATTTGCAATCTCTTTAGCATGATTAGGATGTTCGGTCACTATAAAATTACAGATAATCATTAGCAACTTTATTTGGATCTAGAATTCAAAAGACAATTAACATTATAAATTTAATTACTAACAAGTAACATCATAAGTACAATTTGCCGCATCAAAGATGGGTTTAACTATTTTGTTGAAAATCTTTCGGGCTTTACCCGAACCTCCAATAGGATTAATAAATACTTTAAAATGTTTCGATTTTTTCGCGTCTAAAATATAAAGATAATATATTCACGTTAATAATAGCCAAATTTTATTTGTTTCGAATAAAAATTTATACCTTTATATGCGGCTAAATTGACAGCATTTATCCATGATTGTGCAGTTTCCTCGTCATTAGGTTCAAATGAATAAGTTTTTAACTTTAATTTCAATTTATCTTTTGGTATAAGCGCATTGATCATAACACGAGAACCTTTTGTTTCATCTAAAGCAACGGAAAGAATATTTCTAGCAGGTATGCTAATAAGTTTATTTGCAGCTTTAAACTTTTTCTTTTTCATCTCAAAAGATAATATATCATTATTTAAAGATAAATTTATAGTTTTATCCTCATTCTTAACTTGTAACTGAAGAATTTCAGTCATTTTTAAAAAGTTTTTTTTGAGTTCGGAAACAAAAAAAAAAAAAACAAATACACTGTTTTTTTAAGATGATTTATTGAGCCCCCATTTGAGTATCGGATTTGGCCAAATCCCGCATGATTGGCGAACCCTGTATAGTATAACGTTATGAAAGTAACAAAAATTTGTATCTGTTCCTAAAATAATAATCTAATTTAAATAAAATAAAGTAAGAAATGAAAATACGCTTATTCATTTACTCCATTGGGACTAATTTTTTTGTACAGTAAGTATAGCAATGATACTTATAATTTCTGCCCGACGTTCGATGTTCACATCTTCCTTGTTGATATTGTTATATTTATGTATCTTGCCTATTATATAATAAATAAGAATCGCTATATTAAAAAAAAAATTTTTTTTTATACTCCAAAAAATAAATAAAAGTTCTCATTTTTTTTTTTTATTATTCCGTCACCGACAAGAGTGAATTGATCGGCTTAATTACTTTACGTAAAAAGAATTGACTAGAAATTGGTTGACATCATTATTTCTGTGATGTTCATGCAGAATCATATTCACTTTGACAAAATGAGATTGTTTTTAACCATAATCATTGACATATTACAATCAATTATCCCATTATCACATATAAAAAATATACAAAAAAAGTTATTTTTTATTCAATAATAAGCTCAATAGATAAAATTTGAGATATATATTTTTTTTTTTGGACTAAATACAGCTTATTTTTCTTTGATTTTATTTTATGAAGAAAAAAAAAAAGAAAACATTTTGTTCTTTTCGTTCCGGATAACTTTGTTTCACATAAGTGAGAGTTGCTACATAAAGTACATGACCTAAAAAGATGATTTATTTTTAAAAGTTAGAATGAGATGATTGATAATAACACACTTTTGAGATATCTTTATTTAGTGACTTACCCTTTGTAATTCCTGCTTTACCACTCCGAATGTTGCCGCGGCACCCGTGCCTTCTTCGGACGATTCTGTATCACTCCAATGCTCACCGCGTGAATGGAATTTTGCCCTAGTGCAAACTAAATGTGCATAATATACTGGAGGTACCTATTTAAGTAAGAGACAATTATTATCATATTTACGGCATAAATAATAACAAATGAAATGCAACATAAAAATCTTACCAAAGATACGGCACGCGTACACCTCGCATATAAATAACACAAATTATATGACAATGTTTGTAGCCTAAATTATTAAATACATAAATTATTTTACGTTATTAGTCATACAATTAAATTTAAATTAACTCACGTATCTGCATTAAACGCGTTCTCGTCGAATAAAACATGATAGTGGGTTGGTCGGGACGTTCCTTGTAACCCAGCATGACTTTGTAAATCTGATAAGAATTTAAAGTAATTTAGAAAAGCTTTGAATTTTATATATTAATCTAAGTTTAATTACTTACAAAAGTCGAATTCAAACGGATGAGTAATATCCATTTCAACCACTGTACCAGGAGGACAATTTCCTGTTCTATCGGTATCACGCTTATCTATGGGGAAAAAACGTGTGTGATGTCTCTTCTGCACCACAACAAATGTGATCATAGGTCTATAATTAATGTCAAGAGCTTGACATGCGGCTGTAGTAATTAAAAATTGGTCAAAAGTAGTTAACGAAAAAGAATAAGTGAAAAATGATAAATATATACATATATATATATATATATAAGTACCTCTAACCGCGTTTATTTCATTCTTTAGTACATGGCTAAATTGACCTTCTGAAACTCCGTCCCTGTAAAATAAAATTCTTTCGGGCTTTCGCCCACAGGTCTGATAAAAGGTTTTTAACAATTCTTTCACCATATTTGCTAAATCAGCGATTATTTCGGTACGGCCGGTTTGTACTCTAATTGAAGCTGCGTAACGGGATGCTTTAGCATCCATAGAGGCGCAAAGGGCTGCGATAGATGGACGATCCTTGTCACCTAAAAAGAAATACGAGAAACAAAATATATTAGATATATATATATATATAAATCTAATGTGAAAATAATTCACGTAAAAAAAAAAAATAAAATAAAAAAATAAAATTAAATTTACCAGGTGCAGGATGAGTAACATCTGCGCCCATCAATATAGTAGGTCTGTCCGTTATAAACTGAATCTGACTAGGACTGAGGAATGAATTCATTCCTCCAAGTTTAACATTCATCTTTAAGCAAACGTTAGCACAATATTGTTTTTTCGCTTGTAACGTGTGTTTACTTTGGACACATTGTGAAGCAACACCGATAACTGTGTCGCTAACGCGTTTAATTTCGGCATATAACGGGGTACCGGTATTTGGGAGAATACAAAGGATAAGCTGTGGTTGAGCTTTGGCCGTATTACCGGCCTTCAACCAGGCTTGTTTTAATGATTCCTCAATATTTCCCTGAGGATTGGCATGTAATATAGGAGGGTTCCTGTTTGGAATGTTCTGTTGAAAAATGGATGATTTTTAGTTATAATATACTTGAATGGTCCAAAAAAAAAAAAGTTTATAAAATTTAACTTACCATTCCCGTGTCTTGACACGTGTTAACCAACTCTCTAACGAATATATTTATAGCTTGTTCAGGCAATTCATCATGGCTTAAAAAGGCTAAGACCGACCATGAACCGAGGGTGGCACCGGTTGCAACTTTTTTATCTCTTAAATTCCATACTCCACCATTCGGCTGAACATGATGTTCCCTTGACGACGGATGGTACTGAATTGTTGGAGTGGGAAGAATTCTTGCGTTCACCTGTAAAATTAAGTTCGAGTTATCGAAAATATGATTATAATTTATTTCTGTAACGTATTAATCATATTTCAAACCTACCACAGCCATATCGGTTGATATCCTCATTCCAAACTGTAGAAGGTATTCATTATTACGATAATTTAATGTATCGAGACCAGACCGAATCTTATTTGCACGAACGACTGGATTCAGACAAGTGAATTTAATCATTTCGGCTGTTTGTCTTTCATTCAGTTTACGCATATGTCGTTGACCCTTAAATACGTTTTTTAAGGGAGAAAAAAAAAAAAAAAAAATATTTTATAATCATATGATATTGTTGTTAGGTGAATTATATAATTACCTGGATAACATCACAAACTTCTATCGGTAGATAAACATTCCTCCTTACTATAAGGCAAGGAAGAAATGGATATAATAAACGCTTATTATAAGTTTCTAGGAAATAAGTTTTAACGTCCACGCTACTACCGTCACCTCTATCAAACATTGTTTGAGAAGCGGAAGTAGGAGTTAATTTTTCAATTTTAAATTTTCGGTTATTTCCTGATCTATGATTATCCCTTATTTTAAGACCTTTAATAGTTCTCTCAATTTTTAGGCGGTCGCGATCCGATATTCCTCTCTGCAGATCATCCGGTGACCTACGCCCTAGTATTTTTGTAACTATATGAATAAGCGATCCGTGTTCATAGAAAGCAGTAGCACTTAGGTCGATATTGATCATCATTCTCCCCATTGTCGGACGCGCTGATTGATAATACCCTTGCCACGCTTCTGCACCTCCGGTTAGGGGACTAGCATCCTGTGGAGTATAAAATGATCTGCCTACGGTAGTATGTACTATAGAGGGCCTGTGACGGATAATAACGTCCATCGCCATTATTGCTTATCACATAAATATGAATGATAGAGTTATATTTTTTATTAAAAGAAAAAAAGGAAAAAAAAAAAAAAAAAAAATTACCCATTTGGCAATTGCTGGTCATACGACCTCTTGCTTGTAAAAAGTTATATAATTCATTCATAGAAATATCCTGCCCAGTTTTTCTTAATTTAATTTTAAATTCTCGTGGAGGACGTTTTCTCCCCACGGGAGCGTCTTCTTCATCTAGAAGGACCTAATTTTGTTAAATAAAGTTTAAAATTTATTATTATTATTATTATTATTTTTTTTTTTTTTTTTTTTTTTTTTTTAAATTTGAAAGTTGAAAAAAGGTAAGAAAGAAAATAAAGATATTTACTTCGAAAGTAGCGGCTTCTTGAAAAGGCAATACTTTATGTACAAACATATTCTTTCTTCCTAAAAATCATTTGTTATTAGTTAGTATCTTATCACATTAATCATGTAATATAGGTTTGGTATCTTGTTGGAACTATATTGTGAAATCATTTGTTTTTATCTATACTTGGAAATAATAAACACGTACCATCGAATACGGGTCTTGCACCCCCAAGGGCTCTATTACGGTTTTGCTCCGAAAAAATGTTGAATACTTTTCTATTTAACTGTTGAGGGACCTCAGGTGTTATCGTAACGTCATAATGAAAAATGTCCGTTTCCGGCAATGAGGTAACTTCAAAGAAGTTAGTTCGAACTTTTATTTGTTTTCCTACATGACCGATACCTGGTCTTTTTACGAATTCGGTGAGTTGAAAAGGAGGTTCTTCCATATTATAGAGTTAAACGAAGAGGAATAATAATAACAAAAAAAAAATAAAATAAAAAAATAAAAAAAAATGAAATAAAAATAAAAATAAAAAATAAAGAAAGAGAGAAAAGAAAATTATTTTTTTTTAATTTCTTTTTTGAGACTTTGGGATAAAGAAAAATTAAAATATTTAAAAGAGATCAAAATTTAGGTGGCGTATAAAGAATTTTTTTTTTTTTGGTAGCTTAGGCATGATAATCGATTTTTATATAATTTGAAAGATATATTTTATTACGTTTGTTTTTTTATTGTAAAAAGCGGAAAGCGGGAATAAAATCTCGAGTGATTGATTGTCATACATCAAAAGTTTGTTTCAACTTGAAAATTTATATTTTATACATTTTTGTATGTACAAGTTTTTTCCAGCAGCATAACTCGGAGTAACTGGAATATTTGCGTGTGAAAATGTGATTTGTAAATTAAACTTTGTTAAATTTTATTGAGCTTAGATCAAGTGCATATTGTATTATTGTAAGCCTCATAAGAAATACTTGCTATTGTTTTCTAATTTGGTAAAGATTTTTTACTAATCGACCTAATATAAAAAATATTATTATAAGAATTAACATTTTTGTTTTTATATATATATATATATATATTTTTTTTTTAATAAATATATAAATTTAGTAAATTAAATAAAACGTAAAACGTTTCAAATAATTTATTTATAAATTTTTTTTTTCTTTTTAAAAAAATCGATCGAAATTATTATTGTTAAAATTAAAAAATTATTATTATTATTAAAAAAAAAAAAAATGATTTTTTTTTTTCCATTCAGCCGCAGATCATAAGCCTTTTTAGAACAACAAACGGGAAAAGGCCCACGGCACAGCAAAAAACCAGTTATTTATAATATGTCAAATTTATAAACAATAAACTAATTTATCTATTTTAATATAAAAGTTACAACAAACCTAACGAACACAAATAACACAAATACGTGTATAAGTAATATACTTTTGACAAGAAATCGCACCCGATCCGATAACTTTTAATTTATTGAAATCTCGTTATAAAACTTTAATTTGTAATTATAAGTAAACAAATCAATTAGGAAACTTTGGTGAAAGATCATTTCACAATTAACCCTTACTTTCCTTCACCTTCCTTATATGCACATGATTTTCTTATATGATTATTAGTCTCTTTTACGAAATTAAGAACTTTTTAGGTTTAACTTATTGTCATCATTTAATATTGTTATATCTGATATCATTTTTTTTTTTTTTGATGATCTACATTTTCAAAAATTTAATCCGGATCAGCAGAAAAAAAGAAAAAAAAAAGGAAAAAATCAAAAAAAAAAAAAGATTTTCGGATTAAGCCTATCGACATAGACACGGAGCGTTAAAGAAACCATAACAATAAGAGAATGGAAAAAAGGGAAAAAGCCCAAATTAAAGCCCAAAATAAACAACAACAGAGCCAAAGATGATTAAGCCCAGACACAACCGAAAAGTAGGAAGAATAAGCCCAATGCGAAAGAAATAATTTCCTCCGTAACTTATTGTAATAATTTTAAATTTATGATTCAAAATATTCGCTTAATAGAAGGCTTCCGGTCTTTCCTAACTTGTAAAACGCTACGTAAGCCATCCAATTTTGGTAATTTATCACGAATGATTTCATGATCGCTTATCATTTTTCCTATAAAAGTTATATCATAAAAAATAAATATTTTGATCTCGAGCTCTTTTTTAAGTTTTTTTTTTACCAAAATATGTCAAGCCCTATCGGAGTATCAACACCAACTATTAATGATCAAGAATTTCCCGATAATTCATTATTAAATGATAATGATTCATCAATTTGGTACAAGGATCAAGAAAATATTACTCCTCGCATCAAAGAAATTAATAATGATTTTGACTCTTTATTATCAAATAATAATTATATCAATGATTTCGATTTTATAAAGGATAATAATGTTTCTCCTATATCAATAGGTGGTACTACTTCTCCCGATTATACAAATAATTCCTCGATAGCATTTGAAAATATGTTACCAGATTATTTGACTAATGATAATAATAAAAAAGTGGAAAATTCTTTAAAAAAAGAATATGATTCTTTATTAAAGATGAATGAGATGTTTGAAAAAATTAATAATAATATGGATCAAGCAAGATTTAACTTACAGGTATTTCTATTATGTCGCGTATATTTGAAGTTTATTAATATATAATTTATCGCGTATTTGTATAATTTTACGCGTTTTTTTATTATTATTATTATTCGCGTAAAAAGCAATTTTACGCAACGGTTGAACAAACGGATCAATTACTTGATTTATGGATTGGATTATTATCTCAAAGCATTCACACTCAAAAAATTTTGAATGATCCTTCGTGGCATGGTGATAGCATAGTTAGTATCCTATATAATTCTTTATAATGATTTTTTTTTTTTTTTATTTATTTATTTTATTTTTTTTCTATTTATTTCGGGTAAAAAGGAAAAGATGCGTATATTGGAAGAACAAGCAAAACAGCCCCCGAAATGAAAGATCAAAAGGCTTTGCATTATGGTGTTACCACTTAGCCCATCCTTATTTTCCCGTTCATACAATTTTCTTTCATCTCCTATTATAAATAAATTTTAATTTACTGTACTTTTATTTTATTCTCATCCTCCTAATATCAAATGATGTTGATTAAAAAAAAAAAAAATACGTAATGAATTACTAATATGACAATATATGATATTCTTGTCGATTATTTATCGATTTATTACTTAATCGTACTTTGACGTGTAACATGATATGATAAAACTTCCATTACATTACATAATAATAGTGCAAGTACTGACGTATATTGGTTCTTCATGATTAAATTAAATTGATTTTCATATTTATCATATATAAATATATATATATATGAAATGAACAATCAACCTATTAGTTTCAATACTAATGAATTTATTTGTAAAATGAAAATGACACAATTGTTTCTTTAATGAAAATATGCCGAGAAATATTTTGATGTAAAATAAAAAGATTCCTTTAAGGGAACTTGAAGAAATATTGGTGGCTTCCACCTTCACCACCCTCAGAAGCTCCGAAAGGGAAACCACCGAAATGAAATCCTTCTCGAGCAAATTGCATAAATGGATTATTATCAGCATAAAAGAATGGCTGACCACCACCATTTGGATCATTTGGATCTTCTCCATTATCAAATTTAGCTCTTAATTCTAGATTTTTTTTTAAAAAAAAGGAATTAAATTTGTCAAAAATTAAAATTTTTTTTTTTTTAAAAAAAAAAAGAAAGCCAACTTACCATCGTTACTTAGTACTTCATAAGCTTCGTTAATAGAAGCCATTTTAGCTTCAGCTTGTTCAACTGTCATATCATTTCTATTCTTATCAGGATGCCATTCTTGAGCTAATTTTCTAAATGCTTTCTTTATTTCTTTCTTATTGGCAGTTCTTGGTACCCCTAATATTTTATAATAGTCCTTTTTCTTTGATTGTTTATGTAAACGATTTGCTTTTTGGAATCCTTTTGAAGCTCGATTATCTTGTCCATGTGTTAAATCATGCGCTTTCTTAAAATCTTCTATTGCACCTTCATAATTCTCTTCAACAAGATACACTTCACCACGATATATCAACGCATCTACATTATTTTCATCCAATTTCAATGTCTCACTACACCATTTAATCGCCTCTTTCGATTTATCTTTTGTCTATATATATATATATATATGTAAAAATATAACGTCAAATAAAATATTTCAGAATATTTAAAAAACATATAATTACGTATAAAAGTGAAAAATATTAACCTCAGCGTACGCTTTACATGCCCAAGCATATAATTTCATCAGTAATTCGCTCTTTTTATTTTCTTCTGATAATGTTTTTAATTCTTCATTGGCTTCATTAATAAGACCTTTTGATTCTTTTGTACCGATCAACTTTTTAACAGACGCTAAGAATCTTTGTCCCTCAATGTCGTTTGAAACTTTACTTACTTTATCTTCAAATTGTTTTATTTTCCTTTTAAGGTTTTTACATACTTTATTTTCTGGATCATTTTTTATACATTGTTTAATATAAAGTAATGATTGATTAGGATTATATAGCGTAAAGTAATTAAGATTAACCAGTCGAACCAAAAGATCTAAATCATTTGGATTCAATTGTGAAGCTGACCTAAGGAAATAAAAAAACAAAAGGGATAAATAATTTTATAAAAGTATTCCTAAACATTTTGAACATCACTTACGATAAATCCCTGGCCCCTTCTTCCATTTCTCCTTTTGATAAATGACATTCTGCTCGTACCAATCTTAAACGAGATGAACGTGGTGAAGTAATTATAGCTTTAGATACAGATTCAATACAATCATCATATTTCTTCTTAGAAAGGGCTTCATCAGCTGTCTTTATATTTTTTTCAGCTTGATCAATAGATTGTAACTTTTTTTAAAAAAAAAATACATATATAATTTTAATAATTAACACATTTATTAATATTTTACAAATGATTTATTAAAAAAACATTTATAAATACCAATTGTTTAACATCATTATCTTTATCGTTCTTCTTCAAATATTTTTGTAAATCTCTTCTCGCCTCAGTTAAAGATCCATCTTTTAAATATAATTTAGCGCGTTGTAACAAAGCTTGATCAAAGTCTGGTTTTAATTCCAATATTTTTGTGAAATCTTGTAAAGCATTTGCGCTTCTACCCAGTGATAAATAAGTTACAGCACGTTTATAGTAAGAAAGGTATTGATTTGGATTTTGATCTATAATATTTAATAGAATAAAATTGTTAAAAAATGTTTATTTGATAAAATAAATTAATATTTAAAATCAAACTTACTAATTGCAGCTCCAAAGCTTTTTAATGCATCATCGTATTGACCGTTCGTAAGAAATTCGTTACCTTCGTCAAGGTGTTGTTGTGTTGACTTGTCAGCAAAAACTAACGAAGTTGTGGATAGAAAAAATGGTACGAGAGCTAAAACTAAACAATGAAATTTCATTGTTTATTTATTTTTTTTTTATTTCAATATTCTGAAATTTTATTTTATTTTTATTTATTTTGTTTTTTGTAATTCTAACAAAGAAATAATCAGAAGTATTATATATACACGTTTTTTATAACAGCGGATTTATTTTTAATTATGTGTTTAATATTGATTGGCTAAATTAGTCATTGTACGAAATTTCATACCAAATTTGTAAACGACAAAATTCGGAATAAAATTTTAAATTTCTGGGTTGTTCCCGTAAATTCCGAGAGGTGAGATCGCATTTTACAAGACAAACAATTAGGCAGTGATGTGCACTTGAAAGGATTGGAAGCACCTTTGGAAGCACTTTTGGAAGGATTGGAAGCATAATTATATAACAAATTTATTTGGATTGGAAACTTCTTTTAGATTGATTTTTTTCTTTTTCTTTTCAATAAAAAGAAAGTAAATTAAGTGAATAAATCAAATTATTTTAGTATTCTTAAATAATAATGAGCATATTTATGGTTCATTAAGTTTCATTTATATTTCTCAATAAATCGTATAAGGCAATTGCAATCCTTAAACGTTTACAATTTATCGAAACTTTTCCATGATAAACAATCATTTTCAATACAAAAGAATGCATATCAACAACATTATATTATAAATATGGTCAATATCCCTTCTGAAGTTTGAAAGTTTGAATCTATCATGTATAGTTACTTCTGTGGTTCTGTTATAATTATTAAAATTTTATTTTTATCAGCCAATAAACGAGCTAGGTAATTCTTCACAGGTTTCATATCACATGATTATTACTTGGATTTGCTTATTGACGATAATAACTATATTTTTATTAGTATATAAACAATATATAGTATATTACATTTGTTAAATCATAAGGAAGTGCAGAATTTTACCCTCCTTCCAACACAAAGTACAATATTTTTATTTATTAAATATTGTGCTTCGCTTTTACTAGAAATCCGGTTGCATTATATTTGGAATTAAACGAAAGGATGTTCTTTCCTTGCAGATATGCTCGAAGTAAATGAGATAACTGCAACATATAAGTAATCAACTCTCAGACTTAAATTTACCAACTTATAATCAAACGTTCATTGGATCTTTGATTTATAAAAGGTTTGAGTGAGAAATAACTTGAAAAACAGATTAAAAAGAATGAATTCATCGAAACACGCGCATTTTTTCACACAAAGAATTTACCAACGGGAGGACCTTTAAATCATGATTTATTACATTTTCAAATCCACATTCTACAGTTATGAAAGGATGGTGTTTGTAAGTTTTTCTTTTACTATATCAATACATTCTTTTAGTAGCCTATCTTAGGATATCACTTCCATCTCCGCTTCTGGCACGTCTTTCATTCCAATGCACACCACCGTTTATGTTAATTGTTATCGACAAAGAGTTTGTACTTGTTTATATTATACCTTGCACATTTCTGTTATATATTTCACCCAAATGGATGATAGATCAGTTGATGATTAAAAAGTGGAACCGTAATTGAAGACAACCTACCTTCGCAAAATGTAAACTACATTTGTTTACGTAATAAATGTGAATTGTTTCTTAATTTCGTCTGCTCGTATTATTTCCATTTGGTCAATTGTCATTATTGTTTTTTGTATTTACAGTCTATATAATTTATCCTCGTCCTCGAAATCAAGTATTATTTACATGATATGATTACTATTTATTTGTTATAAGTTATAGTTATCTTTACACGATAGAATTACAGTATAGTAAGAAATTACTTTACAAATTAAAATAAATATAAATATATTCTATTTATTTATTTCCTTTATCTAATTATTGTTATCGTTGCTTAAAATACCAATTTCATCATCTTGATTTGCAATTGCGCCATACGATCGGTGAGAAGGAACATCTTTAGGAATAGATTCCTCTTCAAAACAGATTGAACGGTTTTTTAGAAACCTTTCTTTACGACGATCATCTGTTGTAATAACTATGTATGCTATCCAATGTATTAGACAAAAGAAAAAAGATGATACAAGAAGGATAATGTGATATTTATCAATCGGTTTTTTTTGCTGAAAGATTAAATTAAACTTGAAAATTATATACAATGAAGAAAACTAAACGAGAGATGATTAATAGAAATTAGTATTGATATTTATTGCGTAAAAAAATGGAAATGGTGCAACTTAATACTTACACAAACAACGCTTCCTAAAATCAAATGTAATTCTCTAATCCATTTAGATGATGCTACTCCTATCACTATTATAAATCTTACAAGTCCAAGAGCAACCCAATCCCAAGCTGCCCTTTTCCAATGCCAATGACCTTCTTTATCTTTGTGCACCAATAGAATCGTACAAATGGTTATAATGCCTAAATCCAATAGTGCAAGCATATACAAATATGAAGCGTTTTTTGGTCTGCGGGGCGAATTCTTTGAATCTCTTAGAGACACTAAAAGAAAAGGATCTCCTGTCGATGAAGTATCCCCAGATTCAGTGAGAGTCTCATTTTCCTCCAGTCCTTCAATGTCCCTATTAGTTCCTTCACTTCTACCACCATTACTTGAAGACTCTGCAACTGCTTGTGTTTTCCTATTACTATTATGTTGTGGATAAATTTGTTGAGTGTTTATTTTTGTCGTCGTCTTTGAAGTTGTAATGGGTTCCATAATTCGAGAAAATGTTAAGAAAGAGGGAAATAAAGTTGTATTGTTTGCAATTCATTGGTATATCATGGCTAAAAAAAGCTTTTTATTATATAGCACGTAGTAATACTGCATAAATTACTTCGTCTTGTGAAACTTTTGGCATTTTGTTATAATTGCTTACGTCACAAATTAAAAATTGTGGTTTGGTGGGATTAGGTTAAAAAAGGGTAAAATTTCCGTCTAAGATTTAGATCGTTTGACTTGTTTCATCTCCAATTTCGGAAATTCGGCCATACTTTCAATAATCCAGTGTTAGATTCACTATTATAAAATTAATTACTGATACTTATTTGGTAAATTCTTTTTTTGTGTAAAAGAAAAATAAGAACATCATCTGAATATCATTTTGTTCAATAAAAAGCGAAACAAATTCTATACAATTTTTTTTTTTCCCTCTTTGAAAAAAAAAAAAATATTTATAAATATAAAAAAAAAAAAATTTTGCAGGTGGGATTATATAAATAGAATTTTTTTTTTTTTTTTTTGTTTTTTAAAGGTAGGTTTTTATTATTTTTTTTTTTTTTTTTACGTAAAAAATTAATTATTTGAAACAAAATATCTCCTTTGTCGAACCATAACAATTATTTAACGAATGCTTTAGTTTACTTTAATTTTATCCTTTTCTTAGAAAAGGTTTTTTTCTTTTTTTTAAACTCGTTTTTTTTTTCATTAATAATTCAAAAATCATTATCAATTTAAATCAATTAAACAAAAATTTAACACTATATTTTTATTTTTTTTTAAAAACAAAAACAGAACGAACTTTCGACTGGGAAAAAAAAAAAAATTTTTTTTTGCAAAATCCAATTATATAATTGGTTCGCGTACATTATTATAATTGAAATACAAAATTTTATTTTTATAGCATTTACACGAACAATTCCTTTTTCCTTCCCTCTTCATCCTCATTCTTCTTATTCGCGTTCAATTTGTTTGACTTCATAATATTCCGAATGAACAATTAATGATTAACATTCGTAATGAAGTCGTCAAAGTTAATAAAATTTTTCGCACTCACTTTATTAATATGTCTTTTAATATTAAATGAAAATTCAAGTGCACAAGATCCAACTAAGGCTGCTCCTGTAGCTGCGGCACCTGCAGCTAAGAACCCTACAGCCAAGGATTCTGCTAAGGATTCTCCTGCACCTGCACCTCCAAATAATCCTCAACCCCCAGCTCAACCCCCAAATGATCCCCCACCTAATAATCCTCCACCTCCAAAACAAAATCCTCCACCAAACAATCCTCCTTCCCAAAATCCTCCTTCAAAAGATCCTTCACCTCCACCTCAACAACCACCAAAAGACCCTCCACCCCCACCTCAACAGCCACCAAAAGATCCTCCACCCCCACCACAACAACCACCAAAAGATCCTCCACCCCCACCTCAACAACCACCAAAAGATCCTCCACCCCCACCTCAACAACCACCAAAAGATCCTCCACCCCCACCTCAACAACCACCAAAAGATCCTCCACCCCCACCTCAACAACCACCAAAAGATCCTCCACCCCCACCTCAACAACCACCAAAGGATCCTCCACCCCCACCTCAACAACCACCAAATCAACCAAAAGATCCTGGGCAGCCAAAAGTGTCACCACCAGGTCCTGCACCCACACAACCAATTTTACCCCCGCAGACACAAACAACTCCCGTAATTACATTAACAAGTACCTCATTCATTACCCCTGAAACTCCTACTTCCCCTTCAAATCCAATTAATACATCTGTACCGAACCAAAGTAGTAGTGGACTAAATAGTGATAATTCAAGTAGTGATGGTGGTTCTGCAACAAAATCAATTATAATTGCTGCATCCGTTATAGGTGGAATTGTTGTCCTAGGTGGTGCTGCTATGGCAGTATTCAGATATCAAAAATCAAAATCTTCTGACTGGGAAGAAGAAGGTGAGGTTGTATTGGGTAGAGGAGCAGGAGGTTATAATAATGATCCATTTAAAAGCACATTAGATCAATATCATAGATAATATTATATATACAATTAAATTTTATAATTCTTTAATGTTATAGTAAATTAATTTATTTTTTCAAGTGCAACCATTCTCTTATTTCTCAAACGATAGAACCAAAGCATTTCTTATTCATTAATTACACTTTCTACATACCCAGGTGGTAAATGTATTATTATTTTTTTAAATTGATGTATTTATATAATAATTTTTTTTTTTTTTTTTGGTATACATTTGATGGGGCATCATTTTTTTTAGCAAATTTAATTTAAATTTGAGCTTATTTTTCTAATATATTAAAATTTTTACATAATTAATGCATAATTGTTCCTTTACAAATTAAATAAAAAAGGATTTCATTATAAAGTATAAATATTTTTATTGGCCAGTTTTTATTATATAATTTGACAATTTTAATTGGCTAGAATTATGTTATAAAATACAAAAATAAGAAATAAAATAAAACCATTACTGATACAAAAATGTAATATTTGCGAATACTTCGCTGCAAATTTGTACAACAATATGAATTTATCATTAAGAAATTTCAGCCAAATTCCAATTAACTAATCCCTTTTAATTTCTTATTAATAATTTATTATCATTCAACCCAATAAAATCATACAGATTTTCATAAACAAGTAATTCGGAAATGCCTAAAAATTATTTTTCATATAGGAATATTTTTTGACCTTGCCCATTGTTATATTGTAGAATTTGATAATGAATTGACGTCCTTACTCCAGTATAATAGCGGTAGGAAAATAACGCCGACCACCTTTCCTTAATCATAGGCTGGTAGAATATTAAATTAATTTACTCGAATTAAATCTAAATCTACGATGATGATTGTGCAAATAAATTACTTCGGCTATATGTAATATATTTTCGAGATATATGGGTCATTATGAAAAAAATTTGTAGAAGAGAAGAATAAAAAAAGCACTACATTATTTGAAGAAAATATTTTTCGCATCTGAGAATTTAAAAGTTGTTGTTCCATAATTGAACTATTACAAAAAATTATATAATAATTTATGAAAAGATTCTTTATGTTTCAATAGCACCATTCAATTCCTTCAAGTTCTCTCATTGATAATAAGTACTGACATACAGTTTAGATATTTTTAATTTTGACGGCAAGATCGAGGATATTTAGGGTGATCGACTGACATTCATTTCTGTAAAGCGTAATGATATAAAGACATAATAACTCGGTTACAAAACATTAATACTTTATTGCCATTTGATCAAACATATCTCAATTGCCTAAATTTTATCAAGGACTCGTCTGAATAGAGTAGTCACCATCTCCGGCGATTAGTATCACCATGCATCGACGCGTATATAGACAATGAGTATTATATAACCCTCAATGTATTTTATACGGTATAGTTTACTTTAAAACTTCCATATAATCAACTAAGCTTGCTGTAATCGATTTGAATCAGATGTTCTTTTACAATTTCACGTCAATATATATATTTGAGTTATCGATAAATATGTATACAGAATCAGCAATTCCTACTAGAGGAAGGTTTGAACATTCGATATTATTAATAAGTATGTCAGAACGAAGTTGGATCAAGCAAAGACGCGTTCACTTGTATTGTATATTTTATTACAACTTACCAGCAACGAGTTAATCTACAATAACGTGAATGTGTTTTTTGGGTGGGTTTGATGATAAAAAGTAAGAGGGAAAAGCACAGAATAAGCATTATACGATTATATAAATCATGGCTCTATTTTCATTTTGTTAAATAATTTGGTAATCAATTTTTTTTTAGGAGATCAAGAACAGTGTTGGAAATTCAATGTGCGGATTGTGCGCGCGCACATTCACTTTAAACTTCCGAAATTCAATTTTGAATTAAGAATATGCTTGTTTTTATTTAGATCTGCCAAGTATTACTGTAAATCACGTGATAGAGCAATTCATCACGCACGTTACGTCATTGGCGATTTTTAGTACTTTTACCAAAAACATTAACTTCTTTAAATAAAAAAAAAAATGAATTTTTCATTATCAGTAAGGACAGAACAGCAAAATAGACGTTTGTCGCGAGGATATACTTTAAAAAAAAATAATAATTCAACAGGTGTTCCTAGCGGTTCAAATGAATATTTTATTCTGGATTGTTTTGAAACACCTTTAATTGAATTGGAAAAATCTTTTAATAATTTATCAGAACATTTTAAAAACATTAAAAATGTTCAAACATCTTTAGATGAATTTAATAAGGCTTTTTCAGGCTTTTTGTATGGCGTTAAAATGAATGCTCATTGTGTTGAATTTTCTGAGGTACTGTCGGTACTGTCATTATTGTCTAGACATTAATTTAATATCTGAAGTTAACAACATTTTAGGCTCCGACAAAGGAAACGTTTGCATCTTTTATCAAAAGACAAGAAGATTTAAAGTTGATGACAATTCCTAAAACTCCAATTAATACCACTACACATAAAACTCCTCGCACTAAAGTTACTACCGTTAAAAGTATACCAATGTCAAAATTGCAAACTACTCCTGCACCGAAATTGCAAAAACCACGTAGAAGAAAAATTAATAAAGAAATGGAAATTAAGGTATTCTATAGAAAATGTTTATTCATATGAATCATTATTTATCGATTTTCTTTTTTATTTAGGGTGTGATTAAAAAAATTGTTGAATCTTTGCCACAAAAATATCGGGGGAAACAGGTAAAACCTACTAAAGATTAGATTCATATTTCTTTAAAAAATCAAATTCACATTCTAACTTGATTATTTAGCAATCAAATCGTGGAAATGTTGAAGCTATTCTCAAACTTTTATGTTTAAAACCAAATGAAGGATTGTATATGGAAGAAATTATTCAACGTACAAATTTAACACGATTCAGATGTTGTGAATATCTGAATGCTTTGGTCAATAGTGGTCATGTGATCAAAATTAGTAAGAAAGGTCAAGTGTTCAAACTGGATCCTACAGAATATGCTGATTTCATTCATATAATGAACATTTGAAAGTGCAAGACAAGTTTTTAATTTCACTTAATAAGTTTTAAAATCTTTAATTTGAAATTATTACTTTATGTTTGAATTCGTATAATAAATGTATAAACTTGAAAATTTGATTTTTTAATTATATAGAATTTATTAATTAAAAAATTTTTAATAAATTATTTTATCAACTCAACAAATTAATAGTATATTATTATAAATTGGAAGTTCCGGAGATAAAGAACCATTTGTCAACTATAATTCAAAATATATTATTTATTATTATTTGAAAAATTAAATAACCACTAAAAGATTAGGAAAAAAAATCTTACTTGAGGGATCAATCGGAGCGGGTGGCTGTCTTGAATCATGAGGGATAGACTTAAAAATAGGATCATTTACTGTTATTTGACCCGGGCTACCTTCTACTGTTAAGTTGGTACTGTGTAGAAAATAAAAAAAAAACGGATCAAATTATTATTTAATATATATATATATTCAATTAAAACGAAATCAATATATACATGCTAATATCGTATTTGTCAGTCTTGTTTGGAATTTGACCACAAGCTAAACGACGCCAAGCTTCATGCGTTTCATGAATAATTTCAGTAGCATATTTCTAAACAAATATGAATGCGTAAAAATTTTTTTTTTTTTAAAAAAAAAAAATAAATAAATAAATAAATAAAGATTCTAACCTTATTCTTAGCTTCACCACTAAAAGCAAATTGATTTTCAGGTTTTCCATCTGGAATTTTGTAAATTCGAAACCATTCATTAGTCGCACGGATGAGACCGGGCAAATGTCTCTCAACATCTTCGATGTCTACGAAAGTTAAAAGATATAGTCTAATTAAGACGGATTCTCTTATTTAAAGTAATTAATTATTATAAATATAATATAACCATTCAATTTGTTTGCCAAAGGATCGTTGATGTCGATGACGATAACTTTCCAATCAGTTTCGCCTAAATAAATATTTTCCGTCAATTATAACTTGACTAATGCACAACATGTCATAATGTTGACCAATTACCCTCATCCAAAAGAGCCATAATTCCAAGAACTTTAACTTGCTTGACTTGGCCAGTATAACCAACTTGTTCCCCGATTTCGCAAACGTCAAGCGGATCATTATCACCTTTCGCTTTTGTTTCGGCATGAGTTTGCGAAGGATCTTCCCATGTCTAAGTAATGTTACGTTAATGCCAACACTATACTGATGCGCAAAAAGTTTTAGATTTACCTGCGGGAAAGCACCATAATTCCAGATATAACCATGGTGGGGGAAACAATTGCGAACATAACGAAGCTTGCCTTTTTTCACGTCCTGTTTTATTGGATTAAGCTGTTCTTCTTTGGAAATCTGAGAAAAATTGATCAAAAGATGTCATTATCAATTTTATCATTATCATCTAATTTTTTTTTTGACACGGACCTCCATTTTGGCATTTGTCCACCTAGGAATTTCCACTATAAAATTCAAAACAGACTTGTTCTCATTTGCAAATAAGGGAATATCATGCCAAGGAGAAATAACTTGGCCATTCCTTTCTAATATGACAATTTAACAATATTAATATACCGAAACACTTTTATAAATTAGATGGGACAAAGAGACTATATAGTATCAGATACCAATAAAGAGACGGTATTCCAATGTATTTGGAATACCAACCCTACGAATTGTGAATTCAGACATTTTCTTATTAGAAAGCAACGAATAAGAACGAGAAGTAAATGAAGTTTTATAACTAAATGATGACAAAAGCAGCTTAACGCATAAATTTAATGCCAGATTATATATATTTTTTTAGGGAAAAAAAAAAAATTGTGTTGAATCCCAGGGTACGATGTTTTAGTGTACTTTATCATGTAACACTATGTATGGTCTCATATAATAGGTTTTTTGAGTTAATCGACATATATTCATCCATTTCTCCGACCTTCATGTGATAGATTGCTTTTTCCGAAAGCATTCACGTTCTCAACAATAATGTTATCTCTGTAGGGAAAATGTTTTCTCATCTTTCAAAAAAACGTTACGTTGCATGTTTGTTTAAACCCTTTGATTATCTAAAATATTAATAGATTAACTGCATTCGATATCGATATTGATTAATGATAATCTTTCTTTTTAATTTAAATTAGCCAAATGTAGCACGTGCTTGATTCTGGATATCGCGCATTATGTCTAAAAAAGAGGAATTAGAAGGAATCAAAACATTTAGCAACCAACACCGGCTACCAAAGTTGCCCATTCCTTCCTTAGAAGAGAGTACAAAAAGATACTTGAATTCTCTTCGACCTCTTCTTTCTTCTGAAGAACTTGCACGTATTGAACAACATGTAAAGGATTTCATTAGACCAGGTGGCCTTGGGCAAGTACTTCAACAACGGTTAATCGATGTTGACCGAATTTCACCACATAATTGGTTGGATGATACTTGGTGGATGAAAAAGGCCTATCATGAATGGAGGGTTCCATTAATCGTTAATTCAAACTGGTATATTGCGTTCAATGATGATCCAAATACTCCGAAAGGGTATTTAACACATAATAATGGAGTTCGACCAAAAGGACAATTTTCTGAATGGCAAATCAAAAGAGCTGCACACATAATTGGAAGGATGTTGGACTTCAAGGAATTACTTGATACTGAAAAGCTTCCTCCGGATGTCACGCGAACTTATCCTTTGTGCATGTATCAATATACACGTTGTTATGGTGTCACTCGTATTCCAAAACCTGGTTGCGACGAATTGGTGTATACACCACATCCTGCTCCTGCTAAGCACATAATCATTATTGCGAAAGATCAGTTTTATATTTTGGATGGTTATGGCGAAGATGGACAGAGATATAGCGATGGCGATTTTGAAGTGTAAGCTATTATATTTCAAGTAATAAATTTAAACATCGTTTGTTTGCTTATAATTTTATGTGATGCAGACAACTTCGCCGAATACTTGACGATGTTTTAAAAACAAAATTCGATCCTCCAATTGGAGTGCTTACAGCCGATGATCGTGACTTTTGGGCTGTGGTAAGTTTACCTCTGTCAAATATCATAATCCTTATATGTTCACATAGATTTAATTATCTTTCAATTAGGCACGTGAAAATTTGCTTAAAATTTCACCACAAAACCGGGAATCTCTAACACTTATTGAAGATGCATTATTCGTGGTAAATTTAGATGATTACTCCACTGGAATGGACCTTGACAAATTTATTCGAAATATGTTTCATGGTTTAAATGCTCATAACCGTTGGTTTGACAAAGCGCTGTCTATTTCTATAGAAAGTAATGGACGTGCAGCTATGCATGGAGAGGTAAATATAAAAAAAAAAAAAATTCTATTCTTCAATGGGTCTCTTACTAATTTCTTCATTTTCGCTAGCATTCACCTTGTGATGCTCTTATACCTTCAATTATTGTGAATTGGGTTATTTCTGAACCAACTGCGCTAAATGCATCAATTTCTGGACGATTAACTACTACCCCACGAAGGATTAGATTCGTGACGAATGAACAGACATTGAAAGATATTACTGAGGCGGAAAAAAGGGTCGGCCTTATAATTGCTGATTCGGATGCGGTTATATTACAATTTTCAGAGTATGGTGCTCATTTTATCAAAAAAATTGGTAGGAACTTAGAACCTCAATTAATATATTAATAGAATTACGGATTTATGTTAAATTGTTTTCACTACTCGCAGCAAAATGTTCCCCAGACGCATATATGCAAATGGTTTTACAATTGGCATATTATAAGACACACAAAAAAGTTGTTCCAACCTACGAAACTGGATCAACTCGACAGTTTTTACGTGGACGTACTGATACGATCAGGACTCTTAGTGCAGAAAGCAAATCGTTTGTTGAAGGGATGGAAAGCGAATCGTTAACGGTAAATAATGTTTTCTGATCTTTTTCAGTAATTTACCAATATTAAGGTACTAGTAGTATAATGACGTATTGTTCTTTATTAAATAGGCACAAGAAAAATATGATTTGTTACAAGCAGCGACAAAAATACATAGCGATTATACACGTGACGTTTCTAACGGGAAAGGTTGTGATCGTCATTTATTAGGGTTAAGGCTTTTACTTCGGGAGGGTGAATCTCATCCACTTTTTACAGAACCAATCTTTGCTAAAAGTCAAGAATGGCTTTTAAGCACAAGTGGTCTTGGTGCTGGAAATAGACTAAGTGGTAAGTTTCATTGTATAATATGAATTTAGTTTCATATAACTTATTTACTATTTAATTAATATTTAGGTTCTGGCTTTGGATGCGTTTATCCTAATGGATATGGTATCAATTATCTTACTGGTGATCATTTATTAAAATTTGGTATAGAATCCAAATATTCCTCAACCGAAACAGATTCAAACGCTTTTAGACAAAATGTTGTGAATGCATTAAAAGATATGAAAAATATATGTGAATGTGTTAATGGTAAATACGAGAAAGAAAGTAAGTTATGATTAACAATAGAAATATTTAATGTGTTATTTCATTTTACATATTTAAAACAATTAATTGTATTCTTTAAGGTCATTGATAAAATCTCATATTGAGAAAATTATTTATTTAGAGATAAGTTCTTATACACGAAAATAAAATGATATTATAGTTTTAAAAGTACAAAATAAATGAATTCCATATATAAAAATATGAAATAATCAGACTTTTTTATTTTAATGTACAAAATGCTCTAAATAAATTTAACTTATTATTACTATTCACTTCAGCCTCAATTGTGATGGGGACATTAGCACCAACAAATAATACACTTCCAGGTTCTAATGATTCTGATAAATTATTAACTTTTAAAGTTCCTTTCCCATCAGTGACAATTATAACACTAGGACCTGGAATCCCATCAAAAACTTCTTTTTTTTCCAGAGAATTAATTTGAGTCATGCTAACAGAAAATTCTTCGATTGGCGGATCATATAAAACGGTCAATTTATTGTTATTATATGGAATTGGAGCAAGAATTTGAGATTCAGCACTACCATAACGGTAAGATAACATATCCGTAAGTACGTTAACATCTTTAAATTTGGGAGTTAATCCCGCACGGACCACATTGTCACTAGCTGCCATGCACTCCACAATATCTGAAAAAGGAGATGATATTTATTTTACTTCATATTATTATATTTATTAAAAAAAAAAAAAAGATACTTTACCTCCAGATAAATAAGCATGAGGCTCATTTGCACCTAAAAATATGGCTTGGCCAGGATCCAATTTTATATAATTTAACAATAAAACACAAAATATTCCCACATCACCAGGAAATTGATCATTTAATCTAATTAAAAGTTCAGGAATGCTTCCTTTCACATGAGATGAATGATTATTAGATTTTAATCTTTTAATTAATTTATCAACTTGTTGAGAAACAATTAATTCATTTGATGTCATAATTTTAGTAAATAATTCACGAAGGGCAGATTTATTTAATTCAATATCTTCTGTAAGCTGAGAAACCTCCCTTCCATTAATTACCTGAAGAAAATGAGAAGAAATTTGATTTCCAATAAGCTCGACGAGTTCAGGATATTCATTAAAAAATGATTTTATTTCTTCTAGAGGTCTAAAACCACATAAAGCTTCAAATTCTGTAATTGCTATAGCCATTTCAGGTTTATGATTTGGATCTGAAAATTTAAATAATGAATAAATTTTTTAATTAGCTAAAAAGCAAACTAATTAAATTACAAAAAAATCAAAAAAAAATATTGATAAAACTTCACCTTTATAAATCTTTGGAAATTTTTCAAATAATTCTTTTCCAAGTTTTTTATCAGGGTGAGCTTGAATAGAGAGAGCTATACGTACAGATAATACTTTAAATAAAAATGGTAAATTACCATTATAAATTTTAGAAATTTCTGATGTAAGCAATTCGTTTGGATTTGAATCTATTTTTTCTTTAAGTGAAATTGATGGTTGTTCGGCTAATACACTTGGTCCATTTGGATGTGTTCCCATCCATAACTTATAGTAAAATTTTAATTAGTAATTTATTTAAAAAAGGGTAAAATTTTACACATTATTCACCTCAGCATATCGTTTATCGAGTTGAACCTCAAAATCTTTTGAAATTTGAGCGAACTGAGCTACTTTACTCTCACTACCAATTTTTCCCCAATCATAATTTTGGACTGCACATTTTAATTTATAAACTGCCAGTTCGGACATTTTGCAACAACGAAATTTAAGTTCTACACATTGTATGTCGATCATAATAAAATTTGCACTTTTTTTATTACGTAATTCATGATCCTCATAACGCACTTGTAGAAATTCGAAAAATTTATATATTTAATAATTTAACATTGTCCTTATAAGAGTCATTGCTGGAGAATTTTTGAAATAAGTTATTTTCTTGAAGAAAATGTGTAATGGATTAAAAAGTACTTATAAATTTTAAACGCTTGTCACAATTCAAAAGAAAGTAAATGAAATTTTTAATTTCAAATTTATTAAAAAACTGTTATTAAAAACTATTATATTAATGTTCTTTTAGAATACACTCGAGATTTCTGCTAACTACAGAATAACTTTTCAATTCTAGAGTTCTTGACCGGTGTATTGAATGAATAAGCAAATGTAGAAATTATTTCATGAAGTAGTTAAAGGAAAAAATTTTTTTATAATTACAAATTATGCAAACTTGTATTTTTATGAAAGGTCTTCTCTGTTTAAAATGGTTCTATTTGTGAATTTTCAAAAAATCATGAGTATTTTTATATAGCCTTAAAACGCATCTGACATCCTTATTCTCATTGCTATCAGTCACCATTGATCTGTTTGAAAGAGGTTCCTGATATAGAGCATCAGAATGTAAATATCAATGAACGTCCTATAAAGGAATCATAAAAAGATATCAACACTATGAAGCACCCGATAGTGACCATAAAACCTTAAATCAAATGGTGTACCAAATTACTATTTACATCCCATCAAAATCCAGAAGTTGCGCATGTAACTAGTTTTCCAATTATCCATTGCTTTTTTCTTTCATTATTACATAAATCACCATGTAAATAATCTATTTGAAGTTTCCTTATACAAATATTCGAAGCCTGAAAGAGTTGCAAACAGTTTTCCTGCTGAAAATTATTTACGATCGATGACTCGTAGAACGTAGAATCAGCAAAATTATACTCCAAGATTGTGCCTGAATTCTGATCGTATACATCAGTACTAACATAATTAGACCAATTTTCGACACTGTTTTTAACATTTCCAAGCCGTCCTCTAGCTTATTGCATTAAAATAACATAGCTTAATAATCATAGATTAGCCGTTATCTTTCATACTATTATTATACTATCTAAAATCCGATATACTAAAATACAATCCAATAACTGAAATTATTAAGTAATTCAGTGTATTTTATATATTTTCTTTATAAATATAATTTCTTTCATTAAGAAACAAATTAAACCTGATTGAGTGAACGCGAAAAATTTGATCTTCAAAAATTATGTAATAAATGACCGACATGTACCCTACCATTATTGGATAAAACTGATTCTTTTTCCCGGATTTTAAAAGAATCTTTTTAAAGGCTCATTTACGGTGTTTGCGGAAAAAAACTGGCACTCTTTTTTATTATCCCTTAAACTGTAGGGGTTAAAATTAATTTTAAAAATTTTAGAATTTTTAAGTTATCTTAAGATCCTGTGATCATAAAAAGATGAAATTTAGTTTGTTAGATTCCTCTTATTGAGACGCATCTAATGGTAACAAAATTGTATCTGAGAATTTGGTAAATAAAAGGTTATATTACTTTATAGATTTTTAGATATTGGAAGATATCTTATCACCTAATGATTATAGAAAGCTGGACTTTATTTTATCAGATTCTTCTCATCGAAATGGTGGTAGTTTTATGTTTCAGACCAGACCAGTAGATAAAAAGATATTTTAATTTTAAAGAATTTAGCCTTATTTGGGGGATGTCTAAAGCGGGGAAATCACGTGATAATAGTAAAATATTTGTCGCCCGTGTCACGTCCTCTACTCTTTCATTTTTATTAAGTATTCTGAAATTTTTCGGTTAATAAACTTCTATATGTCACACCCATATTTGTCACATTCGAAATTTCTTAATGCCGTAATGCGGGCCAAAAATCTGTATAAATTGGGCGACTTACCCCCGCTTTAGACGACCCCCTTATTTGTAATAATTTGTAGATCATCTAATATATTAAAAACGTTGTCGTCACGTGGTGTCACGTTTAGACTACCTGTATAAATAAATATTTTAATCGTGTAACCTTAATTTTATTGGCCTGAATATATTGAGTAATGTTACACAAATTCCAAAAAAAGGAAATTTTGCTTTTCGCAAAAATTAGAAATTTTGGATTTATGAATATTCCAAAAAAGGATATTAATATGCAGATCATTTAATTCCGGCCAGCATTTATATTAATTTTGGCCAAAATCATATAATGCATAATATGTATAAGGATATTTATTATATGGTTCCGAATTTAAATAACCCCCCTGAAAATAAGCAATCCTGGGTAATTTTAACCAGAGTTATGACCACTGGCCAGGATTAAGTACAAAAAATAGTTATTTAATTTCAGAACTATATGGTAAGTTTAAAATTAAAGTTA
Source organism: Rhizophagus clarus (assembly GCA_015698045.1). Classification (NCBI taxonomy): domain Eukaryota; kingdom Fungi; phylum Glomeromycota; class Glomeromycetes; order Glomerales; family Glomeraceae; genus Rhizophagus; species Rhizophagus clarus. The sequence goes on along the minus strand of BLAL01000016.1, from coordinate 1,130,713 downwards.
GAAGAATTATTAGTTAGGGTTAGGAATAGGGTTAGGGTTAAGAGTTAGAGTTAGGATTAGGGTTAGAGTTAGGGTTAATTAGAATTAGGATTAAGGTTAGGAATTAGGGTTAGGGTTAGGGATTAGGGTTAGGGATTAGGATTAGAGATTAGGGATTAGGGTTAAAAATTAGGATTAGGGTTAGGGTTAGGTTATTATATTAAATATTATTAATTATTATGACAAATCTTTATATGCCAACCGTTGACGTAGGCAACGGGTATTTACTAGTTTACTTTTAAAAATCATTAATCAAATTTACTTATAACTTCATAATTCTCAGTTAAATATAAATTTAGTATCATTGAATTCGTCTCAACAAGGCGATTCTAATAAGTTATGATTTATTTTTCCGTTTGTTAATCACTAGATATGTAAAATATCAAAAAATAGTGCATCACATTTTCTTATATATATATTACTATGAGTTTTAAACTTAGATATGAATTATTACCATTTAATTAGATGATTCCAACAAGTTATATTTCATCCTTCCGCGATCACCAGATGCAGATTAATATAGAAAAGAAGCTAAAAAGGGAATAATAGATTATTAAAGTATTATTAATGTCTATTTTTTAAAATCCATTTTAAATATATGAAATTAGTGAGTGAGACTACTAAAATTTGGTAGTCTTAATATGTATTCTTAAATTAGTCGTAAGATGCAAAAAATTTGGTTCTATTTTTAGTTACAGTTTCTTCGATTTACAAGGTGAGAACAATCAAACTAAAATCTGTAAAAATATTTGTAGATCTTAAATATTTAATCGAGACAATATTGATATTTCGAATTATGTTGCTCGCACGATTCATGCATTGAAAGTTCCTGTACGAACTATTTGCAGGTTACAACGATCATATTTTCCTTATAAGAGAGAAGTGTAAGGCAAATTTTTTCCCAAAAAAAACCATATCGTATGATTATTTATGAGTAATGTTGGGTAATTTATCAATTAAAGATAATAGATTAGATAATATTGTTAATCTGCTATATTAATTGTTTTTTTTTGATTTTAGAATAAGCAACATGCACAACATACACGTTAAGTTAGTACAAGCATCAGTAACACAAATTTTTTTTTTTTTTTTTTTTTTTTTTTTTTTTTTTTTATTTTATTATGAATTCAAACTAAAGGAAACTTTAGCCACTCTTTTGTATTTAAAAGGTATTGTTTTGCGAGTTTTTCCCTACCTTTAAAAAAAAAAAAATTTTCTTTGTTACGTTAAGAAAAGTAATAATGAGTTCAACTCATACATTTTCAACGTCTCTGCAACGTGCTACGTCAGGTTATTCTGCTCTTATATCTTCCAGAGCTAGTAAGAGAATAAAATATACTTTACCAACATTTACTAATCTTGTTAACAACCAACGACGATGGAAGGCTAGTGCTGTTAGGTAAATACATATAAATTTTCGCAGATATTTTATAATAATAGCAAAATTTGATTTTTTTTTTTTTTTTTTTGAAATTGTTATTCTAGCCCTCATCCACAACCTGTACCTTATTATACTCCGCCGCCAACACGAAAACAAAATATTCCTCCTCCATCAACACCAAAGAAAAATGATCCTTCTCCATCGACACCGACAACCTCACAAACTTTCCCAACAGCCGCATATGATGATTCCTTTGTGGGCTTAACGGGTGGTCAAATATTTCATGAATTGATGTTGCGTCATGGCGTAAAACAAGTATTTGGATATCCAGGAGGTGCAATCCTTCCCGTATTTGATGCTATATACAATTCAACCCATTTCGATTTTGTCCTTCCAAGACATGAACAAGGAGCTGGACATATGGCAGAGGGTTATGCGAGAGCAAGCGGTAAACCAGGTGTCGTATTGGTTACTTCCGGTCCTGGAGCAACCAATGTTGTTACCCCTATGCAAGACGCCCTTTGTGATGGCACTCCCTTGATTGTATTTTGTGGACAAGTTCCTGTATCAGCTATTGGAACCGATGCTTTTCAAGAAGCTGACGTTGTTGGTATAAGTCGTGCCTGCACAAAGGTATTTTTATTTATAATTTCGTGTCAGAACACAAATAAGAATTTTTTTTTTTTAATTATCAATATTCAATTATAGTGGAATGTAATGATAAAAGATATTGCAGAATTGCCACGTCGTATTACTGAAGCATTTGAAATAGCAACTACGGGTCGTCCTGGACCTGTACTTGTTGATTTACCAAAAGACGTTACCGCTAGCATTCTTACAAAACCTATACCCACACAATATACAATTCCTTTTCGAGCATTTAACGAATCACCTGCATTAGCATCTTCTTTGACAAATACACCTAATATTAAACGTGCGGCTGAAATGATTAATAAAGCCAAGAGACCCATCATTTATGCAGGTCAAGGAGTTTTATCAACGCCAGAAGGACCAATACGCTTAAGGGAGTTAGCATCGCGTGCTAATATTCCAGTGACAACAACTTTACAAGGGCTTGGTGCTTTTGATGAATTGGATCCTCGTAGTCTTCATATGTTGGGTATGCATGGGTCAGCATACGCAAATTTGGCCATGCAAAATGCTGATACCATTATTGCTTTGGGAGCAAGATTTGATGATCGTGTTACTGGTCGCCTGTCACGTAAGTATTCAGGTTTTTAATTTGTGAAAAAAAAAAAATTTAAATTTTAAAATTATTCCACCTATTTTATAGATTTTGCACCAAAAGCTAAAGAGGCAGCAAGAGAAAATAGAGGAGGTATAATTCATTTTGAAATAAGTCCCAAGAATATCAATAAGGTTGTACAAGCTACAACAGCTGTTGAAGGAGATGTTTCAGATAATCTTAATAGGCTTTTACCGCTTATTGAATCACAAGAAAGAAAAGAATGGTTTTCAGAGATTAATGAATGGAAAAAAAAATATCCATGGAAATATTCAAAACCGTCATCACCAGATAAACCATTAAAACCACAACAAATTATAGAAGAATTGGATAGGCAGACAGCAGATTGTAAAGAAAATGTACTTATAACAACAGGAGTGGGACAACATCAAATGTGGATAGCACAATTTTTTAGATGGAGATATCCAAGAACAATGATTACATCAGGAGGATTAGGTACAATGGGATACGGATTACCAGCAGCGATTGGAGCAAAAGTTGCAAGACCTAATAAAATTGTTATTGATATTGATGGAGATGCAAGTTTTTGTATGACAGGGATGGAATTAGCTACAGCATCACAATATAATATTGGAGTAAAAGTTTTAATTTTAAATAATGATTTTCAAGGAATGGTAAAACAGTGGCAAGATCTCTTTTATGAAGAAAGATATAGTCAAACTAGAATGGTGAATCCTGATTTTGTAAAATTAGCAGAATCAATGGGGGTTAAAGCATTGAGGATTCGTACGGAAGAAGAATTGCCAAGTAAATTGAAAGAATTTTTAGAATATAATGATGGGCCAATTGTATGCGATGTAATTATAGAAAAACATGAGCACGTTTATCCTATGGTACCAGCCGGTAAAGCTTTAGATGAATTCATTGTACATCCAGATTTGATGGAATAAGCGATAAAAATTAGTTTTTAAAAGAGGAATAACAACTTTTTTGTGTGTTTTTATATATCAATGTATATATATTTTTAAAAACAAAAAAAATAATAATTCTTATTAGGTAAAAAAAAGTAGAATTAGTATTAGTGTCATTAGTATCATTAGTATCATAAGTATCATTAGTATCATAAATAAACTTTTATTTTAACAAATATAAAATTTTTATTTATAAATAAATAAAAATAATATTCAAACGATTATTTTAATTAAACCGGGGAATTATCTAGCAATTTACACGTATGACATATAACGGTGACAAATAAGATTTTTATATATAGTAAAATGAAAGTATCTACTTGTTAAAGTTGTTAAATTATCATGATCGATTACTTCTAACGCAACAATTACGGTCAAGTAAAGCCATCCCCCAGTAATAGTCATGTTTTCTCTCCTAAAAGTAATTGCCTTGTACATAATTTCCACGTGGAACATGTGGGACACGTGGAACATGTGAACTTGAAATTGGTGTGCTTGTAACACCTTGTTTAATATTTCCTTTTTGTACATTATTATTATAATATCCACCCGTCCGAATATCATGATTAGGACTAACTTTATTGAGTGTATTATTATAATTCAAATTTAATTGATTATAAGATTTCTTTGAAGGAATTAATCTTTTTGCTGCATTGTAATCACCGGAAGTTGGAGGCGGTTGTCGTCTTGAAGGTAAAGAATTACTATAATTAGAACTTTGATTTTTAATTCGATCATCAATGATCCTTCTTGAATCAATATTTTTTGGTAAAGGAGGAGGATGAGGATAAACATTTTCGTGATTTCGTATGTTATTACGATCAAATGAACTTGGAGGTGGAGCACTTTTATCTCTACCTCTATTCATTTTTATTGAAGTATGATATTGAACTGGTGATATGTCTCTATTACGATCAAATGAACCTGGAGGCGGAGCACTTTTATCTCTACCTCTATTCATTTTTGTTAAAGTATGATTTTGACCGGGTGGTATGTCTCTTGTAGAATTATTATAGGGTCGACTTTTAATTTGACGTCCTCTATCGTTATTTACTTCAGAAAACGGAGTAGGATTATTATATACATTTCTGGTTTGTTTAGTTGAAGTATGTTCTATTTGAGGTATATATGAATTTTTTGTGAATTCCGAATTATGTTTGGTATCTGAATCGTATAACCAATCTGGTAAATCAGCACCTTTATCTTCATAATATTCTCTTAGAATACGAGATACATGAGTTTCTCCATCCCAATCATCTTTTTCTGATTCTATTATAAAAATATATATATATAAAAAAAAAAAAAAAAAATATTTTAAGTACACATCCTTTTTTTTTTTTTTTTTTTTTAAGAGAATTCATTGTTATTTATTTACCATTATCAGAATCATCATCAACATTATATATGGCAGTGGCACTAGTCATAAATTTATTCCATAAATTATAAGTTTCTGTCGAATTAGAAGAAGAAGAATTCAATTTTGAATTATTGGATGAAGAATCTTTTGTTATTATAGGTAATCCTTCTGAAGTTGGTATACCACATTTATGTCTTGCAGGGTATAAACCAACATCTTGACCACAATCTTTACATAATACTACAATACGAGAAATTCGATAGTCTATAACATCTACCATATTGGTTTTCTTTTTATGCTTTTTTCTGGTTTTTTTTTTGTTTTTTTTTATTAAAAAAGAAAAAAAAGAAAAAATTATATTACAAATAAATGTAGGGTGTGAATATATATTATCTCTCTAAATATGAAAAAAAAATTTTGTTTTTTTTTTTTTTTTTGTTAATGCTTGAAAAAAATTATTCGAAATGCTTTGAAAATGAAAAATGCGTGAAAAATGACTGAAATGTTTTGAAAATGGTTTGAATGGTTTGAAATGTTTTTGAAATATATTGAAATGAAAAAAATAGTTCCAGACTATTTGTTCCAGAAATTCCAGATTAAAGGACATGAACAATTTAAATAAAAAATCATTCTTTTTACGTTCTTTTTTTTTTTTTTTTTTTTTTTTTTGATTTTTAACGGATAAAGACAATAAATGAAACAGTTTCGGATGTTTGTAACCGACTAATAAATAAAAACCTTAAAAAAATTTAAAAGATCATCTTTATTTTACAAACTTAATTAATATTTTGTCGCACTAAATTACAATAATTACCAAAAAAAGCTTTTGAAATATATATTATTACCTAAAAACAATTATAAGTTTGGTTTTTTTTTTAAAATGGCATTATCTATCGAAAATTTACCAATAGAATGTAAAAGAACTATTGATTCACATCAAGGCCCTGTACATATTGCAAGATATAATACAACTGGGGATTATGTTTTAAGTGGTGGTCAAGATAGAACTGTACGCTTATGGAATCCCGAAACTGGTTTAAATATTAAAACTTATACTGGACATGGTAAAGAAGTTTTAGATTTATCTGTGTAAGTAAATTATATTGATGTATTTTAATAGAATTATCTTTTCTAACTTGAGATATATTAGAACTCAAGATCACTCTCGGTTCGCGTCCTGTGGAGGTGATAGACAAGTTTATTATTGGGACGTTTCAACCGGAAATACTATTCGCCGTTTCGAAGGACACAACCACGTAACGCATGAATTTTTATTGTAAATGTATAATTGTCGTACGAAAATTAATAAAATTTTTAAATTGTAGCGAATAAATGCTGTTGGTTTTAATTGGGAGGGAACTGTTTTGGCAAGTGGTAAGTAAACCTTTAAATTCAAATCTGATTTCTTATCAACAATTTACTTATACGTTTTTTTTCTAAAGGTTCATTTGATACAACAATACGACTATGGGATTGCAGGTAAATTTAAATATTTTATTTATGAAATTATCGCAAACACTTTCGTTCATCGCATTATAATATAGATCAAATTCTCGTGCCCCAATTCAAATTCTTGAAGAACCAAAAGATAGCGTAACTTCATTACATGTAACTCAATATGAAATTGTTTCTGGAAGTGCTGATGGTTGTATACGTACTCATGATATTAGAATGGGTGTTCTTACAACCGATCTAATTTCTCGTAAGTTAAATGAATCATGTATGATATTTATCATCTTATAGATTTTCTTTACTTATGTATAAATTATGTTTAAGATCCTGTAACATCAGTTTGTGTTTCGGGAGATAACAATTGTATCCTTGCTAGTTCTCTTGATAGCACGATTAGATTAATGGATAGAGAAAATGGAGGTCTTTTAAATGAGTAGGTTAAAGTTTAGAATTTTATACATTCATTTTACATAGTTTATTAATTTTATCATTTGTAATAGTTTCAAAGGTCATGAAAATGTTTCATACAAAATTCATTCTCGTTTATCAAATAATGATGCCTATGTAATAAGTGGTTCAGAAAATGGAAAAATATATATTTGGGATTTATTAGAGGTAAATGAAAAAAAAATTGTCTTTTAAATAATAATTGTTTTTTATTAATTATTTTTCTTTTTTTTTTTTTTTTTTATTTAGGGTAATTTATTGATTTCTTTTCAAGCGCATTCTAATGTTGTAACATGTATTGCATTTCACCCTAGACATAATTACATGATATCTACTAGTGTAGATGGAACTGCAAAATATTGGAAACCAGTATCTACCTAACTAATTAAATATTATATTATATTATTACTATTCGAGAAAAATAAGTTGACTGAAAAAAAAAAGTTTTATTTTTGGAGAGAAACAATTGTCGTTCACTTTACAAATTATAATCAATTTTCTGTTATAAAAGGTATTAATTAGAACTTATAGTTCTTTTCAAAAGAAAAAAAAAAAAAAAAAAAAAAGAATTTTTTATAAATAAAAAATTGTATAAAGCAAACCGATCCATGTTTCTCGTTCATTCTTCGTTTTCGTCATCATCATCTTCACTGTCAGATTCAACAGTCCTAAGCCAATTAACAAATGATTCCATTTGTTTTAAAAACAAACCTTTGCCACTGGGTTTGGCACCTTTCTCATACCAATAAAAGATAGCATTCTCAGATACAACATCTTTTTCATATAAAATCTTTACAATTAAACGGAAATGTCTCATCAATCTTGTATCTTCGTGACAATAAATTTGGATTTTTTGCAAAAGTGCAACTTCAGACTTTGGATTAGATGCAAATGCGGCAAGAATTTCAGCATTTTTCTGGTATAGCATTTTCAATGAAAATACGTTAGTAACGTATTTATAGAATTTATAAATATATATTATAAAAAAAAGTATAAACTTACTTTAATTTGACGTGAAGCTTGATTTTCAATCATATCTGGACGGGCACTCCAATCAACAGCTTGCATCAATGCATCCCAGACTATTTGAACAAAATCACTTTCTTGCCAATTACCTTCCTTGATGCGTTGTTTAAGATAAACAACAATCTAAATTTGTAAGAAAAAAAAAATCTTAGTATTCTATATAAATACAAATATTTTTTTTAAACATAAAATGCTAAATACCTCTTGAGAACTGCTTTCATTTTCCAACATTTCCTTAACGTGATCAATCGTTTGTTCTTTCAAAAAATTTCTTTGTTTTTGACTATGATATTCAACAAGCTGTTTCATATCCTCGGCTTCAAAATAACGAGCAAAATATTCCTCATCTCGTTTATTTGGAGGGAAAAATTCCAAAAGCTTGTTGTCTATTCCTGCTTTTTTAAGGGAACCACCTAGGTGTTCAATACTTTGTTCACCAAGATAAGCTTTGAATACGGAAGTAACAAATTGGAGTGAGAGGCCTTCTTTGACAAGATGTTCTTGAAAAAGAACTGTCAAAAAGTTAAGGTTGGTCATCTGACCAGAAGCAAACAAGCCAATCGCGGTGGCAAGTCTATAATTTTCCTCGGGTTTCCATTTGTTAATGTATCTAAGCAAGTTGCTTATAGTTTCTTCGAAACTACGCTGCAAGTATTTATAACGTTGACGAATTAGCTTATCGAAAACTTCAACATGCTTTTTGATACTTTCGAGATTATCATCTGCAGAAAAAATTGAAAATGGACTACGTTTTGCTCCATCGTCAATAATTGTACCTCCGGGGGCTTCAAAATTAAAAAAGAAGGTTAATAATAGATCAGTTACAAGAAATTAAAAGAAAAAGTTAACGAAATCATTTTATATACCTAATATACCGCCGGTAAGAAGGATTTCAAATAAAGTTTCACCGTATTTTTTAAAGTCAAGTGTATTACCCGCTGCGTCTAATTTTTGAGAGATTAGTTCAAAGTTTCCAGGTTGAGCTTCCGAAAGTGTTTTTAAAATACTATCTCTAAAAACTAGGAGTCAAATATATAATAATAAAAGTAGTTAATAAAAAATGAAAAATTTTTCATCAAAAAAAAAAAAAAAAAAAAAAAGAAAGAAAAGGAACGGAAGCTTACCAATAGGCTCGTATTTAGCCTGAGCTTTTTGCTGGCTCTATAATAAAAAAAAAGAACAAAAAAAAAAATTAATGTTTGAATAATAATTTTTAAACAGGAAATAAAATTTTGATGACAAACCTTTCTTGTTTTGATTTTAACACCATGTAAAGCAGGTTTTGAGTTAGCGTTTGCGTTGGTTGGGGTCTGTATCGCGCTCATTAAAATATCGAAAAAGTTTATAAATTATGTCTTAGTATAAAGAAAAGAAAACCTTTCGATACCTAAAGCCGATTTACTTAAGAAAAAAAAAAAGAATAAATAAAAAACTTAAGAAATTTTGGAATATTTATATTTGATACATTTCTTATCATGTTATACTGTATATGCGGACTTTTCCATGAACCAATTAGTTTCCTATTAATAATTTATTTCCGCAGTCAATCTAATCTTAATCGAGTTTAGTCAAGATGATTGATTGTCTTTATAATGTATATGTATAAGTATAAACTTAACCTTTTTTAAGTATAGTAACTGGCATAATAACAAAAACAAGGACAAAAGTAAAAGACATTGAAAGGCAAAAAAATTGTCAAACGCCACAATGTTTCAGATCATCCAAAAATGCTTATTACATAATTCTACACAAGATGATTCACGTTTAAATCAAGATTACACGGAATTACAAAGGATTATACATTTATTATTAAATTAAATTCGTTCTTTTTTAATTATATTAATATAATTTTTTATCATAAATTTATTATCTATAATTAATTATTACTTAAAACCAGTTTATTTTAAATATATAAAAGTAAAATATTTTTAATAAATATATATTACCAAAACAAGTAAATTAATTCAATGACAAAGAATTACAATTTAAAATTAAAAATGATTTATATGTGATTATTATTTCTTGAAATTGATTAAAAATTTAAAAATTATACAATTTTGTATACAATAATACAATCTTTTTGAGTTTGTTGCTCATTAATTTAACTTATATTAATTTCGTTAATCATTATTTAATTTTATACATAATCCTTTTTCATTTTTTTCTCTTTTACTGTATTTCATAAAAAAAAAAATCGTAAAAAACTTACATATAAAACTTTTTTAATATTTTTTACATCCCCCTTCGGTCATATGCATTTAAATGTGCATTTTGTAGGGGTAATAGACGCATTCATGGAAGGTGCAGTTATGAAGAGTTGATCGTATATAATTCAATAATAATAATAATAATTATTATTATTTTTTTTACGTTTTTAATATAAAAAAAGTTAGTGTCAATAATCCGTGGCTACTTAAAAAAAACATTCTAGAAGCCTATCGTAGCAGGGCAAGTTTTCTTTTGATATGTAATCATGCCTGTCCTTTGCAGTCAGGATCATCAAAAATTTATCTGGGCTAAATTTCTATAATAAATAAACGTTGGAATACCCGAAATTCAAACCAGTTTGGAGTTGAAGTTGACCAATAATTTGATGATCCAATATGTCATTGGCGTCAAAATCCGGAGTTTATGATACCGAAAAATGAACAGAAATGGCAGTTATGATGATTATCCAACGAATAAAGTTTTCTTTTTTTTCTTTCAAGAGAAATCATTTTTTAAACATTTTGATAAAAATGGTTAATTAAAATGACATAGGAATTTCTCAAATCAAGTAATCAGATAATCTTAAAAGACTATCACAGTCATCTTGCGACCAGATACCATTAAAGCTGTTTACGGTAAATATGATTTCAGATGAAAATGGTACGTAATCAAAGGATTGAAAGTTTGAAACTAAAAAATGAAAAGCATGTGCGTTTCATAAACCCACCGATAAACAAGATATGAAGTTAACCGGGGTGTAGAGGAATGCTATTAATTCTAGATCTGCGATAACCGTGGGAACGATACCCCGATGAAGTGTCGTATAGAATAATGCTGTTTTGGAATTTTTTTTTTCATTTTCATCATCGATAGATCATAAAATTATTTAAAGAACACATGGTTACATAATTCAATCCAATAAATTTGTCCTTCTATCTTGAGATCAGAATAATAATCGGAGATTGTGTGTAAAAAAGCGACAATAGTTAGCTGGGAGTTTAGTTAACAATTTTGGTTAGGGTTCAAAGATGCTTTAGGCTTTAAACGATTTATTGAAATTTTGTGGTGAGCTGTTACACTTATTATTATCTACGGGACAATCGGACAGAAAACGGATTAATTTCGACGTTTTCGTGTTACCATTGGAATATATTTCTGTTACTAAATATGTTTTTGTTAAACATCCATCAATATAATATTAATCGATAATTTTAATATTTATAATACATTTTAATACATTTTGATATAATCTTTTTAATTTATTTATAATTTAATAATAATATTAACACACACAAAAAAAAAAAAAAAAAAAAAAAAGAGGGTGTTAAATGTTCACCAATCTTCAACATAATTTCCTGTAAAAGAATATTAGTCAAAATAAAAATAATAAATAGATTATATTACATAAATTATATTACCTGGAAAATCACCAATTCTACCATTCAACTTTCCCTTCCACCATTCATTTACATCTGCTGTTCGGGTAATAACTTCAATCTTATCTCCTTTTTTAAATGATAAATCACCATCTGCTTGTGCATCATAATCGTATAAAGCTCTAACATATTGGACAGATTTCGGTTTTGAACCATGAGGTGGAAGTGGTGGTGGCGCCTTTTTTTGAATAGGATAAAGTTTCGAATTCGCTGAAGACATAGATACAGAACTTGATAAATGTGTTGGTGTATAAGCTGGTGGTGGATCTTCCTCACTACCATGATGATTTGTATGTCTTGAAGCAACTTGTTCACCATCATCATCATTATCATGACCATGATGAGCACTGCTACCTATATTCAAGTAGAAAATATAAGGTGAACACATAATATAATAAAAAAAAAAAAAAAAAGAACGAATCTTTCAGATTTCTTACTTTCTTTTCTAGATTTTTTCTTGTTTTTCAATACAGTTAATTGAGTATCTATTTGTCGATTTACTTCGTCTTTTCTATCATTATAATGATTTACGATATCAGATTGGACATCAAAATGACCAGTATCAGAAACTAATTGGTCCATTCTCTCATACAAAATTCGATAAATTTTTAATTGTAAATGATAAAAATTAGTGACAACTGGTTCAATGAATTGAGCTCTATATTCAAAAAACATGGGTAACTCTTTCTTAAGTAAATCATTATAATATTCATATTCTTCAGTTGCTTTGGTAAGATGTTCTTCCGCCTGTATAAAGAATGTCAATAATTAATAAAAGTCACAATAATAATAATATTATTATTATTACTATTATAATAATAATAATTACCTTGATTAATGATTTTTCATCATTTAAAGATTTATCTTTTTTATCTTTAAGTTTTTTCACACTATTTGTATAACGGTCGAAATCGACTTTTTTATGATCTCGTTTTGTAATAGTTTTCTTTATCAATTTAACAACGTCTATAAAGTCCTTTGAAGGTAACACTACCAATTCATCTATACGGTCCTAAAATTATAAAACTCGCATTATTATATACTACTTTTAATATTATTAATTGTTATTAATATAAAAAAAATCACCCACCAATTCAGGTAATAGAATATCTCTTAAATCAGACATCGTACTTTTAAATTCATCAGCAGCTCTCATAGTCTGAACAGGAGTTGTAGTTCGACGAGCAGTTGATTCAGTTTCATGTTTGCCTACGATTGGATTATATAATTCTACCAGAATATCGGAAATATTATATTGATGATTCAACATATCTAAAAATTTAAAATGGTATTAGTTAATAGATTAAAAAAAAAAAAGATAAAAATTTTTTTAAAAAAAAACTTACGTGAAACACCATCCCTAAATTTAATAGCATCTTTGTATAACTTTTCTGTTCCAGTATGTAATTCATTGAATCGATTTAAAATGTCATCAAATTGAATATCACGAGTAGCTAAATTATAATAATAATAAACAAAATATTTTTGTATCAGGACAACAAAATTATGTAAGGATTTCATTAAGAAAATATAACACAACATAAAACTTCTGATCACACCAGTTCCAAGTCCAGTTTTTACACGAATATTTTGAGGTAATCTCCCAAAAGTTTTTTTAGTACCCTTCCTAAAAAATAACTGTTAGCTAAGGTTGAGTCATCCTTTTTCAAAATTTAACAAAATTTAAGTTCGTAAACATACCAACTCATAATAATCTACAGAAATTTACCAAGAATCTAGGTATTTGAATATATGGCTTCATAATTCTAACATCTAAAATTAATAATATAGAACTTCAATATGGGAACATCCAATACCAATAAAAGATCATGTCGCACCAAACTGAAATGACTGACAATTTGATCAGGTTACTTCCAAGATTTTTCCGAAATGCCAAGATTAAATTACCAACCACAACTCCCAATTATTAATAAAAATTTCAAAGAAATACCGGGGAAACATTTTTTTTTTTTTTTTTTATTACAAACAATTATGGGGAATAAAAAAGAATATTACATGACAAATGCCCCCGAACTTTATGAAAATCATGTGACTGTCCTGTCCATTTGACCAAAAGATACTCATCGTAAAGAAATTAGCATTGGAATTATGAAATAAGTACCGATTATCTTGATTATCCGTTGCCAACAAAAAAAACTTTATATATTTTGACACCACCTCAAGTATGAAAATTTGGCTGATTTTGAGGCTACAATGTTTTTATTATATTTTCGTAGATCTATCCGGAAAAATAAAACTTCTAGTCTGTTAAATCCGGGAAATCGATAAAAAAAACTAACTAATTCTCTGAGTTATATTATACACGTGATTGTCGTAATCAATCAATTAATTATTTATGTCATAAGGCGAAAAAAAAAAAAAAAAAATTTGGGGAAGATTTACAACAATCTAATAACACAATAAGTAAGTTTAAAATAAAGTAAATATTGTGAGTGGTCAAGTAAATGTAGTGTATCTGTGTATCTTTTTTTTTTTTTCTTGTTCTCCACAAATAAAAGCAACTCATATATCAAGTCATACATATCATGCATTATTGCATATATATACGACAAATCGAATAAATCGAATCAATGTTGCATGCTTATTAAATATTTGGTGACACTGATTATGAAGATAACATCATTCATATTATTTATTTTTTTTTTTATTTTTTTTTTTTTTTGTTATTTATTTATTTATAAAGGGTACCTCCGATCAACCAAAAAATTATTCAAAAAAAGATAAATCAGAATATTTTTTTTTTTTTTTTTTTTTCTGATTTTAGTACATAAATGTTGACATCCTCGACATGTCTTATCGTACTAAACATTTCTGTAGTTAATTTAATTTATTCCAATTTAATAAACCAGAGGCTAAAAAACCTCAAAAAAGAAATATGTGTTCCTTTTTATTGACATTTGCCAAGATGTCGTACCAAAAATCCAGTTAAATAAAAAAAAACATTTTTTTATATTATAATTTTAAAGCCCCCTTTCCCTATATCTCCCTATTACGATATCTATATTATAATGTTACAATAAGTTCAATATAATTTAAATTATCCAAATAATCCCGATATGATCTTCTATCAGTAAGATAGGTGAAAATATGTTTATGATGAATGGATTAGCGTGAATTATATTATTAATATGACCCTTTGAAACAAACCATTGGCAATTTTTTTTTTTTACCTTCATAAGAATTTCATTTTAAAATAAATCCTCCCTAGTTTTTTTTCTGTTCACCTTAAATAATATAATAATTTTTCAAAAAAAAAAGTGGCTCTTCTTTTTCTTAAATGATTTTTTTATATGCGACTTCTCGTTTCACTACGTTTTTTCCATAGATTTTATTTAGTTTTGTTGTTATCATATGAAATAAATTTGAAATTGAAAAAAAAAAAAAAACTTGAAATTTTCAGTAAATATATTGTGGATAGTTGCCAATTAATTCAATTAATTTATTTATTTATTTTTTTATATTTCCAAATAAATTATAGTGCTTTTCCCGTTATATAAATTCAACCTTCTTCCTCTCGTTAAAAAAAAAAAAAATAAAAAAAAATTTTTTTTTTTTTTTTTTACAAATATATTTAGATATTTTTATTATAAACAAATTAGAAATTCTTTTTTTGGTATTAATTTTTCGTAGATCTTTCTCGTATCCTCTTCAAAAAATTTTCGCCACTTTTTCACATATAAATACCTCCTTCACCTCAACTACTATTTTTTTCTTTTTTCCAAACCCGTTTCAACTCTTTTAGTTTTTTAAAAAAAGAAAATATGGTTACCTTTACCACAGATTATTGGGCACCAGCTCTTGATAGTAAGGCCCGTCGTCGTACTGAATCAGAAGAAAGGGCCGTTAGAGTTACAAGAGAACGTAGCTTGAAAAGAAATAAAGAATTATTAATCGTTGATATTACTAATCCAACTAAATCTCCCTTTAATAACGATAAATCTAAATCGATGGCTGATAATAATGATAGTAAACTTACTTTACCTAATTTAGAAATTTCATCTGATCCTTCTATCGATAGTATTACCGTTAATCCTTCTCTTTCTTCAAATGGAAATTTATCAATTGATTCTATCAAAAGTAATACTACTACCACCGCCACCACTTTAAAATCTGTTAATGGTGATTTACATAAAAGAAAATCTTTGGTACAGAGTGTACAAAAATTATTTCATCATGAATCAAAAGGTGAAAATAAACCTTCCGTATCTTCTCCTACTGAAGAAAAAGGTGAATTTACCTTTGGTAGTACTGCCTCTGATAAATTATCATTATTAAAAGAAATTCTTAACCCTACCCTTGATCCTGATAATGATAAACAAACTCAAAAAAGTGATAGTGGTAGTGAAAATGGTATCAACAAATATGGTGTATGTGAAAAAGGTTGTATAGGTAAAGGTGCTACAGCTGTCGTACGTCTCTCCCATAAAATTGGTAATTCAGATGAAAGAACTTATGCTGTTAAAGAATTTAGAAAGAGAAGAAAAAATGAAACTGAAAAAGATTATGTTAAAAAACTTACAAGTGAATTTTGTATAAGTTCAACTTTACAACATGTTAATGTAGTACGTACTGTTGATTTGGTTCAAGATGAAAATCATAATTGGTGTGAAGTAATGGAATATTGTGCTGGTGGTGATTTATATACTGCTATTAAATCAAATTTTATGACTACGATAGAGATAAATTGTTGTTTTAAACAACTTATAAATGGTATAGATTATTTACATTCCAATGGTGTTGCTCATAGAGATATTAAACCGGAAAATCTTTTACTTGATAAGAATGGTCATTTAAAAATTACAGATTTTGGAGTTTCTGATGTATTTAAAACTTGTTGGGAAGAAGGTGCTCATATGTCTAGAGGTGTATGTGGTTCTGAACCATATATCGCTCCGGTAAATATGATTCGTTCTTTTTTTTTTTTTATTGCTCGTGTGTAACGTTTTTAATGACTTTACCTTCTCTTCTTCTTATTTAGGAACAATTCGAATCAAAAGAGTATGATGCAAGGAAAGTTGACATATGGGCGTGTGGTATTGTATATTATACCTTGGTATATCAAGGTATACCATTTAGAATGGCTGTACCAAACGATCCAAATTATGCCATCTATTTGGAAAGAAGAAATAATAGAGAATATCCACCATTTGAAAAATTACCTCAAGGATGTAGAGAATTGATGTATAGTATTTTAGAGCCTAGTCCAAGGAAACGTATAACTATTGAGGGAATTAAACAAGATCCATGGTTTAAATCAATAGAATCATGTTCTGATACTCCTCCAAAACAATTAAAACAAATACATCAACATATTTGTCCTGAAATATTAAAAGAAATTCAAAACGTAAATACTACGGAGGAAGTTAATAATAGAGGAAATGATAGTAAAAAGTAATTTAATTTTGTTTATAATAATTTTAGTTAATAATAATAATCATTGTACAAAAACAAAAAAAAAAAAAAAAAAATATTAATTTAGAATCTTAGATACATATAAGTATTAACTATCATTAAGATCTTTTTAAATTTTATTTATATTTAGTAAAATAAGTAAATAAGAGGAGAAAAACTAGTTCTTTAACTTTTCAATAGTTGAACTTTTTAAGTTATTATGGAATGATAATTAATTATTTATTTAATATGACTTAGCTTGTACAGTCGGTCTTATTTATTTATTATTCCATTATTATTATATTTAAATGAGTTTTTTCTCTCATTATTAATTTTTTTAATCTTTATTTTAAGCATGAAATAGTTCATTAATTGTAATTATATGAAGCACATTTGTATTATATTATTTTTTTTCCTTTAAAGAATTAATAAAGAGAAATTTCTTATTCATCGAAAAAACTACTTTAGCAAGAAATACCATATACGAAAAAGTACTGAAGAAAAAAAAAATGAAATAAGAATCGTTTTATTTAAATTAAAATAAATAAATTATACATTTGAATTTTTACAATTACATGAAAATCTATTTTTTAAAGAAAAATCTAGTATACAAAATAAATAAATTTTTTTTTTTTTAAAAAAAAAGAAAAAATTTTCTATACAAAATAAAGTCAATTATGTCCGTCAAAACAAACTACAACAAAAAAATTATTTAAATAAAATAGTTTAGAAGCACATAAATTTATTTCTCTTTGATAATAATTGTTCTACTTGACTTTCAAGTTTTGCGTAAGCCATTTCTACATTCTTTTTTAATTGTCTTTCTTCTGCCAAAACGCTTTCTATTTCTTCTTTTTCTTTGACAGATGTTTTCATTTCTTCATATTCATTCGATATGGTATCCAATTGAATTTTCAAATTTTCTATTTTTCTTTCAAGTTCTAATTTTTCTCGTCGTAAAATTATTAATTGTTGCTTAGCTTCACTTAATTCCTCTTCATTCTCTTTAAGTGTTTCTTCCAACATGTCAATGAGCTGTGTTTTCCCATCATTCTCTTCTTCTAATTCTGCAATCTTTTTATTCAATTCTTGTATCTCAGCATAATTATTTAAACCTTCCGATTCGGTTGTTTGGGTTGATCCAGTTGTTTGGGTTGATCGGGTTGTTTGGGTTGTTTTGGTTGATTTGGTTGATTGCAAATTATTTTCTTGTGCAAGTTCTTTTTTGATTTGTTTTTCATCAACAATTGATCTTGTTTGAAGATTTGTAAGTTCATAACCAAGTGTCTCAAGTTTCCCATTTAATTCAGCAAGATGAATATCTGAAATATTTCCATCTTTACCACCGGATTTTAATTGACTTATTATAGAATCAATTTTATTTGATTCATCAGCTTTTTCTGATTCTAGTTTTTTAGCTTCAAGTTCCTTGGTCTTCAATACTGCTTCTAATTGAACAATTCGTTGTTTTTGTTCATCTACACGATTCTCAGCATTCGCGTATTTATTGGCAACTTCCTCAAAATCATCGGTCAATAATTCTAAATCTTTTTGAAGTTGGTAGATCTTAGATTCGAGAACTCCATTCTTTACAAATGATTCATTTCTTTCGGTCACAAACTGCTTCGCTTTACTTTCCAATTCTTCAAGTCGTTCAACTGTTGCATCATTTCGTAAATGATCACAATGTTTTCGAAGTGCTTCAATCTCTTTATTCGCTTGTTTAAGTTTTTTAATCTCTTCATCACGACGTTCACGTGCTTCTTCAAGTTGAGATTCCAAAGATTTGACATGATCAACACTATAAACTTCGGTATTATTGACTTTTTCGAGTTTATGTTTTGTCTCATTCAACATATTTGTTAATTCATTTAATTTTTCTTCTTTTTTCTGTAAAGCTTTCTCCAACTCATCAATTAAAGTTGCTTGTTCTGCTTGTGCTGCTTCTGATTCTTCTAATTCTTTGGTCAAAGAATTTATATTTTCACATGTTATTTCTAATTCTCTAATATATTCCAATTGTCGATCAGCCAATCTTTGGGCATCTTTAATTTCCGCTGATGATGAACCATTACGGAACCTTGATTCAATTTCAGAAACCTTTGATTGAAGTTCGAAATCTAATGATTTAGATGATTCAGCTTTTTCTAAATCCGCTTTTGTCTTTTTAACCATTGCTTCTAATTCTGTTAATCGAGCATTTTTGTCGGTGATCATCTTTTCCTTTTCTACCAAAGTCGCATTTGCTTCTTTTAACATAGATTTTAATTCATTAACCATTTGACCATGTTTTTCATCAGATGCTTTAGATTCATCAAGTTGTAATTCTACTTTGGTCAATTTTTCTCCAAGTGTAGTCACTGATTCTTGATAAGTTCGAGCTGAGAGTTTTTCTTCTTCAAGTTGAGATTGTAGGTCGGATATAGTAGTCTCAAGTGTTGAAACAGTTATTTTTTGTGACACGACTGTTCTAGTCAATTGGTTATTATGTTCAACATATTGATCACGTTCCTTTTTCAAACTTTCCATTTGTTTCTCAAGTTCAACTAAAGTTTCATTTTGTGTCTCCAATTCCTTTTTGGTGTTTGATAATTCTTTACGTAAAGATATATAATCATTATTACATTTTCCGCTATCTTTTAATAAATTAATTTCACTTTCCAATGATTTAATCTTTTTATCATCTTCATCTCGTTGTTCTAAAATGTTGGTTAAAAAGTTTGTCATACCATCAAGTTCTTTTAAACTAGCTGCATGACTTTCTTTGGCCATGTTCAATTCTTCCATCATGGTTTGTATTCCTCCTTCAAGGGTCACAACGAGTTTTGTTTGATCAGAAAAATGATTCTTCATATTTTCCCATTCTCTTATAACAGTTTCTTTAGCTTCTTTCGTTTCTTGAAGTTGAGTTTGTAATTGGAATATGATCGTTTTTTGTCCAGATTCTGATTCTTGTAATGATTTTAATTCATTCCTCATAAATTGCAATTGTTGATATTTCCCTTGAGCATTAATTAATTGTTGTTCTAATTCGTGAACTTTTTGTTGAAGTTGGAATTCAGAAGCTTTCAGTTCGGTCAATTCGTTTTTCAGAGGAGAGTTTATAGGATCTTCTTGAACATGTTTCATTTTCACTTCAAGGTTTTGAATTTTCATGTGTTGTTCAGATTTTTCAGAACGAAGGTGTTCAATCTCTTCATTTAACCGTTTTATCAATGATATATCTTCATAAGAACTAGGTGATGATTGAACTTCAATTAATTTATTTTCACGATCTTGGATCATTTTAAGTTGTTCATTTTCTTTTAACTTCAGTTCATCGATTTCATTCTGAAGAATTGAAATCTCAGAATCTGATTTGTTCAACTTAGTTTCAAGATTAACTATCGTTTCCTTTTCTGAGATTTCCGATTCTTTTGCTAAAGCCAATTCAGTTCTTAATTTTATTAAATCTTTATCAACTTGACCACCTTGTTCTAACAATTGAGTTTCTAATACCGAGATCTGTTCTCTTTGTGAAATTTCTACATTACGTAATCTTTCCAAATCTTTTTGAAGTTTCGATTCCTCGGCATCTAAAATTTTCAATCGTTCAAGTGTAAGAGTCTCTCTTCCTTTTATATCTTTGAATTCTTTTCCTATAGCTTCTAATTCACTTTGTAAAGCTTTGTTAATATTATTATTTGCTTCTGCTTTTCCTAATTGTTCTTGTAATCCTTTTATATGTTTTTGCACGTCTATATCTTGATCTTTAATTTGATTTAATTGTTCTCTGAGAAAAGTAATTTCTGCTTCCTTTTCTCTTAACATTTGTTGTAAAGTACTTTTATCAACCAAATCGCGTTTTAAAGTTTCAATAAGTTCATTTTTTCGTTTAATGTCCAATTTAAGAGTATTTAGCTGAGATTGTAAAGAGGTCACTAATTTCTGTTCATGATTCAAATTTTTTACATTGTCGGAATCTTTATTTAACACTTTTTGTAAAGTATCAAGTTTAGCTTCTAAATTATTAACCGTTTTTTGTACTGGATCCATATCATGAAGAATAGATGTTCGTGAAGATATTGGTATAGTTTCTTTAGCTTTTGATAATTGAGTTTCAAGTTCCTTTACTGTGCTTTCCAATGCTATAATATTCTCATCAATGTTTTGTTCTAGTTTGTCAGCCGAACTTTCTTCAGATATCATCACGTCGCTTTGGAAAGAATTAATGTTACTATCTGATGAAGATTTAGAGATAAAAGAAAATTTGCTATTTTTTTCTTCTATAGCAATACGAAGTGTTTCTTTTACCTCACAAAGTTCACCTTCGAGACGTCGAATCTTACTTTGTTGTTCATTATCTGGGAGTAAAATTGCAGCGATTGTATGGCTTTTTGATTCAATGTCTGTTTGAAGTTTAGAAACTTGTTCACGAAGTTTCAACATTCCTTCATTTTCTTCATCCGTTACTTGGTGAACATTTGAATCAAGTTCGGATGTTTGATTTTTATTTTGGAATTCTAAAGCCTTAACAAGTTTTTCTTCCAATTCTTTAACTTGAGATTGTAATTCATTAACGAGTTGTTCATTAGTATTCGTATTATTTTGTTTCTCTTCGGCTTGATGTAATTGTTCTTTAAGTTGAAGAATATCTGATTCTAATTTTTCAACAACTTCTGATTTCTTTTTATTCTCATTTTCACGTTCAGCAATACTTTCCATAGCTAATTTTTGTTTTTCTTTTAATTGTTCAACTTCTTCACGAAGATGTTGAACGATCTCAAGTTCATCAATTTGACTTGTAGGTGAACACGATCGATTAGAAGTTTGTTTTGAATTTATTACTGATTTTACTTCCAACCTTGCTAATGCATCACGTTTTCTAATTTCTTCTCGAAGTTCTTCAACAATTTGTAAAGTTTCACGATGATTTAATTCTAGACGCGATAATTCATGTTTAACTGCATCTAGACTTTGTGATTTATCTTTATGAAACGATTCAAATAATTTTAATTCAAATTGAAGTTTTTCAACTATAGCGGCATGAGCGTTATGATCAACGGATAATGACTTTACTTTTCGATGAATTATAGATTTAGGAGAGACGTTATTTAATTCTTTTTGATGATTATTATCAGTATAAGGAGTCATGGGAGTCATGGGAGTCATGGGAGTCATAGGTGTTGATGAAATAGAATGTAAATCTTCGATCATTTCATTATGTGCCGAGGAAGCTTCATCGAGTTGTGACTGAAGACCTTTAATAACATTACGACATTCCTCATATTTAAATTTAGTTTCTGCCAATTCAGTAACAGTTTTTTGGTGAGTATTTTCCAATTCGGCGAATTTCGATTCAAACGTTGTTATTTCTGACCGATCATTTCGTTCCTTTAGTGAAGATTGTAGCGTTTGAATTTCGTCTAGACTTGATTGATATTTGGTTTTTACATCACTCAATTCAGTAACAGTATTTTCATGTGATTTTTGTAATTCAGCAAGCTTAAATTCAAGATTCACGATGGTAAAATTTTGTTCACCTGTAGGAGAGGATGGATTATCTTCGCCTGATGTCGAATTGTTTGAATTTGTAGCTTCCAATTTTCTTAATTTATCAAGTTCATCGGCCAATAGGTTTAGTCTGGATTCAAGTTGGTTTACTCTTTGATTACGATCATCAAGTTTATCCAAAAGAACTTTGGTTTCCTGTGGAATAAGATTCTTTAGTTCATTATATTGTGTTTCTAATTCTTGATATTCAATATCACGTCTTTCTAAACGTTGTTCAAGTACTTGAACTGTTTCACTAATAAAATTTTCACGATGTTCGGGTCTAGATGTTTGTAATTTTGCTTCAATTTCACGTTTTTCTAATTTTACTTCAATCTCTTTAATATAATTTTGTAAACTATTAATGACATTCTTATTATGTTCATTAGATTCCTCAACTTCTTTATGTTTTGTTTCTTTTTCTGACAAGAGATTTTCAGAATGAGATAATGCAGCATTCATCATAGCTAATTTACTTTCTAAAGAAGTTATAGTTTCTTCATATTCTTCTATTTTTGCGGAATTTACAAAATGACCATGATGTATTTCATCTTCATAATTATTTTGATGAGCCGCTAACTCCGCGGAAACTTTAGCATATTTTTGTGAAAGTTCAGCATAAGAACGTTGTAATTGTACAAGTTCTTCCAACATTTCAAGTTCTTTAGAATGTTGAACATTTCCATGAGCAAAAGTTGTAAGAGGTGAAGAAGTTCGTCTCATTACACTTGGAGTTTCTCTCCCATTTGTTGGAGTACTCCTTCCTGGTATTCCTGAAGTAGGAGTACTACGACCAGGTATACCGGAAGCGTTAGTAGGAGTACTACGGCCAGGTATACCAGAAGCGTTAGTTGGAGTACTACGTCCAGGTATACCGGATGCCGGATTATTTATTCCTTGAAAAACAACAGAATTCTTTCGACTTGGAGTCAAACTTGGGGTAACTCTACCAGGAGTAGCAATACCACTAGCACTTTGTTGCGGTGGTGGTGGTTGTTGTAAATTTAAAGCAGTATTTGCGATTTTTAAAGCATTGTTTTCTTGTCTTAATCTTATAACTAAAGATTGTAAATGTCCAACATCATTCCAACCCGTTTCTTCTTGATTGATAACAGCATTGTTTTTAATATTTCTTGCTCGATTCGCATATTTTAAAGTATTTACAGTTTCATTAACATTATATTCTGATGGTGAAACACATGCTATTAATAAAGTTTTTGCATTTCCTCCTAAAGAATCTTGTAATAATCTCGTAAGCTTTGAATCTCGATATGGAATATGAGTTGTATGCCTTGCTTTATTGGGATCTCCTAATGCCGAGATTACATTTCCCAGTGCCAATAACCCGGAATTTATAGCGATTCCTTCTTTTGCTCGATCTCCACTAGCCGCTGTTCGTTTTAACTAAATATATGTGAAATATATATATATATATATATATATTAATATAAAATAAAATAAAATAGAAAATTTTTATATTAACTTACTCTTTCACTACCAGCCAAATCCACAAAGTGAAATTTGCTTGTAATTGTAACCCATTCACCACTATCATCAAATCTACTGCTCATAACAGAATTGGCTCTTGAAGGAGCTCTTGAACCAATAGATCTTGAAGAAGGTGTTCCAGGTCTTGAAAAAGTAGGTGATATTGGAGAAGTATTACTATTTAATTTTTGTAGTGTCATTGTCACAGAAAATATTGCATGAGATCTAGAGGATTTCTCATTCATATCTGTTGCTCCAACTTGTCTATTCTGTGAACCTCTAGCTAAATAACTAAATAAAATAAAATAAATAATATTAAATCAAATCATAAAAAAATAAAAAAAATAAATAAAAAAGAAAAGAAAAGAAGAAAGAAAAATAGTTAGTTTAATATTTACTCCATAACTTCTTCAACATTATTAACTTTAACTTCTTGTAATCCACTCCAATAAATATTTCCTCTAGAATCCTCTCTAATCTGTACAGGAGGTCTTCCTTCTTCATCACCTTCACCAAGTAAATCAATTAAATCTTCATTATGAATTTCAACAAATGATACTTTTATTGAACATTTTTTATTAGATTGTTGCATGGAATTAATGGTAGTAAATAATGTAGTCATTGCTCTTGGTATTATTCCTTTTGAGGTTAAAGGTATTGAAGGATTATCAGCAGTACCCATTGTATGAGTCTTTCCTGAAGATGTTTGTCCATATGCTAATATTGTTACATTGAATCCTTAAGAGAAGAATAATGTTATCGGATGAATCTCCGGGAATTTTATCCAAAAAACCAATTTTTTTTTTTTTAAAAAATATTACTTTACCTTCAATAAATTTAGAAACTAAATTTTCAACACATTTTTCATAAATTTCTTCTTGAGTAGTTTCAGGTGGGAATACGTTATCAAAATTAAATACTTGTCTCTTTTCTGCCTCAACAACTACTTGATTTGTTGCATAAGGTGATGTAGTAACAACCTGTCTTTGAAATCTTGAGGGCACATTTTCCAAATCATGAGCCGTTAATGGTTTTACACGTATAACTTTAACAGATTGACATTAAATATTAATGATTACAATTATGTGACGTTACATTTATCTCGGATAATCAAGAAATCAAAAATATCTTACCAACTTGTACCGAGATTTTTTCAGATCCTCCACCGGTGGAGGCCATTTTTAAAAAATTTTTTTTTTTTATTATTTTTTTTTTTTTTTTTTTTTTTTATTATTATTTAAAAAAAAAGTAGAGAACTTAAATCTTCATTTAGAAAAAAGGTTATATAAAGAACCAGTCTGCATATAAAAGTGGAAATTAGATAATAAAAAAACCTATATATAAATATTATCAAACAAAAAAAAAAAAACCCCAAAGTGGTCAATGCGAAATGATATTTTTTTTTTTTTAAAATAATAAAAAATAAATGTCAAGAAAAGAAAAAAGAAATTATTTGTGAATTTATTATACAAAACTTTTTACAAAACTTTTAGGAATAAAAAAAAAAAAATCTAAAAGTTGTACTAAAAAAAAAAAAAAAAAAATTTCTTTGTTAAAAAATAATCTGTCACAAATAAAAGTTCTGAGAAAAGTTTAGTAGAGTAATGCACTCGTGAAACTGTTTATCTATAAATCTTAAAAAAAAAAAAAAAAAATTTTTTTTCATAAGAAAAATGGAAAATAATAATAATAAGAGAAAGGAAACCGAAAAAGATATGACCCCGACGAAGACAAATATAGAAATATGACGACGCAGAAGGAATTTTTTTTAAAGTTTTCTGTGTAGCCAATTTTACGGCATTAAGGTGCATTTTAATTGTATCAAACCCATTGTTTTCATTGAATTTTTTAAATCAGGCAAAAAGTTCTTTCTTACAGATGACGCAGCAAATTAATTTTACTAAAAGCATATGATTGATTTATTTGCCTTAAAAAGTCTTTATTGCATATCGCCTGCATTAGGGATCAGCAAATTAAAACCCCAAGTCTCATAATAGAATTCGAAATCTAACATTAGTCATTTTAATAAAAATGAGAGGTTATTTAAGCTTAAATAGTATTTAATAATATCAGTTTAGCAGGAAATCATCACCTAAATTATCCAACTTATATGACCTTTTGGTTTTAAATGTGTTGTAAAAAATTTCGGGATGTTTGAGATGTTTGAAGTTTGCCTTAATTAAGCCAAATAAAGGTTCAATTTAATCAAAAGAGGAAAAGAGCTGCATAAAATACTAGCGACAAATTCATTGAATTTTTATCCAAGCTGAATTATAAATTCCGCTTGAGTGAATTTTTTGTAGAAAGAGGCTTGGCTAAAAATTAAACAAAGAAAACGCGACCGTGCCCCATTTTAATAAGGCTTAGTTTACGATATATTATTCCGCTTAGCCACATAAGCCAGGTTTATCTGGCTAAGTAAATTAGTTGTGAATGTATATTTATACAAGAAATTTACGTGCCAATTTTTTAGAAAAAAAAAAAACGATTTTTTCTTCTTTTGATTTCTAAAAATGGGTGAAGTGAATGCATTTATTGGCGGAATTTTAGGATTAATAGTCGTACGCATTTTACTTTTAATTGTTAAAAGATAAATTTTTATTAAATTATTTAAATAATTTAAAAAGACAAATTTTTTATTATTATTTAGCTGATTCTTGATTTGATCGCTATTTTCGAAATTATAACAAGTACTCGTAATTTATTTCCTAAAATTCTTTGGATCTTGGGTATTCTTATCTTTCCAGTATTGGGTTGCATTATTTATTAGTAAGTATAGTATGTTATACACTAAACATCATTTTAAAAATATCTCTAATATTATTTTATTTTCAGTTTCTGTTCAAATCGTGAAAAACATAAACCCAATAGAGCTTAACAATCACATCTTTAATTTTGTGATAAATTGTATAATAATATAATTTAAATAATATTTTCATAAAATGTAAATTTTTTAAAATAAAAGAAAATTATTTCTCGTTCTTGTATTACCTACATTAATGATATTGTAAAAGTATTTTATAACAAAAGTTATTGAATGCGCCATCACAACTTTTTGATCAGGTAAGAATATGGAATTTACAGGGTTTGCAGTGCGGAATATTGTTTATAATATCGCATCTTTTACCATATATCATCTCGCCTTGAATATTTTTGATATTTTTGATATTTTGGTAACTTAGGTTTATGTACCAGGGGCATAGTGTTTCGGGCGAAACCGGAACTCAATCTCTGGCGAAACTTCCGAACCCGATTTGTCCGAAATTATAACTGGCTGTAAATTATTTGATAGTCTTCGTACCTAAGATGAAAAAGTACGCACAACGCGTGCACATTAGGCCTGTTCATGTCCGGCCGGTTGTAATTGGTCATATGCAAAATAGCGGTCCTATTGGCGAGAAATATTCGCCCTAAAACTCTAAATTGAACAATATTGGGCTAAGAGGTCGGGTGATGTAAACAAATGTAAGCAGATCAACCAACCTCAACTTCAACTGACCAGACATGAACAGCCCTATTATTGTTTCTTCAAATAATTGTAAATACTAAATAAGCAATGTTTTAATAAGTTGCATTTTCTTAATTGCACACGTGACTTGTTCCTCCGCGCCCATTTATTTATAAAATATTTATAAAATATTTATTATTATTATTATTCTTCTTCTTCTTTTTTACCCGTATATCTAGAATTTTACATTAAAATTTTAATTGCCAACTTACGGAAGTTTCGCCCAGTTTTCGCCAATTTTGGAAGTTTGGGCGGATTTCACCAAGTTTCGCCAGTTTCGGAATAGCCGAAACCTAAACCTAAAAAAGGCGAACATCACCAATTGAGAAGCAGTTTCGTTCGATTACAGGGGCATTCTAGTATCATTTATAATATTTCCAATTCAATGGAACAATTGGCTTTATATATATATATATATATCTATTTATCTTTACGTAATATGTTTACTGATATCAATATTAAATTAAAATATCGATTTTCAAGACGCAACCAGAAATAACTTTAATTTATTTAGCTATATCATTTATTTAACATACAAGTGGGCTCAGTTATACGATGTATAGTTAGTTAACTGTTAAAAAATAATTTAGAAAAATGACATTGTAATAAAAAACGCGAAAAAATTTTGTATCAAACTTAAAACAATATTTTGTACCTTCTATCTTCCATGTATTTTTATAATATGTTAAATCTAGGTTACTAATATTATATATAAGTTACTAATATTATATATAAGTTACTAATATTATATATAAGTTACTAATATTATATATAAGTTTAGTAATATTATATATAAGTTACTAATATTATATATAAGTTACTAATATTATATATAAGTTACTAATATTATACATAAGTTACTAATATTATATATAAGTTACTAATATTATATATAAGTTACTAATATTATATATAATATTAATCAAAAAAAAAAAAAAAAAATCAGAAAAAATTACTTATATAGTACTGCAAATGATCCAACCAATTTGAATTCAAATCGATCCAATCAAAATTGAGTCAATTCAAATCAGTTCAATTGACTTGATTTATTTAAATCGATTTGATTTAACTTAAATTTGAATTTAATCTGATTTAAATACAATTGTATTTTTTACACATTGTTGTATCAATAGCATCTTGTTTGAATTTCTATTTTTTCAGATTAAAATCTGACACAATTTAATGATTTTAATCCAATTTGATCTGCGCAGATGAATAAGATCATTAATTTCATATGAATCTTTTATTTATGGTAAAGTAACATTTAAGATCAACCGGTTTGGAATAGTAAGATTTTTCCATCAAATCATACTTTTCAGCTACATGGCAGATGAACAATATCAGTATAAAGTACTCTCAATTTACGAACATCTCTGATTTTCTGTGGAAGTCAAGTGATAATCCAAATTTGTTTTTTATTTCATGAACTTAGTGCTTAGAATCAGTTTTTCAAATCCATCAATTCTTAAAACTTATGTGTACATGGCTCTGCATTTATGCAAAAAACTGTTTTCATTCATTCTACTATAATTAACCATATTAGACGTTCTAATATATCAAAAGAGATAAAGTGGTATCAAACGTTGCTATAGCTTCACCAGATGTTGCTAGGAAGTCATCAAATATTGTTAAGGATTTATCTTCAAACACTTTAACAAAAAATCAGAAAGAGCAGAATTCTGATCAGAATTTTAACTTTATTGACTTTAAGGATATATTAGGCCAAGGATGAAGTGAAAAGATACTTATATGTGAATTTAATGGAAACACAATTGCCTTAAAGAATACTAATCTATATAAAGTCCCATCATACATTTTTGAAAAAATGCAGAAAGAAATCAAAATATATATTATTCTCAAAGATTCTATTCCAAAATTGGTGTACCATGAAGATAAAATGGATTATATTATTGATACAATACTTGCTAGTACTATTTTAAATAATCATGAACATATAATAGAAAAACAAAGGATTAGGAATCTTCTCACACTAAAGGCAATTCATAATAAAGGTGTATTTTATAATGATATTCAGGAGGAAATATATTGCTTGACTAATTTTGTCACAAATTTATTTTTTAATCAATAAAAAGTAATGTGAAACATTTGCTGATAAGTCATCATATTCCTCTATAATCTTATAAATTTGGTTATTAATAAATTTTAAAATGAAATTTGTACTATAAGTTTTGATTTATATAGGCCTATTCTTTTGAATAATATATAAATTTTCTTATCTCTCTGAGTTTTTTTTATATAAGAAAATCTTTAATACTTTTAAAAGATATTTGCAAAGCAAATTAACATGTTTGTAATGGAATTATAAACTTCTTGTCTTCTTTTTGCCAAATTTACCTTCACTATTTTCTATCTTCTTGTTTGTAATGCAGGCAAATTTGCCTGCAAATTTTTTGGACTTAAATTACTATGTAACAAATATATTAAATATAGTAAAAATTGATAAAATATTATACTATAAGACTTCATCTGTAATACTTTTAATTTTGGTTGCAAAATTTAAGATATTTAAATTTTTGTATAATAAACAATAGGCAAATTTGCTTACAAAGTTTTTAAATCAGTTTTTATAAATTTTTACTTAAATCCTTACATAAAAGTTAACAAAAATATTTATTTATAAATATGTAAGAAAATTTGATTTGTGTAATTTATTACAAAATTGCAATCAAATTTGCCTATAAAACCTGTTAATCTACAGCAATTTCTGTAATATATAAAATTCTATTAAATAATAACATGATTAAGTTCATAAATATTTTTTTTACTTTTAATTCTATTTAATTATATTTTCTTAAAAAACTTTTTTTTTAATTTTTGTATTTACTTTTTATTAAGATTTTAATTTTTTTTTAATATCAAATATTTAATTTTTTGCTCATATTTTGTTTTTATTTAAACACCTCTTTTTTACATCATTCTTAGCTGGATAATTTATTAGGATATTTTTAATATTCATTTAAATTATTCACCAAAAGAAATTTATAAGTTAAAAAAAAAAATTTTATAAATTTAAATTTTGAAAATTATAAATAATAATAACTTTAACTTATAAGTAACTTTTATTTGTATTTATTTAGATAAAGTAAAAAATGTTATAAGCATAAAATTCAAAATTTAAGCTATTTAAAAATATATAATTTATTATAAAATAATACATATTAAATATTTAGATAATAACTGACAATTCAAAATTTTTGCAGGTAAATATATTTGTGAGAACCTACAAATGAAGAGATAATTCATTAAGCTAAATTCTAAAATTCTTTATATAGAAAAACTAATATAATATTTCTTTTTAATTAGCATAATTTGCTATCTTTAATATCAAAAGCATTACATAACTTAGTAATATCTTATCAATAATATTGTTAAATTGATTTAAAATCCTAATCATTCAAACCTTTTTTGTAATCCATAAATTTGTGAATTATCACAAAATTATACTAATTAATAATACTACTTATCAAATACTAAATTTTCTACTCTGAAATTTCAATTACATATATCAGTTAATCAAAAAAGTTTCTATAATTTTTATATACTAATAATAATTGTATATTCATTAGTTATATAATGAACCTATCAACTAAGTTTAAATATTAATTGAATCAATTTTTTAAATCAGCTAATATAATATTTTTGATTTTTTAATAACTCAACAACTTTGCTTAAATAAATAATTGCTTCTGAAATGAATAGTCTGTATCAATTATACTATTATACAGTCATTTATTTGACTATGATAAAGTTATAAATAATTAGCCACCTCTATGTATCTTTATTTTATTTATTATAAAATTAAATATATATTTTATTAGTAATTTATTTATCAAAACATTAAAGTGTAATAAAAGGATAAAAAAGTTTTTTTACAAATTGATAATAATAGTAAATTTAATAATTTACTATTTTGCAATACAAATAATAAAATAACAAAAAATTTTTTATAAAAAAATAAGAAAAAACTTATAGAAAAATATAAATTGATTTATTAAGATCAAACCAAATAAATTATTTATTTAATATCAATATATAAGATTTATAATTAAGAAAAAGAGGCTAATTAACAATAATAAATTTTAAATAGTATATAATTTTGATTATTAAGTATAATTATTTATTATTTTATAAATTCTTATATAAAGAGTATAACTTGAGAGAATTTGAATATTTTGAAATTTCAAGATTATTTTTAAATTTTTATTAATTATTTCTCTAATACAAAAAAATAAATTTAAATGACTTTATAATTACAAATATAATTTAAGTATTTTTAAATATTTATACAATTAGTTCAGTTTATAGTAAACTTCAATATAATAAAAAATATTATATAATAAACTATTAATATGTGATAAATTTTAATATATAAAAAAAAATCTTGTTATAGTGAATTTATTAGTATAACGTAATTATAATAAATATAAAGTAAAATATATAAAACTACATATATTAAATAAAGTTTTATATAATAAATTTTATTTATAGCAATTTTTTTTAATATAATAAAGACTTTAAAATTTTATAAAATAAATAAAATAATATTATAATTATTTTATAAGATTAATCTAATAATCTAAAGATTTTTAGAAAGCTATTTCTATAAAAAAAAAAAAAAAAAACTAAAAAATATTTTTAGGAAAATTTTTCTTTATCATTAATTTTTAATTTATTACGTAGTTCCATTTTTAAAGATTTTAAAAATTCTCTTATAAAAAAGAAAAAAAAGATATTAAAAATATTCTTAATAAAAAACTAATATAATTTTTTCTTTATAAACTTAATTTATCTATTAATTTTATTTTTATAGGTTTTTCTATATAAAAAAAAATTAAAAAAATTATTAATAATGTTTTTTCTATTTAATTAAAAAAAAAAAACATTTTGTATATTTATTTAGAAATATGTTAAAATATCCATTTATATAAAAAGAGAAAAAAAATGTTAATATATATTTTTTTATCAAATTTTAAAAAAAAATCATTTTATAAACTTATTTAATAATGTACTAAAGTATTTATTCTTATAAAAAAAAAGAAAAAAAGAATTTAAGATAAAAGTTATTTTTACAAAAAATAAAAAAAAATTAAAAAAAAGGATTAATGAAATAATCTGTTTAATTTTTTTTTTTTATAGTTAAAATATGTGCTTATTTTATTAGAAAAAAATTGATAAGAGTACAAAATTACTAATAAACAAAGCCCACCTATTTCTCATATTAGAGTCATAGATATGTCTCATAATTATTATAGCCTTAGCCCAGTGTTGGATAATTGAACAATTAGACATTTTGGACATTTGTCCAAAACTTGTTTAAAATGTGTTCAAAACTAAAACCTTTTTTCTATTGGACAGGTTTTGAACAGATCATATGACTAAATATTTAATTCAGGCCAGAATCATGTTTGATTTTGACCTAATTTTGGCCAATAATTAAAATAATATTATAATTAATTAAAATTAAGGTATTTTTTTTGTCATTATTTTGTAATTTTACATTAATTTCTTGTCCAATTAATTCATTAGATATTTACTTTCTTTTTTTTTATTTTTAGTTTAATAATAGTTTTAAATTATCCAAAACTGTGTCCAAAACTGTATTCAAAATGGGTTTTAGACTGTCCAATACTATCCAATTAAAAAAACCAATTGGACAAGAACAAAACCCATCATTGCTCTAGCCTTTTCTCTTTAGTATAATAGAAAGTTTAGTTATAAAATTATCCAAGGTATAAAAAAAAACAATAAAATAAAAGAAAAATTCTATGATCTAATAAAACAAAAATATTATATGAAGCAAATGCAAAGCATGACAAGAAATTAGTAAAGATCATTAATCTATCCTACCAATTAAACTAAATATAATGTTCAACAGCACCTTTAGCCCAGTTATTAAATATTTTACATCTGGCTTGTTAGACTGGTCAGTTTTTGAACAATTGATCTTCTTAGTAGAATATCCAGATTTAAGAATTTTATTTTGATCATTAGTGCAGTAATATATATTAGCTAATATTTTTTTACTATAGGCGCTTACCCTTCTACTCCCAGGTAAGATATCTTAGTTATGTGTAACCAATCATATTTTTTAAAAATTGTGTAATCTAAGATTTTCACTTACCCTACCTTCTAAAATATTAGCTAATATATGTCACTACTCTTATTGTAATTATTAGTATTAAATCTTAAAAAAAAAAGTTAGACCTAAACGATATTCTTAAGAATTTGTCTGCGTGATTAATTTGAGCAGATTTACAAAGATTCTTGAAGTTGGAGGTGGAATAACAGCACCAAGAGATTTGTTTGTCATTCTAAAGCTAAGAGTTGTTAATATGAATGGAAACATAATCTCATATGTCAAAATAATCTATCATCTTTTTAGACTTACCTATCAATTTCTTTAACTATTTTAAATGATTTTATGCTACTATCAAACAAAAATTGGTGTAAACGTCCATTTAGAAATAAGGAGATATCTGTTATATCTTCTGAAATATTATATATGATAGCTTGAAATTTCTTAATAATCTGTCTAATTATTTATTTGATTTGCAATTTTATAGTATTATTATAGTAAATAATTTATTATATTATACTAAATAATGGGTCACATTTAACTTACTGATAATCACTTCACTGACAATCATTTTACTGATAAATGTTTTGCTAATAAATATTTTAATGACAGGATTATTTTACTGAGTAGGTTACCTTCTTATAAGAAGGTGACCTACTTATGTTATAAGGTTATCTACTTATGTTATAAAGTTATCTACTTACATTATAAAGTTCTCTACTTACTTGTTTTCTGGGTTTCATGTCTTTTTGGTCGTTAATTTAACTATTATTATTACCCCTCTTCTGCGTCTATTTGGAAGTTAATTTTGTTATTGAGTTCCTTATGATTCCATATCTTTTTGGTTGTTTGTTTAGTTACCGAACTTGTTGCTATTCTGTACTATATTTTGTGGGTAGTTTAACTATCGAAATTTTTTGGCTTACCTTGGATGTGACATTTTGGGTCAAAAAAACGTGTCAGGAAGCACATATCCAAGTATATATCTAGAAAAGTGTAGCCTTCTGCCAATTTTTATATAATAGATTACACAGAAGGCTACACTTTCAGTTGTATATCCGCTTGCCTTTTATTTACGAATTGTTTACCGTAGAGTAAGTCACAGTCTTATAAGACTGTGATCTACTTATATTTAGAATGTAACCTACTTACTTATTTTTACACGTTTATACTGTTTCTAATGCTTTATTGGTATCCATCTGTTTTCACTGGTCTGTAGTTGTTTGGTTACTTTATAGATATTTGCTTGATTTTATAGCCTTTGTTTTCCTTTTACTGCCTTGTAACTATTCAATTATTTTCATTACTCTGTAGCCTTTTTGTAGCCAAAATGCTTGGCCAGCCTTGATTACTAAAAATCATGTTGTAATCAGGTGGCGCAGTAAATTTGCTAATTAGATTTTAGCTGGCATTATGCTATATTTTTGACCTAATCTTTAGGGTGGAATATCTTGGCCTCCTGTGGTTGGATTCATGCGATTTTGTGATCATTTGAAAGAAAGCTTGAGAGCTTTTCAATAATACTAAGACTGCATGAATCAGATGTCTAGATGCTGAGTTATTGTATTTCAAATATTAGAAAAAAATATGGAATAGTGCTGGCCAAAATTAAGTGAAATTTTCTGTGCCTTACTGCACCAGTCACGTGTTTTGGTTTCTTGCCAGTTTCAGGCACTTTCCTGTCACTTTCAAGTAACTTTTGAGGATCTAATTTAATGGTCAGTTGGTTAGAGAATCGGAGGTGTGTTCTTAATAAAATTTTTTTGAGAACACTTATTAGGGACAGTTTTGATATCATTTTTTGTGTTCTTAAGCTTTATTATTTTGTTTTTCTATATTTGTCCCTAATGTCCCTAGTGTCCTTAGTAAAAATAAAGTTCTAGGAAAAAATTTGAAACTTTCCTATACTATATGTATATATGTATGATATATAGCATTATGTCTATGAGAAAAAAAATAAAAAAAAAGTTAAGAAATCCAATTTTTTATAAGGACAATAGGAATACTAGATATATTCATCTAGAAGACTTTTCAGAAATCTAAAATTGCCAAAAAGTCTACTTTCTGGCATCCCTAAAGCGTCTCCAGAAAATTTTCGCTAGGGACAACTTTTTAAGGATAACTTAACTTGTTGCAATATTTTATCAAGAGCCTGTTCTAATGCTTCTGGTGTTTGCTCATTCTGAAACATCTTATCCATCTTCTTTCAATGATAATTTGCTTTCAAATGGCATTTACTTACATGCCAATTACAATACTCATATTTAGATGCTGTCAGTCTTATACACCTATCTTATTTGCATAGAGCTCGCTGGTATCTTTTCCAGTAAATACTACATTCTTCTAATCACGTATTTGTCCTCTCACAAACAATTCCTTCATTAGAAGAATACTGGCAAATATATTCATCATCCATTGATATTATTCTAGTTAATCTTTGGTGTCTATAATAATATTTATTTTTTATTTTAAACTTTTTTGTTAGGGTATTATACTGAAACAGTATATTTGATAACATATTTGAAAATTTTTACTATAATCGAACAATTCTCGCTTTTAGAGTTCCTCTCTAACGCCCTGTTCTTTTTCATCTAGAGGCTAAAAAAGATAAAAATACTAAAATAATTCATTATTCTAATGAGAATTACTTGGTGGGTATCCCATTTCGTGATGAATTGGCTATAAGAAACGATGAGGGTTCGACTTCAATTTTCAAAGATGAAATAGCAAATCATTAAGATATTCCATTTATATCAGTCGATATAGAAGAAACAAAAGAATATATTAATAAAACCCCCCATTATATTCTTCACCTTTATGGATGCCTCGTTAATGGCCAGAAAGCAGTTGTTACTATTACTGGTATCAAGGTATTTTTTTTGATATTTGTGTTTTCAATAATACAAGTATTCCCAAATTCTGATCTAAAATAAAAGGTATTCTTACTACTGGGAAAGACAGTAGCGGAAACATTATGAACATGAATCTAATTTGAATGGAATGTATAAAAGCATATCCTATCCGTAGTTATCATGCAGAAAAAAAGCCGTATTTTCACATTACTGTTCTAAATAAAGACCTAAGGTTAGGGCTCCGATCGGTTTTGGTAATTACTGAACCGTACCGATCGGTTTCGGTATCAGAGCGGTTTCAGTTTTTACAGTTTACCGAACCGAACCTTTCAGTAAATTTACCGATCGGTTTCGGTAACTGCAGTTTCGGTACTGGTTTTGCGATTTACTGAACCGAATTACCAAATCGATTTAACTAAATAATATAATAAAAAAACGTTGTGAAATGTTTTTTATTAGTTATTTTGATAAAACAAACCGTTTCGCAGCGGTGTTTTGTCACTTTAATTAAGAAACATTGCGAATCGTTTTTATTCATTAATCTAATAAAAAAATAACTATTCGCAACTTTTTTCTTGTCATTTTAACAAACAACGTTGCGAAACGTTAATTGGATAAAAAAAAACGTTTCGCAATGTTTTTTTTGTCACTTTAATAAAAACGTTGCGAAACGTTTTTATGAGTTAATTTTAATAAAAAAAACGTTTCGCAACGTTTTTTTTTGTCACTTTAATAAAAATGTTGCGCAACGTTTTTATTAGCTAATTTTAATAAAAAAAAACGTTTCGCAACATTTTTTTTGTTGCTTTAATTAAAAAACGTTGCAAAACGTTTTTTATCAATTAATTTAATAAAAAAAATACGTTGCGAAACATTTGAGTTAATTTTAATAAAAAAAACGTTTCGCTACATTTTTTTTTTGTTGCTTTAGTTAAAAAACGTTGCGAAACGTTTTTTATCAGTTAATTTAATAAAAAAAAACATTTCGCAACGTTTTTTTTGTCTTTATAATAAAAACATTGCGAAACGTTTTTATGAGCTAATTTTAATAAAAAAACGTTTCGCAACGTTTTTTTTGTCACTTTAATAAAAATGTTGCGAAACGTTTTTATGAGTTAATTTTAATAAAAAAAATGTTTCGCTACGTTTTTTTTTGTTGCTTTAGTTAAAAAACGTTGCGAAACGTTTTTATCAGTTAATTTAATAAAAAAAACGTTTCGCTACGTTTTTTTTTGTCTCTATAATAAAAACATTGCGAAACGTTTTTATGAGCTAATTTTAATAAAAAAAACATTTCGCAACGTTTTTTTTTGTCACTTTAATAAAAACGTTGCGAAACGTTTTTATGAGTTAATTTTAATAAAAAAAACGTTTCACAACATTTTTTTTGTTGCTTTAATTAAAAAACGTTGCGAAACGTTTTTTAACAGTTAGTTTAATAAAAAAAAACGTTTCGCTACATTTTTTTTTATTGCTTTAGTTAAAAAACGTTGCGAAATGTTTTTTATCAGTTAACTTAATAAAAAAAAACGTTTTACTATGTTTTTTTTGTTGCTTTAATTGAAAAATGTTGCGAAACGTTTTTTAACAGTTAGTTTAATAAAAAAAATGTTTCGCTACATTTTTTTTTGTTGCTTTAGTTAAAAAACGTTGCGAAACGTTTTTTATCAGTTAACTTAATAAAAAAAATGTTTCGCTACATTTTTTTTTGTCTCTATAATAAAAACGTTGCGAAATGTTTTTATGAACTAATTTTAATAAAAAAAAACATTTCGCAACGTTTTTTTTTGTTGCTTTAGTTAAAAAACGTTGCAAAACGTTTTTTAACAGTTAGTTTAATAAAAAAAAACGTTTCGCAATGTTTTTTTTGTTGCTTTAGTTAAAAAACGTTGCGAAACGTTTTTTTTCATTTTAATTAAAAACGTTGCGAAACGTTTTTTATTAGTTAATTTAATAAAAAAAAACGATTCACAACTTTATTTTTTGACACTTTAAATAAAAAACGTTGCGAAACGTTTTTATAGATCATTTGATTTGGTAAAAAAAATACCAAAATAGTTTCGCGATGTTTTTTTTACTAAAAATGGTTTTTAATATCGGTAAATCGGTTCAGTTTTCGGTAATTATCGATCAGTTTCAATAATCATCAATACCGATACCGGTCAGTTTCGGTAATCATCAATACCGATACCGATCAATTCGGTAATCATCAATACCGATACCGATCAATTCGGTAATCATCAATACCGATACCGATCAATTCGGTTCGGTATTGGTTTTTGCAAAAACCAAACCGAACTGAACCGATCGGAGCCCTATCTAAGGTTTACTGCTCTCGATATTATCTCAAGATATAATTAGAAGACTGATCAAAAAAATAGGATAGAGACTGCTTCAGATGATACAAGCACATATTATCGTAAAGTTGCAAGAGATATTGAGTATGATATAACCTCTGATGTTGTATAGTATAGTTGATGAAAATCTATACAGTATAGTATTTTTCTATACAGTATAGCTTTTTTTTCTATACAGTATAGTTGCAAATTAACTATACTCTGAGTATAGAAATTTTTTAATATCGTACTGACTATACTGCTATACTTTGTAATTTAGTATACATGACCCATAGGGTTGCCATTAGATTGTTTGATAGACTTTGCACATTCAATAAAAATTTTTTTTAAAAAATTTTCTAACCACATTTATTATTTATTTATGCATTTTAAATAAGAAAAAAAAAATTTAATATTAGAGAAAAAGTGATAAATTGTCAATATTTAAAATATCAAACATAGTCAATATAATAAAATAATAAATTCAGCTTTAGTAATTTTACTACCTATAAAATAAATACCAATTTTAAAAATTTTCGATTAGCCTTATAAGTTTATCATCAAATAATTCTGGAAGACATATTGGTCACGTTCATGTTCTCTAAAAAGTAAAAATTTCCAAGTAATGTTATCCTTAATCTTGGACTTTCAGATAGGAGATACCTAGTATCTACAGTTAAAAAAAATGAATGAAATGTCAATAATGGTCCTATTACGTTTCTAACTTCCAATTTACAACACTTACTTTCCATTCCAAAATCTAAGGCCAAAATCTATGTCCAGATGTTCAGATAAGTACCTATAAATAAAAAAAAAATAAATAAAATGCTAATAACGCTTACTAACATTTCTCAAATCCCATTCCTTAATTCCTATCTTCCATTGATTTTGAGTTCTAAAGTCCAATATCCAAGATACCAAAAGGAATATTAGTAAAATTTCACTAACTGCTAACGTTCCTTAAATCCTGCTCTTCACGCCAACTTTCACCTAATTAATAAGAACATGGTTTCATATAATGTATTCTTACATAATCGTGTAGTAATTAAACCTTTTCTTTAAAAAAGAAAGCCATTTTTAATATAAAAAAAAAAAAATAAAAAAATAAAAAAATTTCCGGCTACTTAAAAATAAAATTCTTTTATTGAGAAAAAACAAAAAAAAAACAATTAAAAGAAATTTTTGGTTTAAATAACTCATATAAAGTATTAAAATAAAAATTTAAAAATAAAAAAATTGAGAAAAAAATGATTGATAAAATTTATCAATCTCAAATGATCCACCATTAAAAAGTCTGAAGTATAGTTAGTATAAGATGCATCTTTTCTATACTGAGTATAGTTAATACTATACTTACTATACTAAACAACATCAGAGATTATATCATACTTAATAACTATATTATCCTTTCTAGGTGGGGCTTAGTGAGCGATTGTAAATATAATTTCAGTGCACCTTATTATGCAAAATCCCAACATTGTCCACATGCATTTTATGTCTACATTGATAACTTTTGTTTCATAAATAATTTTGAACCACTTTACAAAATCTATTCATTTTCTCTCTTTGCTTATGATCAAGCACTGGTACTAATATGGGACATAGAAACATATGATTCATGTGGATTGGAGAACTTCTCAGAAGCGAAAAATGATATATCTCAGATTTTTACGATCTGTATGACTCTACATTGGAAAGATGACCTGAAACCACTAGAACAGATATGCCTTGTCAATGTTGAGATGACACTAGACTCAGACTGGATTACTATTATATGTGAAAACTAAGCCAATGTATTAAAAGCTTTCGCTTTATACTGGAAATCTTTTGCTCCAGACATCCAGCTCAGTTTTAATGATTCTGGTTATGATTGGCCCTTCATCATAGAAAAGACCACCAAATTAAATGTTTTTGACTGGATGGTCTAACAAATGTCAGCAAATCTGTATAAGACAGCTAATATTCAATTCATTCTCACTTGAAATTATTTTGGTGGAACTGAAAAGCCACTAAGCAGTGGTTACTTCCATAGGGACCAATGGGTAAAGAAAACAAATAGGAATTTTAGAAAAACAGAAGGTCATGAATCTACTAATATCAAATTTGGTTCTAATGGTTTGAGCTTCGAATCATCTTTTCTTAAGCTCCCTAGATGTGTACCAATCGATGTTTGTGTGAGTTTATTGCAACTCTTCTTCTGCTTGGAGAAAAGATCACTCAAATTCTTCTTAAAAAAATGTGGTCTTGATGGTAAAGCTGATATGCTTATAAGTACATTATGGAAGTATTATTCAGAAGCAAGGGATAGAACTTCTGACTCTTCCATCAAAAATATGCAAAAAATCGTGTAAAGTATTGTGTTATAGATACTTTACATTGTCAGAAGCTCATGGTTAAAAATAATATTATAAATGATTATAGAGAAATTGCTTCAATCACTTATATATCATTATTCGATACGCATTATTATACTATAGGAATGAAAGTATCTAATCTCTTAGGCGCTGAAGCGTGAGTCCAAGATATTCTATTCAATATGAAAATTTTCAACCAGAAAACATTTGGGAAGTTCCCAGGAGTGTTTGTGTTCCTGCCAGAGAAATGTCTTGAAAATAAGCGCACTGTTACAAGTTTAGATTTCGTTTCCTTATACCCTAGCATAATTATGACTTACAACCTCTTACTTAAGAAGATGGTTTCAACACTTTTAGAAGTAGATGAGTTAGAAAGAAAAAATAAAGTGCTTTACAATATCAAGTTCAAGTACAATGATAATTCTATACGAGCCTAGACTATATAACATGGAAATAAGCCTAATCAGAAAGGTCTTTTTTCAAAGATATTGAAAAGATTGGAAAGAATGTGAAATAAAATAAAAGTCCAGTTAAAGCCCATTGGAAAGAAAAAGGAATATATGGGAAAGGTTAAAAGTAGAATAGATGCCAGCAGATCTATCTCAATAGCGAATGCAATCAAAGATGTTTTGTTCTTGACAAAAAATATGAAGAAGCGTGCTAAGATGGTTAAAATCTTAGATCTTTTTATTGATTTATCATATGATAATTTTATAAAAGAATATAGTTCTGTTTGCTTTGCCTATGATTCTTTAAATTTTAAGCAGAAAGCCATTAAATTGTATATAAATTCATTCTATAATGTGACAGGTAGAAGTGGCTTCTCATTCTACATATTCAAACTTGCTGGAGGTGTTACTTTCACAGGTCAAATGGAGTCAAATCGGTCATTAATCGGTCATATAACTGATTGGTAACCGATTGGATACCTATTGATGACTGATTCTTTCAATCGGTCATCAATCAGGTATAAATTCCAAATCGGTTATCAACTGGTCATATGACTGATTGATGACTGATTGGTATACAGTTGAATTTACCAGTTATCAATAGGTTACCAATCGACCATATCAGATTGATGACCGATTGGTTGCTAATTGGCTTATTATATATTAGCAGATTTTTTAGATTTTTTCAATAACGTCATTTTAAAATATTTAATTTATAAACCATTTTAAAACTCTAAACTCTGATAGAAAATTTTTTTTGATAGATTTTCTAAGATTCATATAGGATATTTTTGATAAATAGAGATATTTTTATTTTTTGAGATTTCTAAAAGTTTGTATGAAAAGAGTTGATATGGGATATTTGATAAAAAATTTTTTTATTTTCTAAGAATTTGTATGGAAAGAGTTCGTATGAGGATATCTGATAGAAAAATTTTTTTTAAGAGATTTTCTAAGAGTTCATATGCGAAAGGTTTGTTAGATATCTTTGATAGAAAATTTTTTTTAAGAGATTCTCTAAGAGTTCGTATGAGAAGAGTTCGTGTAGGATATCTGATAGGAAATATTTTTTTTGAGAGATTTCCTAAGATTCGTATATATAGGATATTTTTGATAAATAGATTTTTTTTTTATTTCTAAAAATTCATATGGGAAGAGTTCATATGGGATATCTGATAAAAAATTTTTTTTTTAAGAGATTTTCTAAGAGTTCAGTTCGTATGGGATAAATAATAGAAAATTTTTTTTTGAGAGATTTTCTAAGAATTCATAAAGAAACAGTTCGTATGGGATATTTTGATAAAAATTTTCCAAGTGTTCATATGGAAAAGGTTTATATGGGATGTCTTTGATAGAAAATTTTTTTTAAGATTTTCTAGTGTGAAAAGAGTTCGTATGGGATATCTGGTAGAAAATTTTTTGTGAAATTTTTTAGGGTTCGTATGGAAAGGATTCGCATGGGATTCTTTGATAGAAAATTTCTTTGAGAGAGATTTTCTAAGAGTCATATGGGAAGGATTCGTATGGGATATCTGATAGAAAATTTTTTTTTAAGAGATTTTCTAAGAGTTCATATGGAAAGAGTTCGCATGGGATTCTTTAATAGAAAAGTTGTTTTTTAAGAGATTTTCTAAGAGTTCATATGGAAAGAGTTCGTATAGGATATCTGATAGAAAAATTTTTCTTAAGAGATTTTCTAAGAGTTCATAGAAAAGCATTCGTATGGGATTCTTTGATAGAAAATTTTTTTTAAGAGATTTTCTAAGAGTTTGTGTGAGAAGAGTTCGTATGGAATATCTGATAGAAAATTTTTTTGTGAAATTTTTTAGGGTTCATATGGAAAGGATTCGCATGGGACATTTTTGATAAATAGATTTTTTTTTTATTTCTGAGTTCGTATGGGATATCTGATAGAAAAATTTTTCTAAGAGATTTTTTAAGAGTTTATATGAAAGGGTTCGTATGGAATTCTTTGATAGAAAATTTTTTTGAGAGAAATTTTCTTAGAGTTTGTGTGAAAAAAGTTTGTATGGGATATTTTAATAAAGATTTTCCAAGTGTTCATATAGTAGGGGGTTCGTATGGGATATCTTTGATAGAAAATTTTTTTTAAGAGATTTTCTAAGAGTTCGTATTGGAAGAGTTCGTATAGGATATCTGATAGAAAATTTTTTTGTGAAATTTTTTAGGGTTTATATGAAAAGGATTTGCATGGGATTCTTTAATAGAAAATTTTTTTGAGAGAGATTTCTAAAAATTCATATAGGAAGAGTTCGTATGGGATATCTGATAAGAAATTTTTTTTTGAGATTTCCTAAGATTCGTATAGGATATTTTTGATAAATAGAATTTTTTTTATTTCTAAAAGTTCGTATGGGATATCTGATAGAAAAATTTTTCTTAAGAGATTTTCTAAGAGTTCATATGGAAAGAGTTCATATGGCATTCTTTGATAGAAAATTTTTTAAGAGATTTTCTTAAAATTTGTATGGGAAGAGTTTGTATGAGATATTTTAATAAAGATTTTCCAAGTGTTCATATAGTAGAGGCTTCGTATGGGATATCTTTGATAGAAAATTTTTTTTAAGAGATTTTTTAAGAGTTTGTATTGGAAGAGTTTGTATGGGATATCTGATAGAAAAATTTTTCTTAAGAGATTTTCTAAGAGTTTACATGGTAGGGTTCGTATGAGATTCTTTGATAGAAAATTTTTTTTAAGAGATTTTCTAAGAATTTGTATTGGAAGAGTTCGTATGGGATGTCTGATAGAAAATTTTTTTGTGAAATTTTTTAGGGTTCTCCTTAATTTGACCATAATTTGACCTTAATTTGACCTTAATTCGACCATAATTTTGACCATAATTTGACCATAATTCGACCATAATTCGACCATATTTTGACCTTAATTTGACCTTAATTTGACCTTAAATTTGACCTTAATTTGACCATAATTCGACCATAATTCGACCATAATTTGACCATAATTTGACCATAATTCGACCATAATTCGACCTTAATTCGACCTTAATTTGACCATATTTTGACCATAATTTGACCATATTTTGACCATAAATCGACCATCAATCGACCATCAATCGACCATTAGTTGACCATCAGTTGACCATCAATCGGCCTGTCCGATTGATGACGGATTT
Source organism: Rhizophagus clarus (assembly GCA_015698045.1). NCBI lineage: Eukaryota > Fungi > Glomeromycota > Glomeromycetes > Glomerales > Glomeraceae > Rhizophagus > Rhizophagus clarus. The sequence continues at coordinate 1,086,006 of BLAL01000016.1, read as the reverse complement.
TGGCGGAAATCGGCTATCAATCGGCCATCCGATTAAATACTTATTGAATCAATTAGTTATCAATAAGATACCCGATTGATAGCTGATTGGTGACTGATTTGCCACCATTTGACCTGTGATAAAATATTGGGTAATGAATCCTTTATTACATTTATTTTTTCTGTTATAAGTTTTGTATTCATATTTATTGTATATAATAAAATTTACAAATTATAATAAAATGAATTATAATTTTGGTTAGCATCTAATATTACAATTGTAATTTAAATAAAATTTGTATATATTCTGTATAAAACTCGTATAAAATTTGTATATATTCTGTATAAAACCTGTACAAAATTTGTATATATTCTGTATAAAACCTGTACAAATATATATATATTCTGTATAAAACCTGTACAAAATTTGTATATATTCTGTATAAAACCTGTACAAAATTTGTATATATTTATGTAAACCCGTATAAAATTTATATATATTCTGTATAAAACCTGTATAAAACTTGTACAAATATGTATATATTCTATATAAAATCCATGCAAAATTTGTATATATTTTGTATAAAATCTGTACAAAATTCGTATATATTTATGTAAACCCATACAAAATTTGTATATATTCTGTATAAAACCTGTATATATTCTATATAAAACTCATACAAAATTTGTACAAAATATGTATATATTTTGTATAAAATCTGGTTATAATGTGGTTATAATCTGTACAATTAGCATTATCCAGAATTTGTACAAGTACGAAATATTTCATAATTCAGTATATTTTTTGTCACTAATTATACAGAATTTGTACAAAATTTGTACAATATTTGTACAATAAGTTTTTCTGGACAAATTCTGGATTTTCAATTTTTTACTGGGTAACCCAAAACATCACACCCAAGGCAGGCTAAAAAACTTTAATAGTTAAACTACCCACAAAATATAGCACAGAATAGCAACAAATTCGGTAACTAAACAAATAACCAAAAAGATATAAAGCCATAGGGAACTCGATAATAAAATCAATTTTCAAATAGACACAGAAGAGAGGTAACAACAATAGTTAAATTAATGACCAAAAAGACATGGAACCCAGAAAACAAGTAAGTAGAGAACCTTATAACGTAAATAGATAACCTTATAATGTAATTAGATAACCTTATAATATAAGTAGGTCACCTTCTTATAAGAAGGTGATCTACTCACTGACAAGTCATTTCACTGATACTTACATATATCACTAAAATTGAATATAAGTTTTTTTTCATTATACAATTGTACAAGACAGTCAAAATTATTATTATTATATAATTTTTTTTTTTTTTTATTATTATCAACATGGTGGGTTGTGCTTGATAATACAAATGTTAAGAAATACATTAAAATCTACATAAATATAGACTATCAATAAAATATTTCTCTATTAACTATATCATCTATACTACTGCTCCTAAAAGAATACAGCCAACTAGTCACTATGAGTCAATGATGATATAAGTCACGAAAAACTTAAAAATTCAACCAATGATCACTCATATTAAAATACTCATCTATCCATACCTTATACTTACTAAATATACTATTCAAACTTTTAGTTCTATTATTATCTTTAATTTCCATAGACTTTAATTTTTTCTTCCAAAAATCTATACCATGTGATTGTTCCAGTTTGACTTGATGAATATTACGATGTTTCCAAATCAAATATTTAAACTGGAGGAATAATGTATTGGTAACTTCTCTCGTGATTTTATACATACTTTGTTCAGGAATTTTTAACTCTTTTAAAAATTCACTGAAACTTTTAGGTATGATTCCTTTGACTAGGCATAATATTTCAATGTTAGAGGAGTTCTAACAATCAAGATTGTCTATGTTGGTGGAGATATCATTGTAATCAATATTAATCTTATCCTGTATAAATGGGAGAATCAAATTAAATAATTGATCTTTAGAATTATGAACTATCTCTACTTTCATATTTTGCGTGGTAAAACATGACCATAAGTGTTGGTAAGTTTCTAATTCAGTATTACACAGCACACATCTCCAACTGCCAATGTAAACTGATGGTGATCGCTTGCATAAGTTATCTTGAGTAGGTAATTCTTCAGCATGTAGTTTTGTTTTAAAAGAGTTAAAACTGGAATCAAATGCAGATGTCTCATCGAATTTATCTTTGATATACCTAAAAGTAAGTGACCAATCAAATGATTCTAAATCAGATGGTGAGATAAAATATTTGTTCCTATTTAACATTAAAAATTGTTCAATGTATTGTATTTCTCTAATGTCTTTAACCATAAGTGTGATATTTCTTTCTATAGGCTTGTGATTCCAACATATTGTACTATTATGAGCGAGTAATTTAGGATCAATTACTAAACATTCTTTACTGCATGCTTCTTTAGCTAATTTGTTTACAACATTACTATGATCATCAGAGTCATGAGCTTTCACTTTTTGTAATGTCACGATTAAATCTTTAAATCTGATCAACTTAATAAAAAATATCTATAAAATACTATATTGTAATTTCAATCTTTGAACTGCAAAAATGGATAGTGTATTAATCTTAGAAAATTGATTAATTATTATTTGAGAATCGGTACAAATAGTAACTCTTGTACCTTTCAGTTATCTAAACATAATAGCGCCATTATCATAGCCATTAACTCAGCCTTAATTATTAAGGGGTTCTCTTGTATTTGGCATTGGAATATAAAATTAGTTTCTATAATTTTAAATGCACTACCCATCATTATACTAGTATTTGAGTGTCTTTTGAAAGATCCATCTGTGTATATCGTTAAAGATGATTGACCTTTAACTGTATCTTGTATGTTTATAAGTTGATTACGCAAAAGTATGGAATGAAAAAAATCTAGCATACTTCTAACCGATGCTTCTTGTGAATTAGTTATACTGTATTTAATTCTATTTTCTATCATAGCTATATATTCAAATACTGAAGAATCCAATATATACGTGTTTTGTATGGACTGTGCTTTAACATTAATAGTCTTTTCCTTATCAATAAATAAAAGGCACCTATTATTAGCTGTTTTCCTTTTACTTCTTAGTTGGATATCCTTTAGTTTACAATCACTGCACTTAATTAATACTAGTGCTTATATCGATGGAGAAATGGAATCATCATTGATGTTATGTATCCAATGTTCTACTATAGGAGTTTGATCATTAGATAATATACGACCAAAATAAGAAGAGTCTAATTTGTCACTGTAAAAAACTATCCATTGCTTTTTCCTCAATATATTTTCTGAAACCTTACTACCTTGTAAGTGATATTGTCTGTTAATAAGGAAATCAGATTTAACTTTTCTTAATATTGCAATATTTATTATACAGTGTTGTTCTATTCTTTTGTACCAATTTGGTTTACAACCCTTAGTATTAATACCTAATTAAATTCACAAATCTGAATATGTAAGAAGACGTATTCCATCAGCAGCCATTATTTGATTTAAAAAATAAATATTGTGACGTTGTAAATGATAATTTAATCTGTCTTTAAATAACAAATCTGAATTCAATACTTGTATAATAGGTAACTGTCCTCCCATTATTTTGCGCTCAATATTAGATTGACACGTGAGATTGTTATCATACATGATAGCTAAAGTACTGGCAATCAAATTATATTTAATCTTTAAATCTTTTAAATGAATTTTCCACTCTGTCAGAACGTTATTAACAGATAATATTTCTTGTTGTAAATGTATGATACTTAATTTAGAGAGCGTACCAAGTAACCCTTTATTTTGAAGTTAATTATGTAATCTAATAACTTGACGCTGAAGTTGTATAGTTGATATATCCTTGATTGCATACCCTAAACTTGAGTGAATCATACAGTTTGGTATTGTCATCACTAAATTAGTCTTTTTCTTGAATAATGTACGCATGAGAATATTTAGAGCTGCCACTTGTTTGTCATTCAAAATGGTATACTATTGTGATTTATATTTAATGCTTGGGATAATGATTGCGTTATAGATATATCTCATCATCTTATCTGTAAACTGCTTATTTCTGATGATTTTATTATATCCTGTAATGATATTTTTATATTGATTAAATACATATACTTTAGATAAATTAAGATTTATCCAAGCACCTAAGATTCTGACTGACTCAGTTAGACGTATCAATTGAATTTCTTGAACATGAGATCCAAAATTCAATTTAATAGACTTATCTTTAAGAGCCTTCGTGTTATTAGTCATTAAAGCAAATTTATCTGGATTAATCTGAATATTATTCAACCTATTGAATTCGTCTGCTATTTGTAATATACTTTCTAATTTGTATGATGTATCTATAATCCAAGATACATCGTCCATATAAGCTTAAGAAAAAATCATAACATTTTCTTTATCCAGATCTCTAAATTGAACGTTTTTAACAATTGATTGAGTTATAGTATAGCCCAATTGCAATTTATTTATTTCACACAAAAGTGGATCGTAATAGATAGTCCAGACAAGAGGTGAAATCACTTCACTCTGATCTATTCCTATAAGTGCTTTATAAAATTGAGTTATTCTTGTTGTTGTGATGACTGCCTTTCTACTATTAGAAAATAAATTAACAAATAATTGAACGATTCTTTTAGGGATTTTAATCTTATTGAGAACTAATTCCAGTATCTTGATATCAACTCTATCATACGCTTTTGAGAGGTCTTGAAATAATATCTATAAAGGTTTTCTCTTAACTTTAGCATCTTTCATAATCAAATTCATGATTCTAATAAGAACTTCAGTAGATCTACCAGGTAGTGCTACATGATTTTTTCCTTTTAAGATATTGTTATTAGTGATAATCTGAGAGAGTTTCTGAGTAATAATTTTAACTACCGCCTTTCTTATAGTTTCTAAAAGTGTGATGGGCCTGGTTTTGGTAAATTGATGTTTCCACTCCATAGTCTTGGAAATGGGATAGAGTAATACATCTCGCTATTCAGCAGGAATATCACCTGTTATTAAACATAAATTGGCTAGTTGTAATGTGAATTTAAACATGTTTGGTCCCATATGTTGCAATAATTCATTAGAGATTTTGGAAGGGCCTGACGCTTTTTCTTTAGGAAGATCTATAATAACTTTACGTTATTCTTCTATAGTAATCTCTTGCATTAAATTAGCATACCATCTTGGATCAATCCGATCTATAGGTTGATATTGTTGTTGTTAACAGGATTGCATTTGAATCTCATCAAATTTCTTACCAGCAGCATTCTGAAAGTGGTTGGTTACTTCTTTGTCGATTATATCTAGATCTAAGCATAATTCTATTTGATCGTTGTTAGACGAATGATTTGCATTCACATGATGGTGAATATTAATATTACTGCACCACAAATGATCGACGTAGTATATAAAATATATTAAGTATATTTAGTATATATTTCTTATATATCCTTTATAGTATATATAGTATTTATTTCTTATATTTCTTTTATTATTTAAATTTCTTATATATTATTTATTATATTTATATCTTTTATATCTTATATTATTTATATATTTGAATGAAGTTCAATTTGTATAAATATCTTGAATATTCGTTTAAAATAAAAGAAGTTCAGACAAGTTGTTTATAAAAAAGTTGTAATTGCAAGTGTTCTAAGATTGCCTTATTGTATAAGTTGTTAACGTACCTACAACTAATAAAGATACATTTCAATTATCAAATACACTGCCTTTTAGCGTATAAGGAATTGATTGGAATACTTCATAGCTAGTGTCTCCCTGAAGATATTCATAATTCACTACTCAACGGACTGAGTTGGTGAACACCGTTATTACTAATTAAGATCTTATCTAAAGTAATACGTTTTCTTTGATGATTTAGTACTGAATTTATAACTCTTCTTTTATGATCAGCTAATTCTTGGCATCATTTGTCAACAAAGAATTTAATTCTTTTTGTTTTATAATCTTCGTCTTCTTTCTTAAATTTGATAGTAATAATATTAAATAAATCTTTAACGAATTGCTTAAACTCTAAAATAGAAAAAGCTAAAATATTAGGTTTATCAATGTTGAGTCTATATAATAAATCTGTAATAATTGCCAATTTACTATTGATATAATCATATTGTTTATAATCATTAGCGTATGCTGAAAGTTTTTTCAGTGTCAATTGTAACAAAATTTTTGATAATTAACACATTTTCTTTTTAAAATATACTATAGATTCAGGAAGCTGTTCTAAAAATGGATTATCTTTCTTATATGATAGTTTGACTGATGCTTGCTTAAAAATACTTTTGATTTCATTCCAAAGTTGATTTAAAGATCTACTATCAGGTAAATACGTAGACTCTTCTGATGGACATAATTTTCCATTAGTTCAGTAAAAGTTTTCCATTCATCCTGCATAATTACTTTGTAATTAATAATTTTACGTGTATTGTGTGTGTCTTTTAGCTATAGCAACTGCTTTAATTCTAAATATATCATCATAATTAAAATATGCTGTCACGACTAAATGATCAGTGGAAACTATATGAGGTTTGTTAGTTGAAGCATAGATTAAATCAGGAATTATTTCATAATTTACCCAAATAAAATCTATACAAGATTTAAAATCTTGACGATGCCATATTGGTAAAGGATTCTTATGAAACAAACTATTTGTATCTTTAAAATCATATTGCTTAAGTATCGTAAAAATTGAATTCTTCCAAGAATGTTTATTACTTTTAATTTCTTGTTAATAATCATTGTAGCTTGCATTAAAATCTCCCATTATGATAATTCTAGCTTTATGTTTAATTTTTTCTTTTATGAGGTCTTTAACGTGAGCGTATAGTTGTGTAATTTCTTTCTTCATAGTATTATTGGCATAGTTATAATAACAATAATCGTAAATCTAATTTTTTCTTTAAGAAATAATGTAAGCGCTAACATACAGCCTTTAAATGTATGTTGTATAGCTACGTACTTAGTATAACTATTATCCATAATAATACTGACACCTTGTGAGTAATGATGTGTATCTGTAGAAGACCACCATGCTTTATAGTCCTTATGATTTTTATATAAATGTTGTCCTGTGTTGATTGTAAGTTTAGTTTCAGTAACACCTAAAATCTTAATATCATTAATATTCATAAAATTAATTAAATGTTCTTGCTTAATAGTAGTGTTTAACCCTGATGTATTTAAAGTTGAAATCTTAAAAGTGTTTTTAATGTTCATAATACCATCTATAGATGGTGAAATTATAGTTTGTTGTGACATCATTGTTAATTATTAGATGGTGGTGGATTTGCGTCTTGTTGTAACAAATAAGCATTGAATGAAGAAAATGAACCTATTAATTGACCAAGTCAATTATTCATTGTTTCTAGCAAAGAGTATGTATTATTGACTTTATCTTCAATTTCATCCATACGTTGGACTGTAGGATTTTGATTATATTTCATAGCATTATGATAAAAATCTTGCGAAGTAGTTGATTCATCCTAAGAATTTTGCATATTAACATCTAGTAATAATGTATTTGTTTGTGTTGGAAGGTTGGATAACTGGAAATTGGGAGTTCTTGCAATATCACTCACATCCTCATCAGTTCTTACTTTTTTATTAAATGCGTTAACAAATGAATCAGTGACTGGACTGAAGTTAAGATCAAAATCAAGTTTATTATTTGATTGATTAAGCATATGCATCTCTAGATTAACAATTCTATCGTTAAACTTTTTCATAAGAGCGTTAAATTTGTTAAGTTGCTGTTTGACTTTCTCAAGTCTCGAATTTACATTAAAATCCACACTTTTATCTAATCTTTTTTCGAGATTATGAAGCCTTTGTTCAAATTGCTTAATACCTTGTGATTGAAGTATGTTGGAAGGGATATCCTTTGAGAATACATGATTAGACTTAGGATTGAATCCAGTTTTATTCTGCCCTAATTGTTGCATGTTGAAAGATGGCAGTTTTTGTGAATTAGGACGAACTTTTAAGGATCATTGAGTGACTTTAGCATAACTGACAGGTGGAGTAGGTTTTGCTGAGAATTCAGCATTCCAGTCATCTGCCCAGTTCATATTGCTAGAGATGAAATCATCCTTGGCAGAGGGAAAGATTGGTTTGAAACCAAACTTGGGCTTAGGAACCTCAACTTTATATCTTTTGTATATATCTTGATAAGCTGTCTGTTGGCCATAACAGCGTTTGAGTTGATTATTTTTAGAACAGTTCCTGACTTTATGATTAATGGAACCATATACATGGCAAGTAAGTGCATTTTTATCGGCAAAATGTAGTCCTTTGTTATTGAATGCAAAGTGATTTTCCTTTGCAGCATTCATATCATCAATACTATTAAAGTAAAATCAAGCAAAGCGTTCTTTTTTATAATTTTGAGAGAAGCAGTTTTTGGGAACAAATACAGCCTTGGCTCTTGTACACGTTACAATTTCTAAAAGATCTTCTCCATTTGTCCTTTAGGTAGATTGGTAAATTTCAAAACATACTTAAAGCGGTGATTACGTTTTTCTTTAGTAAGTGTACTAGGAAAGATTTTGAAAGTCTTATTCAAAAATTTCATTGACCATTCTTCTTTTAAAGCACCTGCTAGATCTTTGTTAGCAAAGGTGATTGACACTTCATAGTATAAATTTTTAACTGTAAATTTGATCTTTTTCACCTGACTTAATGATCGTAGATGTTACTCAAATAGATCTTTTTTAATATCTAGTGGAACATCCCAGAACTTGATCTTAAAATCAGATTGGAGCGAGATCAGGCTGATTTTGTGTAAATGACTCCATTTTACTAAATTTAGTTGGATTGTCGATTACAATAGTTTTTGCCATAACTTTATTGGCTGCATCTTCAGTTTCGCAAACAACTTTAATCATTTTTACGCCTTTGATTGTAATGGTTGAGAATATGCGTGTTAGCTCAACTACATGGCAGAACACGTGATTTTTTTTTTCTGTGTTGTTCTGGCCTGAAACTAAGTCTAAAGGAAAGAAAAGAGTAATTTTTTGAGACTTTCCTATTACTGTCCAGCATGATTGTGTTTTATTCGTATCATTCTGCTGACTAGAGGTAACAGTGGTAGTTGTAATGGTATGAGCTTGTGCATGGATTGAAGCTTCAAATCTAGCAGTAGTTTGTTGTTGCAAGTTGTTAAGAGTACCTTGACTCTCTGTAGAGGCTGTAGAAGTACCTCCAGTATTAACAGAATTTATATTTTCAACTCCTTCCATTACTCTTCCTTTTCTAACTAGAAAAGTAATAAAATATTATGTATAACAAGTGTTTTTGATAGTTTTAGTATGTAATTCTTTTTGTCCAAATTGTGACAAAAAGATCAGCAAGAAGAGTTTTATTATTATTATATAATACAAGATAGTGTGTACATAAGAATAAATATTTATATTTTCAGATTAAATTTCAATATATATAAATATTTTTAATTGTTCCTTTCAAATGGTAATAAGCATAAGATTAATGTTTAAGTTTTTTTTTCTATATATTAAGTATTTTTTTTTTAAAAAAAAAAACTATTATATTAGCTGTAATAAGTAAAAAAAGGGAAAAAAAATGCTTTATAAAAAGAATTTTAATTTGTACTGGCAGTGATGATGACTGTCAGTGAGATGACTGTCAGTAAAATGTTTGTCAGTAAAATGACCCTGTCGGCAAAATGTGTGTCAGTAAAGTGATTGTCAGTGAAGTAATTGTTAGTAAAATGAATCAGACCTCTAAATAATTTATTATCGTATTAACAAATTTTTTATAATGAAAATATAATTAATTAAAACATTTATTTTATTATATTAAGATATAACTGTATTTTATATAATTTATATATGTATTATTAAATTTATAAAGAAATAAAATATGAGGAAAAGTTGATATTTAATAAATAATTTATTTAGTCTAATTTAATTAAAAAATTTACTATTAAATTCATTAAAATTAAATAAAAAAATATATTATATAATTTTTTAACTATTATAATATTATTAAAGAAACTAATAAATCTATTTATAAGAGTTTGATCATCAAAGTATAATTTAAAAGTATAACTTAGAAGTAAAACTTAAAAGTAAGAATTATTAAATAATTTTTAAGTATATATAGTATATATCAAATTGATAGAATATGTAAAAATTTATAATAAAATATTAAAAAATAGTCAATATTTTTATAAAATATATTTTTTTTATTTATAATTTTTTTATACAATTTTTTTATTTATTATTACTAATTTCAATATACACAATTTGAATATTTTAATATTTAATTAATAAACTTTGCAAAAAAAAAAAATAATAATTTAAATTTTAACTTAAAAATAAGTATTTTTTTTTATTAATTAATATTTAATTTTTTTATTTATTTAATATGTTTCTATAATTTTTAAAATAAATTAATTAATTACATAATTTTGTATACCGTATTTTCCCAATTTTAAGCACTACTTGAATTTAAGTATCACCTTAACTTTTGACCAAAATACTTGAAAAACAAAAATAAGCATCATTTCAGATTTTAATTTTTTTTTATTAAATTTCATATTTTATTCAAAATAAACTTTATTAACAATTCATCATTTCAATTTCTCTTTTATTATGTATCATCGCAATTTCGCAATTATATATATAGAACATGATAAAAAATTATTGGGATACATAAGTACAAAAATTCTGATGTGCAAAAATATGAAAAAAAAAGAATTTTAAGTAAAAAAAAATACTTCTGAATTTAGGCACCATCCCCCAACTTTAGCCAGAATTTTCCTTCAAAAATGTGATGCTTAAAATCAGAAGAATACGGTAATTATAAAGTCAGAAAGTTTAATTAGTATTATAACAATATATTTTTAAAATTTTTAAATTATAAAATTATTAAATATCAAAAAAAATTAATATATCAAGCTTTAAATTTATGATCTTAAAATTATTAATTGGATTTTGATAATTCTTAACTTATTAGATTTATTTAATAAAATAAATATTTTAATATACAATTTATCTTTTTAAATGCAATATTAATTGAAATATTTTATTTAAAATTTTAGTTATATAGAATCTAATTTATTTTAGTAATATTTAGGATTCTACCAAAATATTAGATATATTTATAATTTAAAAAATTGCCAATTATATATATTATAAATAATAATAATTTAATTATTAATAGTATTTTTATTTAAACAAGAGAATCTATAATTACAAGTAAACCAAAGGAAACGAGCAAAATAAATTCAATACATTATACAAAAATGTGAGCATTGATAGTTGGTTATACTATTGCTAGTTAAAAATAACTAAACTAAAAAGTAATCGTAATTATCTCAGTTGAAATCTGAGGATAGCAACTTGACCCTGCAAAATTATTAATAGTATTATTTATAATTATAAAAAAAAATAATAATCAAATTATAAAAGTTTGAAGTATTATATTAGTATTTATTTAATTATAATAAAAGAACTTTTGAGAAATTTATTCAAAATATAAAATAGAAATATAGAGAATAAATTAATGTAAATAAAAAATTATGATATAAAATTAAAAATCCAAAATTGACGATATAAAAGGTAAAAAAACTGACAACTATAAAATCAAATTCTATTTGCTAAGAAATAATGCATTTTAAATAAATTAATATAAATTAGTTAAAGTATTTTATTTTTTACATTTTTATCTTACTTTTATTTTCTTTTGCAAATTCAATAATATATTAATCTTAGCTAAATAATTTTGCTAAAATCTATATATTTTTTTCTTTAAAAGTATACTATATAGTATTTACTGATGTTTTTTTAATTGTAAAGAAAAAATATATATTATATAAAGTATTTATCCATATAGGATATATAATATATTATTTAATTTGTAAAATTATTAAATAACAAATAAATTATATAATAAAGCTTAATTTATAATATTAATAACTAATAATATATAACTGATAAATTGGATTTAATAGTAAAATAAATCAATTATCTTTACATTAATATTTATTTTATTTTATTTTTTTTTTTGTTTCTATTTTTAACTTCTTTTTAATTCTCTTTTTAATGGCTTTAATGATTTTTTACTTATAAGTCTTAATATATTTGCATAATTTTGCCTATTCTTTATTATTTATATCTAGTGAAACAATTTATGAATGTACTTATTAACATAATGAAGATTTTTCTGATAAAAAAGAAAATTCATCAAAACCCCTCTTATATCACATCCTTTAAGTATAATGTTATTTTTATTTATAATTATATATAAATTACACTATTATGATCTTTTAGTCAAATTTCTAAATTATTGTATAAAAATATAAAGCATCAGTAATACTATAAACTTTGTGAGTGGATGTTTGGACTGGCCTTGGCTGGAAGTACTTTACAGTAAGTATATAGAATAGAAGTGATTATAATCTAATCCTATTTTATCTAATAAATACATGTACGTTTTCAACACCTTAAAAAAAAAAAAAAAAACTATAAACTTTGGAAATTTTATTAATCTCATAATTATGTAGGATATTTGTATTAGTTTTATAAAATAAGACGTTGATCTTTGGAGTACTGTATTCTACAAACAATTTGCAATTCTTGTAAAATGATTTTTATTTTTTACTTTCTGTATTAATTGAAAGGAAGTTGATTGAATCAACTGTTTAAGCGTAAATGTAACATATGTTATAAATTTTATGTGTAATTTCATGACAATTTATTAAAAATTTATTTTAATTCTACAGAAATTTGGTAAAAATTTATTCTAGTGTTTTTCCCAAGAGATCCAAATCTAAATATACAGTAAAGAATCTGCGTCTAAAGAGACCGTCACAATACGGCCAGAACTTGATATAATGATTCGGGATAAACCGATTTTGGCCCATAACGAACTTTTTTTTTTTCAAACCAAATCCACTTATCTATTATATTCAATTTCACTATTATATACCGATTTTATTATAAATTCGTGATATACCTAAAATATACCGAATGTCTAACAATAAACCAGTCATGCTTATTTATTCTTCATAACTCTGGCCAGCATTAAATTAGTTTGGCCCGCATTAAGTTCGCAGCAGATCACCTTATCATTTGTTCTTGAAAAGTCAGTTAATAAAAGATGTTTTCACAAGATTGGGCATAAATATACTTTAATTGAGAAAATTTTTTCAATAAAACGTACAAGTTCTAAATGTTTGTTTTATCGAATATTTGATATAACGATCCAAGATCACCTGAACGGAGGAGGGTTCGTTATATCGAGTTCAGATCAAAATTTGCTTAAAAGCAACTAAATTCTTTTAAAGATATTCTCATTAATAATTAACGGATGTCGATATTATCAAAAAATTAAATAATTTGGGGTTGATATACTTCATAATTTGATATTTACCCAAGGTTCGCATTTGATATTTCTCTTTATACGGTCCAACTTTTTTGTAGAATATATTTAGCAATCAATTGAAATCTGAAAGGTCGTTTTAACCATAAAATTATGGGAATACCGCGGATTTCCGAAATTACAAAATGGGATATTCAAGCTGCGAAAATATGACATAAATTCACGTGAATCCAAATACACTATACCATTTCTAGTATCGTTAAAAAAGAATTCCATAATTCGGCGAATATTGGGATAAAATGTCATAAAGGCAGGTGACCTTCTAACCAAAAGATTAATTAAAAGGTCTAAGTAAACCTTTAGATTTTTTACTTAAAGACAAATTCTTTTATGTAATTCATAGAAAAAAAAAAAATTCTCAATACACAATAGATTATATTTGTCTATTTTATAAAAAGATAACAAAGGGAAAAATTTTTTTTTCTTTATTAAAAGAATTTTTTATTTTAAAATTGAATATTATGGGATTTTTTTTTTTTTGGAGTTTGAGTATAGAGCACGTGGGTCAATGATTGGGTGAGAAATTGAATATTTTTTTTTATCGATGAAAAGAAAAGTCTAAATTAGCTCAAAAAAAAAGAACAATATTTTTATTAAATCACGCAATTAAAAATTTTTTTTTCCCAATATTGTTTAAAGAAAAAAAAACGCGAAAGTTTTATGTAGTCATTTTTTTTAAAAGAAAAAGTAATCTAATACATCATCAATAAAGTTGATGATGTAAAGTAAATAAATAAATAATGCATTGACCAAGTCAATATTGTCAAATGAAACTTTTTTTTCGATGATTGTGGCGTTAAAAAAATACATGTAATAATAAGTTTGACACCTTGTGACCTTTCACAAATACACTTTTACCAAATATCTCTCTTAATTTATCTTGATTAGGGAATTAGAAATTTCTCAAGAATTTACTTTAAAGAGTATGTTTCGTGAGAGTTTTTTCTTTTCGCGTGAAATTGTTTGTGATTAAAACGGTTTTATTAAACTTTGTTGGGAGAATAAAAGATAAATTGGTTATCTTTTTGCTTATCTGCATATCGTTTTTTCCTGAATAAAAAAAGATGTTATCAACATTCATCACATGATTACAATAAAAACCAATCCATTTTAATCCTGGAAATCATACGTGTTTTTCCGAATGAATGATTACAAGATTTCATCCTGTTTTATCCTATCGTATTCTTTGGTGGGGTATTTTGATAAAGTCGACGTTACATCGAAAAGGACATGGGGAATGATAATTACCTGGTATTTTTCTTTGTAATCATTTTTAATTTATCCTTTTTCGAAGTAATTAAGAATTATTTAAAGTAATTATAGGTAATTATAGTAAATTGACCAACAAACTTTGAAAAAAAAATTCTCATTTCTCTCTCTTATGATTTTCACTCTTCCTATCGTTATTCGTTTCACGACATAAATTGAATTACTTAATATTACTCTCAAGCGCGTTTTCGTTATTAGAGCACAACATTTTAGCCTCAACCTTTTTCTAAACAAAAATAATCAAGTGTGTTTACAAGTTTATTAGCGAAAAGAGTAAGGTGGCGGGCTTAGTATTGAAATCAAGAAATGATCTACGAACCTTAAAATGAATGGATGGTTTATAATTAATAATAAAAAAAAAAATTTGGTCATGTGTGTCATGTATGTGTGATTATTACTTTGTTGTTGTTTTATAAATAAAAATAAAAGAATCAACTAGAAAAAAATTATATCATAAAATGCCACGTTTTTTTTTTTTTTGATCATTGTTTTCTCTGAGTTTTAATCGTTGTTTATTATATTTGTAATAATTTTTTTTCCTTTTGATTTTTTTCAATTTTCAGTTGAAGAAAATTTTTATGTAACGATAAAAATATTTCGATTCTTTCTTTCGCCTGTGTTTCAGTTTTGTTAAGCACTTTACTATATAAAGGAATTGTCATGATTAACAATCTACAATCTGTTTATATTTCTTTTATCATATCGCATATTAAATTTGTAAAAAATTCCATAATAAATAAATAAATTTTAATTAATAAAATGATAATTTTAAGCTAAACCTAAAAGCTTTTTTTTTTTTGAACTTTACTTTTATTGATAAACAACTGACAAATAGTAATATTTTGTTGTAGTGCAATAATGATCCAATTTGATCCTCATGACCCAAATTTTTTTTTTTTTTGAAAAAATCACATTTTCTCACACACAACACCAAAGTAACATTCCCACCATACATGTATTTTCGTTAAATGACTATGTATCAGCTGGTTTAAACTTTGATGCAATCTAATTTTAACAAAAATTTACACTGCCTTTTTTATTAAATAGTAAAAATAAAATAAAATAAAATAAAATAAAAAGAATTATTTTATTATAAAAACCCTTCTTTGTTCATACCCATTTTTTTCGCCACTCATCCAAAAAAAAAAAAAAAAAAAAAAAAATTTCTTTTTCTTTTTATTTAAAACGCTCGTTGGATATTAAATATATAATAATACGAGACAAAAAATTTTTTTTTTCCTTTTTTTTTTTTCCTTTTTCTCCTGTTTTTTTTATTATATATAAAATAATAATTAAAAAGAATTTTTTACGACAATTTTTTTTCATTTTTGTAAATAATTATACGACGTCGTAAATAAATATTAATAATTACATTATATTATATTATTATATATATATTACGCTTATTTGCTATTTGCTTTTTTTTTTTTCAATTTATAATTGTTTCTCCCTTTTTTTTTCTCTTTTTTTTTTCTCTATTTTTTACTCTTTTTTTTACTCTCTCAAGTAACGCCTTCTCTTCTAATAATCAGTTTAATATTTTCTACGTAACTTGCGTAACTTGCGTAACTTACGTAACTTTAACTCTCTCATACGTAACTTTAATTTTACTTTTGTAAAAATATTTAAATAACTTTCTCTGTATATATTTTTTTTTTTTCGTTTTCTCTCTGTACACAATAACATACATTATATTTATCCTCCTAACTTTTACAAGTCGAAGAAAGAAGATATTATTTTTATAATAAAAAAAAACCAAAATCCAAAAAAAAAAAAAATTTTTTTCATTATCTTATATCTCTACTATTATTATACGTTCAAATCTTTTTTTTTTTAAAAAAAAAAAGAAAGAAAATGCTTTTTACTTGGACTAGCAATAGTTACGAGGAAAATTCAACAGAAAACAGAAACTTTCGACATAACGATAATTATCACTTTCGAGATTCATCGTCAGATTCTTCTGATGCCGAAATGACCACTCCATCAACACCTACTACTCCAGTTTCTCCAGGGTTACCAAATAATGATATTACTTTTAATAACAATAATTCACCAAATATGCAACGTCGCGCCTCGGAATCAATAACTGAGGCTATTCAATCCAAAAGAGCACCTGCAAGAAGATATACCTTACCTGGTAAATTGGGTTTACCTTTATCAAGATTTTGGGAGGCTGGACGTGAATCATCAGTTCAAGTTGCTATGGTAAATTGATTTTTTTTTTTTTTTAATTAAATTGTTTAGTAGCCATCTTTTTTATCATTATTTCTTATACTTTTAAATCTTTTTTTAGGAGAATTGTCAATTCGGCTTGTGAATAAAAAAAAATAACACGAAAAATATTCAAAAAAAAAAAAAAAAAAATAAAGTATCAACAAAAAATGGTCAAATGGGCTTTTTTTATTCTTCTTTCTTTTTTTATATTATAAATGAAAAAAAAAAAAAATTCTTTTTTTTTTTTTACTTATGCATAACAAATATTTTTTAATGGTAAAAAAAAAAAAAGAATTGAAAATTAAAAATAACAAGTTTTTTTTTTTTATAAAAATTATTTTTCTGTAATGTTTTAAAAATTTCCTTTCTTTTTTTATCAGATCCGCTAAATGATTATATGATGATCATCCAATAAATGCTGCATATAATTTTTATCTTGCTTTTAATGATTGTCGTACACGTTTTATTTTAACGAAAATCTTTTAGTACTGTTTTTCTTAAATACCGTTGATTTGTTAGCATGATCTGTATTAAGGTTTCTAAACATTCGATATTTTATTTTAAAAGTTTCTAGAACAAAAATAAAAAAAAAACCGAATCCCGAATAAATCGAAATTTTAAAGTACTGATTTTTTTTTTTTTAAATGATAAAACGCGCCTTGACACCGAATAGTTTTTTTTTTATCTGACGATAAAACGCGCAGAGTTTTTTTTTTGTCTACGATAAAACGCGTCTTGATACCGAATAGTTTTTTATTTTTATCTAAAGATAAAAACGCGTCTATAGTACATATAATGGTAAAAAAGATATATTTATATAGCACAATATAACATTATTATATAACACCATAACACCATTGTTCCCAACTATGTATAAATTACTACAAAACCGAGAGAGGATTTTTATTCTTTATTTATTGATTGAAATATATAAACTACAAAAACTTTTTTATATGTGACAAAACTCTCTCTTTCCAAATTTGAAATTAGAAAATTTTATCATGTTCCACTATAAAAAGTAATATATATAAAACAAAAAAGAATGTATATATAAAAAAAAACTAAAAAAAAAAAAAATAGCTAAAAATGAAAAAAGAATATTTTCTTATAGAAATGATTTAATGAATTGATAAAGTTTTATATATAAGAAAAAAAAATAAAAAAATAAAATAAGAGTTTGATAACGTGGTCAGGAACAAAAAAAGAAATAGTAGAAAATGGTAAGAAAATTCGATGAAAGAATAAAAATTCGCAAGAGCAGTATTGTAGGAAAAAGGGAGGACAAAAAAACTATACAAGAAGAAAAAAGAAAAAACTGTCCATTTTTTTTTTTTTAGAGAAAGTTAATATACAAGAATGCGCAATCGGTCATTCAAATGTTCCAAAAATATTATTAGATTATAATTATTATTATTATATATTATTATTATTCTATATACTATTTCGTCTTACCCAAGTTCTTTTTTGGATAGGATTTGATTTTGTACTCTTATTTATTATAGACCTAGATTTATTAGAGCTTTTGATAATGTCCTTGTCTTTACTATTACTTATTGTTCGAACTTTACGGGTATTCATAACCCAAAATCCTCCACTACCACCAAAAGGTCCATTACGTTTTGGTCTTCGAAGTACGACACTACGCACACGTCGTACTCTGTCTGTATTATCAACTATTGTGGATTGTGGTGGTGTCCATTTGAATGCCGTAGGAAAAGAACCGGGTATATTTAAATCATCATCATCAATATAATCATCATAGTCCATTTCATAATTCTCAGATTCTTGTATGAATGTCTTATTTTTATTAGAATCTTCTGAATTATTAAATGTTCTAGATAAATTATCATCTTGTATATCACATTCTTGATCTTTGATTGAGGTCATATCATTATTGACAGAATCTCCTTTTCCATGAGCAGTGTGTCCAGCACGTTTCAATCTTTCGTTGGTGATCCGTCGTCGCAACAACGTAGCAGGATCACCTTCATTTCCTTCTTCCTCTGATACGCTATCATCATCATCATCACTATCAAAATCTACTATTTCCCATTCATCGCTTTCTTCGCTATATTCATCATCAAATCGTCCAACTGTTGAACCCCAATGTCCACCTGTCAAGAAGCATCCACTTCGTCTTCCTAAATTTAACACACCTTGAGCTCCATTCTTCCACCATTTCTTCTCATTTCCTACTACCTCCTTTTCAGCTCCTTTCCACGTTACGGCCTTCATTTTAGGCCCGGTACGAAATTTGACGTTTTTTTTTTTACCATCCTCCATCATCCCAATTCCCCCGTCCTGTTGATCCATATCAATCGCACTACCATAACCACCATACCCATTTGCGATAATACCAAAAGGTTGACCAGGTTTTAATAATTCAACCATACGAATCACTTGGCGTCCAGCTACTTCACATAACCATGCGTCTAAAACCAAGGATCCGAGAGTAAATAAAAATGTCCAGTACATCAAATTCATAAAAGTTCTCGTTGTACTTGTTACTGATCTAGGAGTTTGTATATTGGTGGTGGTTTGAAGTGATTCGGACATAAAGGAATGAGTAGCATGTAAGAAAGGTAGAATAAGTGCACGTGTAAGGAGACGACATTGTTGTGCAAAATCATCTAAATCTGGAACGTCTGAACTTGGATTGTTCAACAATTCATTAGTAGAAACCCTGTATTGAATCCCAGAGAGAGCGTCACCTTCATCTTGAGGAAGTTCCTCTGTCAAACCTACAATAAGATCTTCTAAACCAACCATACTATCGTTAAAAGAATTTAAACTTCTTAAGAAATCTTCTTGATTAGCATCGCTCTTTGTACGTTTCTTCCTTGGCCATCTGCCTTCTTTGGATATTTCAGCACTATCAGGTCTTAAACTTCCCATTTCAATTGGTGATTCTACGAATTCCTCCTCTTCTTCTTCACATTCATCATCTTCATCCAACTCATCTAGTTGTCTATTAATATCATCAAAATCAATAGATGATGTACTAATGATTGAAAATGTACGATCTTTCTCTCGACCTTTAATTGGGAGGTCAACAGCATCTTGAGCTTCATTAAGCAAACATGTTATATTGCTAATCATACGGTCCAAAGAAGTATCACCACCACATGATTCATCATCGTCATCTTCAGCACCTTCTTCACTTTTTTCATTGATAGTTGGGAATTCATTAACCTTATAAGGTTTTGTCAAAGAAGATTCGTTCGATGAATCAAGTTTATTCCTTGATGATGTACGTGACAAAGAAATTGGGGTATGAGCGGGTGAAACAGTACGAGATGCAGATCTAGAGGAAGGTCTTGAAGGATTTCTTGATGGTGTACGAGAATTGAATTGTTGTCTTGACATTGTTCGAGGGATCGTAATTGACATAGGAGGAGAAAAGTGATGTTCTTCAGCTGCCAATTGTTGTGATAGCTTTTCATTTTTATCTTTTTCCGATGGGACCTCTGATTGTTGTTGTTGTTTAGTTGCATCTAATTGTTTTTTGTTCTCATTTGATGCCATGATGTTCTCTGTAAGAGTCTAAAATTTAAAATAAAATAAATAAAAAAAATATTATATTATATTATATATTATATATAATATATAATATATAATTATCATTACATATATTATATGAGCATACCTTCATAGTAACCACTTGTTTCATGATCTCTTCATTAGATATGGTTTCTTGTTTATCTTGCATTTTTTTGAGAACAGACTGAATACTAAAAAAAAAAAAAAAAAAAAAAATTAGGAGACATAATTCATTCATAGTTATAAAATTTTTTAAACAAGGAAATATAAATAAGACACAAACTCTGTCAATTGGGATTTCAAATCATGCATGGCAAAGGTTTGATCACTAAGAACAGCTTGTAATGTATTTTGTAATGACGATACGAGTGTTTCCAATTGCACCATCTAAAGAATAAAGATAATTTTTTTTTTTTTGGATGTTAGAAAAAAAAAAGAAAAAAAAAAAAAAAGTATAAATAAATTTGATTTCCAAACTCCAAATAATCTTTTCATATATTAATCTTGTAAGTTGACAATTTTTAATTAAAACATTTGAAAGAAAAGTAACATCTAACATTTAACATTTAACATTAAATAATCAAAAAAAAATTGCCACCAACAAGCATTGATAAAAATATTTGGCACGTACTCGGATAGTAGGGCTTACCTTATCAAGCACTACCCCATCTTTTTCCTTTTTACCACCATTAGCTAAATATTCGGCGTCAAGCATTTCGCGACTTTTTTCAAGTAATTGTTCAATACTTAATTCATCCCATTGAGAACATTGGGAATAAGGAGGAGGTGGATTTAATGAACCAGGAGAAGGTGGAGTATCCAAGTCGTCTTGTTTGATTGAGGTAGAGTTGATATTTAAGTCATTTATGGGAAAATCATCGTCCTTTGGTTTCGAAATGACGGTTTCTTCAAAAACAGGATTTTCTGAGATGATGACTTCAGTAGTCATTTTTTAAGTTTATATGTTTTATGATATTTTGTTTGTCTTTAAGCTATATAATAAGTAAAAAGAAACTAATTTCGCGCAGCGAAGAGTACAGTATAGCCGTGGCGTGGCGTGGTATAAAAAGTGGTTTTACAAAAAATGTTTACTAATATGTTACAAAAATTCAAAAATTTCAAATTTATTTACGGCTCGCGCTTTTTTTTTTTTTTTTTTTTTTTTTTTTTTTCAAAATATGAAAAAAAAAAGACTAGATATGAATTACGAGAAAGTGTGAAGTATTTATTAAATTTTTTTTTTTTTTTTTTATTCTATATATATATATATATATACGAGGGTTGATTTTGTGTGTGTGTGAGTATGATGTTTGTTTATCTATATATGACCCTCCTTCAAATGAAACAAAGAATATTTGGTATTTAAAAAAAAAAAGTTTTTTATTTTTATAGATAAATTTAAAAGATTGGTTTATATCTGTTAAATAGAAAATAAACCAAATCTTTTAAAAGAGTCAACAGGATAAAGTTAGTATTATATTTTTTTTTTTTTTTTTTAAAAAAAAAAAAAAAAGTTCGAGTGGATGAAGGAGGATTAAAAAAAAAAAAAAAAAAAAAAAAAAAAAATTGTCTGGATTTAATAATGATATCAGTCATAGTAAGATTATGGAAATTCGTGCCAGGGATGACTCAATTTGGTCAGAGAGGTGTGATTTCAACATGAAAATAGAAATAATCATCCAATCGTGTTCCTGACGGCATGATCTCACGGCCAAAATAGATACCGATTTTTTAATATTTACAAGGTGTGTTACATATATTGTAATGTATATTGTATAAAAAAAAAAAAAAAAAAAAAAAATTTTTTGAATAATATTCTGATTTTGTTTCGGATTAGGTGACCTCACCAAAAAAGACATGTGCAGAATTATAAACTAAGACTTTAAAGTTTAAAGTGTAACTATAATAAAAAAAAAAGGAATAAAATAAAGAAGAAAGAAGGAAAAAAAAGGTAAAGAAAAGCTTATGACGGTCGGGTAGTAGCGTATGTAACCCTGTATACAATCAATTGTAATAAACAAGCGCCACAAGGCAGATAATGATAAAGCAGATTACGTACAGAGTTGCAGGTAGTCCGTGTGTTTGTTGGTTGGGGTTTAGTCTCTAAGTTATTAGGTTATATTGAAACCTAACCTGCGTGAATATTCTTATGCGGATTACTAAAATTATAACAAAAAAAAGATCAGACCATTTACATCTTTTTATCAGAATCTTAAATCACTATCTATTTTTATTATGGTATAAATTTACCGTATTTATAAACTAAAGATATGTAATGCATGTTAGGAAAATATGTAATAACGTGCATTTCAACATGGTATAAAGTGGGGAGGGAACCCTTTTGTTGCAATTATTATTTTTAGTCGCTTCGTTCTTCTTCTTTATTTTATTTTATTTATTTTTTTTTTTTTTAATCACTTTATATAATCACATTCATACATTTCTTTCAATTTCTCCACTTTGAGTAATATTGAAATAAAAAAAGATGAAGCAACTTACTGCACGTGCGACGTATAGAATGTCCGATGTTTGAGCGAGGAAAAAAAATTGAAAAAGGTTAATAATTATTATAACACATTGGGATACATTGGGTGATGAATATTGAGTTTTACTTTAATTGGTTGTGTTTACCTTTTAATGGTTTGTTTTGGTGCGATTGTCTCGTGAAAGTGTAACTTTTTTATCCAATTTCTCATGTTCGTCAGATGAAAAACAAAAAGAATGCAACCCATTCTTACCCAATTTAGTCATATTGTATTATTTTTATAATATTTTTATTTTTTATTATTCCTTAAAGTGTTACGATGTGCATGTTACTCCATTATTCTCTTATTGTGTCTATTGAATATTGATGATAATAGAAGTGAATCTTTTTAAAAAAAAAAACTAAAGAAATATTGTTTAGATAGTAAACAAGGCGTAAGTAAAAATGAAAAGAAAGACAATGGATATTTTATAATTATTAGCGAGTAATATTTTTAATTATTGAAGGCTGAAAAAAAAAAAAAAAATAAATAATTTCATCAGTTATTTTTTTTCCTCGTTATCATTTTAAATGAAACTCAATCGGAACAGGAAATCTGGTAAAACCATGCGACAAGAAATAACTTTTGAATTTAATTTAATTTTTTTTTTTAAAAAAAATTACAGGTAATTTACTTATAAATTTTTAATTAAAAAAAAAAAAAAAAAACTGTTAAATTAATTGTTATATCGTCGATCAACTTGTTATATCTACAACAATTTATTTGATAACAATCCAACAATCTAAAAATCCTAAATCCTAAAAAAACCCCTCCCCTTCTCTTTACATAGATATATACTGTATATTATAGGTATTACAAATTTCTATTATTTTCATTAAATCTTACCTTCTAATATTCTTGACATGTGTTAACCTTTCAATTATTTACTATTCATAATCAAATGTTTTTAAAACATTATCTTTTTATGGATTTTTAAAAAAATAATGGTTAGGAATTTTGGAATCAAAAAAAAAAAACGTGCTTTTATTTTTTTTTTTTTTTTTTTTTTTTTGATCCGGTAAAAAAAAAAAAAAATTTTTTTGTTCTTATAGTGTATATGCTATTTAGATTGAAATATGCTTAAATAGTTGATTTTCAGCTGAATATTATAAATTGTGTTGTTACGCAAAAAAATTTGGTCATTTAAAACGTCGAATAAAGAAAAGAAGAAAAAAAAATTTTTTTTTTTTTTGATCATTAATGATATCATTATCATAAAGGTGTGTTACGTTCTAAGAATTTCTTGCAATACTACGCTAAAAAAAAAAGGTGAGGGGGAAATTTTTTATAAACCCGCAAAAATCCGCAAATTATGCACAAAATAATATCCGTAAAATTGTGCGTACGCACTTCGGAAAAAAAAAAGCTTAATTAATTCAATTCTAATTTTGTTCTTTGGAAACAAAAACAATAATAAATAAGTTTATAATAATAATTTTCGTTTCATATTTTTAATTCAGGTCAAAAAAATGATTAATGGTCACTCGGCCGAAATTAAATAATAATGATATACCAAATTAAGACATCTCATACAGTCATATATAGTACGTTCCCGTGACCCCGTCATAATTTATCCGGTTTACCCGAATATCCCGGATCTGTCAGATTATCCGAATATCCGATAAACAAGCCGTTATTTACTTGAGGAGAATACAGTAGTAATATTTGGTCGGATCTTTTGTCATGTTTCAATTATATTACCAAATTTGACCTCTTTTATTTTAGGATTTGACACGGTATGGTCCGTCCGTTCACTATTAGGAGGATCATGATAGAAATCATCATTACAACTATCATCACTATCATCATTATCATCATTAGATTTTCCTGAACTTCATTTATTCCAAAGAATCTCCTTTTCTTTGAAATCAAAATAATATTATAATATTATAATATAATAATAATAATAATAATAATAATAATAATAATAATAATAATAATAATAATAATAATAATAATAATAATAATAATAATCATTCTTTTTCACATCTTACCATATCAAGATAATTTTTATTTTTTAATGAAATACTTTCCAAATTTGTTATATAAATTTATCATTTTCCGATTGGTACAATCACTTCCATTTTAGAGAAAATTATTTCAATCCAACAATGGTAATCATATTACCGATAAAGAATTAGGTTTAATTATCTTTTTATTTTTAGTGGAAAGTATATCTTTTTGAGTAATTATTGAAACTTATTTGATTGGAAGTTTTTTAAAGAAATTTTTAGTTGATGCATCAATTATTATTACTTTTTAATCAAAAAGTTTTTGTTTTATTGGAATTATTATAGGTAACACCGGAAAACTTTTGATCTATTAAAAATTACTGATGATTCAATCTATTTAGGAATATGCAGGTTTTTAATTGACTATGAAACTTAAGATGTATTAATATCTTTAATTCCTATTGGCCCCGGTACAATACCAACCGAATCCCTAAAAATTTGTAAGATACTCAGGGTTACCTTAATACTACTTTGGCCCGCGTTATACAGCAAGTTTCAAAAATCGCGTATTAATTTATTGCATTATAATGATCTTGTCTGACTTACGCAATAACCTAATTATTGGTGATGTAATACCTAACCAAAGATAAATGATGAGGCTTAGATTTGGCTGTGAAATAACAGTCTGGTGTACTTACAAGCAAATTTTATAACTTATTCGTCCGCAATTTCTCATCAACGAAAATAATAATTGCATCGAGAACACACATACAAATTGTTATTTGCAATATTACAACTCACTTTTCTGTGATTGATTTCATAATAAAAATTTGTTAATTTGAGAAATTGATTTTATTTATTTTTTTTTTTTTTGGTTATTTTCAATGCCTTCTTAAAAGGCGCATATGTATAGATAAAATAAACAAAATATAATAAATATAACAAGAGTTAAAAAAAAAATCAATGTACAAAAAAAGAATATATATATATATATATATAATATACACGTTTTTATATATATATATATATAAATATGAATAAATACTCATACCCCAAATGTATATATAACCCACAACAAAATTTTTTAAATTTCTCAAAAAAAAAAAAAGAAAAGAAAAGAAATAAATAAAAAAAAAAGACTTTATACAATGGTACACCATAAATGGCGTGAAAAATAATAAAAAAAAAAAAATCTTTTTTTCTTTTTTCTTTTTTTCTTTTTTTTTTAAAAAAAAAAAAATTATGGAAATAGTTTGTTCAACAAAAATTTTTAAAAATGCTTAAAATGTTAAACCATATCATAATTTCATACTTTCCTCTCTTGTTCTTGTAAGAGGATCATAGGTCTCATGAATGGATCTTCCTTCCTTTCTTCCTCTTTTACACCGCCCCAACTAAATAAGCTAAATCGCTTCGTGTTGTTTCTCCCTGAAGTAGAATTCCTTCTTAATCCACGTTTTTGTACTTCGCTGATAGGATGAAGAGTATCATCATTTGATTTTCTACTTGGTAAAGGATTAGCTTGATCAGTTTCTTCGGATATTTTATTATTATAAGTATTTTGAGGTTGAGAAGTGCTACGGAAGTGCCATCCAGATAATGTCTTGCGTCTTTCAACTTTCTTAGTAGTCTTTTTTTCTTCTTGACTGTTATTGTTATTATTGTTGTTGCTATTATTATTATTATTATTATTATTGAAACCAAATGATCCTGTTGTAGGTGATACAGGACTAGATACTGATGGCTTCTTCCATTGTAAAGATAAAATTTCTTCAAATCCTTGATAATCCAAAATACGGTTAAGGATCTTTTCAATGTAAAGTCTCATATCTTTATTTGCGTCATTGAGTGATTTAATTTCTTCTTGGTATTCTATATTAAATAGAAGATTTAGTATATGAATAATTGAAGAATTTAAGGAACAAAAAAATTTTAATTGTTAAATACGTACTATCAAGGACAGTATGACCACTTTCTTTGTGAACACGTTCGCCAAGAAGAGAACTACTTAGCTCATCTGCACGATTCAACTCAGCCTCTAAATCATTCTCAGAAATATCATTTGTAATTTTTTTAGTGATATCCGTATGTTTGTGAGAATCATTTAACTATTTATATATTTATATATATATATATAAAAAAAAAATCGTAAGGAAAAAAAATTAAAAGAAAATAAAATTCAAAATCATTTATATATTTACCTGCATTATAGGGTTGAACATAAATTCGCCTTTCATTGTCTTTTCAAATATTAATCGTTGGAATGACTCATTTTCTTCCATTAATGATTGATTCATATGTTGCACTTGCGAAAATTCATTTTCTAATTGTTGAATTCTACGCACATGATTTTTGCTTGTATTCATAGATTCATTAGTTGCTTGTTTTGCTTTATCAAGTTCTGCAGTTAATTCATTATTACGTCGTTCTAAGTCTTTGATATTTTTTTGAGCATTCTTTAATTCACGAGCAGTAACATAATATAAATTATCTTCTATATATATCATAAAAAAAAATAGAGATGATCGTTAATTATTGTAATCAAGTTATCTAATAACAATTCCTTCGAATCAACCAAGTGAAAACAGTGGAAAGAGATAATGAAGGTGAATTATCATATCATTATAACTAAACTAACCATCTTGCTTTTCTGAGACTTTTTCATTCTGTTGTGCTAGAACACTAACAGTTTCTTGTAGAGCTTTTAATTGATCAAGCAATTCTGATTCGCGTTCTTGCCATACAACTCGATCTTTTTCAAATGCTTGTGTCTAAATAAATTAATTTTAATTAGTTCAAAAAAAAAAAAAAATTCTATTTCTTTTTTCTTTTTTCTTTTTTTTTTTATTATTTATTTAGACGTTTACCTCCTCTCTTAATTTTCTTTCTACTTCACGTTTATTTTTCAAGAAACCAACATTTTCTTTTTTTAATCTTTCAACTTCTTGTGTTTGTTGATACAATTCAGATTCAAGACGTACACATTCGTTATAACTATTATTGATTTCTTGATGAAGAGATAAAATTTTTTTACGAAGGAAAGCATTATCATCTGTTAATGATAGGTTTTCTTTATGAGTATGATCGAGTTGTTCATGAAGCTAATAATTTTTTTATAATAAAAATAAAAATTAGTTACAAAAATATTTCGAATGAAATATAATAAATCAAAAAAAAATTTTATTATGAAAAAAAATCATCATCATATAAAATTATATTATATGATATACATATATATATATATATATATGATTTTTTTTTTTTTTCATATCTAAAATAATGATATCCAAAATAATGAGGTAAAGAAGAAGAATAATGAATATTTACCGAAGCGTTCAAATTTCGAGCATTATCTAATTCTTGTTGTAAGCTTGTTAAATCTCGGTCTTTAGACATTATGAAGTATTCTTATGTATACTAGTGACGTATAAGTAGGAGGTTATGTGAGTAGATGGTGTGGTAAATAGTGTTTTACTTTGTATTTATATTCAAGAATATAACTTGTTTTCGGTTGTTAAAACAAAAAAAAAAAAAAGGACTTAATAGTACTTTTTGTTATATATTTATACGAAAAAAAAATAAAAATAAAAAAAAATATATAATAATAAAATAAAGGTAAAATAAAAAAAGAAAGTATTTAAGTACTATAAAGCAAAATATATAAATGTAAAGTCGTTATTGGTTTAAATAAATAAAATAAGAAAATCAAGTTACAAAAGATGCATAACAGCCGAAAACAGCGCGAATAATATGTGGAGTGTTTTATGTGTGAGAGAAGTTGAATAAAAAAAATAGGATAAATTGTTTAAATAACAGGAGAGTGTCGTCTCAAAGTATCATAAAATATTTTAAAACTGATACGGCAAATAATAGCCAAACTGAAACTTTGGGAATGTTTTTTTTACAGTTATGGTGCAGAAGAAACCGTATTAAACGGTCGGTACGTTATTCGTTACACTTTATACAGATCGTTACAGACTAACTGTTGGAGTGTTTATTGTTTAAAAAAGAAAAAAAAATTAATTATTATTAAATAAGTTTCCTTTTCGTTAAAGAAGGATGATAAAAAAGAAAAATATTCACCTTTTCCGTCACAAAGACAATAAGTAAAAAATACAAAAACAACGAACGGAAGCACCTATAGATTAAACAAGAAACATAAAGATGAAAAGGCAAGTATTTATATGTCTGATTCCTAAATTATATGTATAATAGTACTAAAATTATACTTCTTAATTGATATATTGGAAATACTGCATCTATCTATTATTGATTGATTCAATTACTCGTAAAAAAAAAAAAAAAAAAAAAACTGTTGTGTTCAGTATTTGCGTTTTGGCATGGTCGCTCGAGTTTGTTTCTCGTGTACAGTTTAATATTTATTATATAAAAATATTTTGTATTACCTTCCTCGAAGAGTAGAATGCAATTTGTTCAACCACCCAAAGTGGATATAGTGGAAATTCTGAAAAAAAAAAAAAATTAAATTGGACGCAATTTATAAGGCTAATGAGATATTCATCGAACGGCTATCTGCAAGGTCTCCTCCGCATGTAAGCAGGTATGCGAAATTACTTGTAACACAGGTACCATACATATTCTCGTTTCGCTTTTATTATTTTGGAACTATTGTTTAGTTTATAATTGGTTCGGAGAAAGTATTTTTTTTTTGATTCTATATTATGACCATTGTTAAAATAATATTACTAATTAATGATTTTGACCATATTTAGTTGTAATTCAAGAATGAACTTTAATTTATAAATATCTTTTCTTTTTAACAAACTTGTCAAAATTTTATTATATTTCATACTATGCAGAGTATAATCATTCTAAATAAAAATAATTATTATATTTATAAATTAAGTGGAAAAAAAAATTTTATTTTTTTTCTTATTATAATAAAAGACATGCAACAGGTTTATTGAGGGTTTTTTGACAATGTCAAATTTATTTTTAATTATTTATATTGCATGATATATACCAAGCGTTTATTTAAAATATTATTAAAAGGATCTTTCTCTTTTAAGTAATTTAGAAAATTTAAAATTAAAAGAATAAACAAATTAAGTTAGAACTAGGTTAGGGGTTTGTATACTAATTAAATTATGTTTCCTTTTTGGTCTGCCTGTAAACAATATTTTAATGTAACACCTTTTTTAAAGTTCCTTTTTCAAGAACAATATTTTTATTATTAAATCATTAATAAAAAAAAAAAAGAAAAAAAGAAAGATTGAACAATAAAATACTGTATATTATTTAATCTAAAACTATAATATTTATATATGTATCAACAATAAAAATAAAATAAATAAATAAAAAAAAAAAAAAAATACACATATATAATATAAAAAATAAAAATAAAAATGAAAAAAAATGAAAAAAAAAAGGAAATTATGAAATTATTCAACTTATCGTTGTCTTTTACCTCCCGTTGACATTAAAACTAACTTTTTCTTTTTATGCTTTTTACCAACATAAATTTCTTCCTCTGGAAGATTCCATAAATCTTCATTATCATTGTGTTGTTCATTTGAATCTTTTCCTTTAGTAACATTGGCAAAAGATACAGCTGGTGTTCCCCAGACTGTTTTCGGTCCATCATATTGATCATTATTTTTTCTATTGTCATTATCAGAGGATTCGGTATTTATTGTTGTATTGCTACTAGTAGCTTCGCCATATGAATAAGGTTTGAAAAATGGATCGGAATTAATGAATTCTTGTTGAATATCTTTACTGCGTCGTTCTTTGTTAACTGCTTGTTCATGTAACCGTTCTTCCTTACGTGCCTTTTCTTTACGGCGATTATAACGTTGCTTTAATTCGTCTTTTTTTTTTAAAAAAAAAAAAAAATCCTTACTGTTATATAAAACATGAACAAAAAAAAACACGACACGAATAAAAAAAAAATATCACATACTTTCAAAAATCTTTAATGAATTATCTGAAACAAATCCTTTCAAATCTACTTCTAGAAAAGTGACATCACAACTCAAAGGTAAATGACTAATATATTTAAAACGCTTACGAAGATCCTTTGATAAATAATCATAAATTTATGAGTTTTATGTTTAAAAATATTGAAGAATTTATTTAAATAAAAATATAAAAATTACCTCAGTCATCGTAGATTCATCAACTCCAATAATACGAACAGTTATCTCATCAGGAAAATTAACATAAGATCCGAATTCCTGTTTTAAAACGCGAATATCTAATGGATTCAAATAAATATGTTGTCCGTCTTCAGATTGATAATAATAATATGTCTTATCATCTGCAAGTAAATTCGCTGTAGCCTTAACTTTATGTTTCTCATCAGGTTTTAGTGGACTTATATTTGCAATATGAGGATGATCTTTAAAATCATCTGGTAAAAACGGAGGAGGACTAATATCAGTATCATTCTGTGATGCATCACTTTTATTATCTTTATTATTTATATACACAGCTGCCTCTGGTTCAACTGGATTAACTGAATTTGATAAACTCTTCGTATCTTGAGCCCTCATATAATCTAACTCCGCCATTTCTAAAATTTCATGAGCACGTCGTTCGGATTCAATTGAAGCTTTGGTAGATAACATTTCGAGGGCCTCCAAACGTTCCTATTAATTATAAATATCATAATTAATATAACAAACAATTTTTAAATTAAAATTTACTAGGATCATAGATAATACCTCAACATTGACTATAGCCATTTCAATGAATGGAATTTCTTCATTAGAGTTCCAATTATGAGCTTCTTGCAATGCATCCTTTAAGTCCTTTAGGTCGTGATTATATTCATTTTGGACATAATCGGATGAAGCAAGCATTAATTTCGAAAATGTAAGAGCATTAGGAGTAAAATGCCAAGGAACATTAATAATGTTATCATGAAGTGGCCAAGTTGATGAACGCGGGAGTGCAATAGTTGAATTCTAATAAAATATACATTTTAGAGATTTGTCAAAATTTCGAAAATACCATAACTTTTTTTCTTTTTTGGTAAACGGAATTTTTTTCTTACCATAGGTCGTTGAATGAGACGCATAGTAAGTTTTTCTTCTCCTTCCAACAATCCACCATCTCCCACTTTTCCTATTGTTCTAACAGTCCAAAATCTGACACTTTTAAGGTCCTTAGCATATACAGAATCCCAGCAAATAGGACATTTGCGCCATTTTTTGTTAGGCTTCTCGTTTTCATCATTCAATTGCAAATAATGAATAATGCAAGCTAAGCAAAACGTGTGACCACACTTGGTTACACGAGCTGCAGTAGGTTGTTGCAAACAAATTGGGCAACTGGGAGTATTAGGACTAGTGATAATCTATTTTAAACGATAAAGTTTAAAAATCATATATTACTTTACATAAACAAATTTTGTTTAGCATACCACTTGTTCAATATCTTCCCAATCAAGCAAAATATCTAAAAAAAAAAAAAATCCAAGATGTTATTATTACACATATGAATAATGTAAATTATCAAAAAACAGCCTCATAATGATAAATCACCTGGATCAACTTGATAAGCGGTATAATCACCCATCGATTTAACAAGAAATCTAAAACTATAAAACAAATTAATATCAAAATATTATAATAATTAATATACTAATGATAAATACGTACTTGGCATTCAAAAAGCGTTCTTTATTATATGGTTGGTAATTAACTGTTTTCTGTCTCCGAGGAGCATTAAATTGAGAACTTTGCCTTGGAGGAAATGAGAAATTCAAAAGATGATTAAGAGAGATTTGGCCCCTCCTATTAGGAGCACCATACGCCTAAAAATTTCAAAAGAATTAATTTGTAAAATCTATTTATTCAATAATAAAATATATGTGACATACCATATTGATCGGATCATTAAGAGTCAAATCATTCAGATTAGTTTCGACTTCTTCAACAGAATAATTATCTGTTTCTTGAGCTTGATTTGTATCATTCTCGCTTGCGGAAGAGCTGCTACTACTTCTGTCGTTATTTTTTACATCATCTAATTGATTTCGATGATGATAATGATAAGAATTACGATTTTGCTTACTACGAGAATTATTCTTTCTATTATTGTTTACGTTCAAACGGGCTAAAATAAATTTGATAATCATTCAACAAAAAAAAATTAGTATATAATGATCGTCAATTATAATTAAAATAAATAATAGAATTAAATTATAAATACCATTTTGATCCCCTTGTGAATGATAATTTTGATTCCTAAAGTTATTTCTTCTCACTTCAGGCTGGAGCGAGCTCTGATTCGATACGAAATTTCGACCTGACGAACGTTGAACACGTGAGATAGATGGCGAAGAAGTGGTGCCTGGCCTTGTTGTCATGTTTTGTGGAACGAATGCACGTGCGTTGGCATTCATGGTGATAATTGAAATGAGTATAATTATAAATACGCGGGTTATTTGGTTTTCTTGGAGAAAATAATAATAAATAATTCCAATTGCTTATTGCAATAATGGTTGCTAAAGATAATGCTAATATAAGTGGATATAACCAATTTGGTGGATACAATTTGTGATGATAAATATCGTTTGACTTTTTCCGATTCTTCGGAAATGCCAAAAAGAAAATTGGGAGATAATGAAGTAACCAGTTTCCTGAAGTTCTCTCGGAACTAACAATGTAATTTGACAATAATAATAAAATTAATGTGTGCTCCATTTAGTACAAGAAAATAAACTCCATGCTGGGCAAAATAAATAAAAAAAAACAACAAATAAAAAAAAATACTATATATATATTAAAAAAATTAAATAAAAAATAAATTAATAAATTAAATAATTAAGGGTTAAAAAATTATAAAATAATTAAATTATATTAGAAGAGAGAACAAAAGATTAGTCCTTCCTTTTCTTGATTTCTTCTTCGGAAACTGGTAAACTTCAAAAAACAAAAGAAAAAAAATATCTCGAATAAATATCAAATAAAGTATTTATGAACTTGTTAAGAAATGTAACTTTCAGTTACGGATAGAACTTAATAATAAACTTTGTGAAAATCAAAGAAGCTTTTTTTTTTTCCCTTTAGTTCGATTGCTAAGTAAATGTAGCCTCTTGTAATCAAATTAAAGACTTTGCACTGACAGCAAAAAAAACTCAAAGTTTAAAGAACTTGCACTGTTCAAGTTCGAAGAGAGAGAATTTTCTCACGAATCAACTTTTAAATGAAATTTACTTCGCATTGTGTCATTTGATCACAATCTGCGCATTGAAAAGGAGCAAATTTTCATTGGACGATTAACCTCAAAAATCACGTGCATTATCTTTTTATAAATACACAATATATTTGATTAATAATAATTTGACAAAATACATTTTCCAATAATAAATAGACAACAGACGTGCTAGAACAATCTCCGATCAATAGAGATTATTTGATAATTCAAAGTATCTTTTTTTTTTTTCCTTGAATAAGTGCTTTTTTTCTATAATTATATCATTATTCATTTGCTGATTTCCACGCACCGACCAGTTGATAAAAAGCGGCAAGTGTGCCAAAGATACCAACACCAATATCTGGAAAAGTTGAATTTTCAATTGACCAATGCACCTATAAATTTAATATAATGATTAATAGAAATTTTCAATCAATTAAAACAAAAACGCGCTCAATTACGTACTGTTAATGGTAAATAACCAATGTTAATAAATGTATCTCTTATAATTCTTTCTCTTGTTTTTTTAATCACTCGTTTTTCCTTTCTAATATCATCTTCATCACCATCTACTTTTTTAATAATATCACGACTTCGTATTTTATATAATTTCCATTCTATGGCAAGATGCGAAAATTGGAGAATGACATAAGCAGCCCAAAAACGACAGCTCCAAATTCCAATTTTATTCATTCGCTCATCAGAAATGGAAATAACTTTGTGATATGCAAGCCACCAAATATGTTCGAAAGGATAATAAAGAATCATGATAAAATTTTGAATACGTTCAATATGTAAAAGCAATGAAGATTTTGGTGGATGATGTTCAATATGGATCATCCATTGAATTAGTGGAAGAAGGCCATAAAACCTTCATATTTGATAATGAAGGGGATCAGATAATCTATTCAGATTGATAATGAAAAAAAAATGTAAATTTTGCAGAGCTTACCTAAGAAAGATTCTAAAATCAGATACCGGATTACTTAAGTTGACAATACGTTGAGCCAATGATTCTTTACCAGTACGATTGGAAAACCATATTAAAATTTTCGAAAAATATTGAATAAACTAAATATTATATAAAGATTTTAGTGATTTTAAGTCAAAAATAATATTTTATATACAACAAATAAAAAAAAAATACGAAACAATACCATCAAAACTTTATCAGTTCCAGGCACTGAATTCAAGAAATTTACAAGACGGTCAATATTTGGATTAGGCTGAAAATTTCCAGCTACGGCCAGCGGGTTAGAAAGTCGTGTTGGTTTTGAGAGGATCGCCATTTAAACTCGTGTAAACTCATTCGAAGTTTCGACAAGATCTAAATCTATCAAACATAAATGCAAAATGAACAGACACGTGTGTTTCACAGATCATTTGATGAATCATATGATATTTACATCTTACAATCATAACCCAGATTGGAGAATTCATTTAAAGTCCCGAGAGAGATTGGTATCATTTCATAATATAAAATTTGATATTCGGGCATATCTAAATTGCTTATTCAACATAATTACCATAATTAGTTTGGAAGGTTATCATATTTAAATATCATAAACTAAACTTATGCCGAATATGTTATAGTATCAATAAAAAAATATATTTAAATGTTTTGAAATTCCCACGTTAAAAATCGCGAATTTCATATGCGATTTAGGCAATGGACTATCAGGATTAGACTTGGACTATTTGAACTTGGATTATTATTGAACTTGGATTATTATACTTGGATTGTTGAACTAGTGTTGGACTTTAGCACTACTTTAGCCAATTGGAGATAGTCTACTGATTTTACTCCAAGATCAATCAAGCTCTCATAATTCAATAATTTAGTTTGAAGTAGCACCGCATAAAATACGCCGATTTTAATATTCACGTATTACATATTCAAGACTTTTGGAAAACTAACTAATCGTGAGTGTACTTATACTTTTGTCAGTTCGTGCATGCATTGATTAATTAAATTACATGTCTTCTAATAGGTGGTTTTATATTTTTGTGCATGCATTGATTATTAAAGTTATATATGTCTTCTTTTTAGGGGATTCATCCTATAGAATATGTAGTGCCCGCTATACGGTTATACGTTAATAATTGGCAACTGAACAAAGTCTAATAGTCCAAAAAGCCATCAAAGCCATCAACGACTAATCTCGCTATAATATTTTTGAATAAAATAACAGTAATTAGTTTGAAGTAGCGCCGCATGAAATACGCCGATTTTAATATTCACGTATTACATATTCAGGACTTATGAGAAACTAACTGGTCGTGAATGTACTTATAATGTTTTGTACTTTTGTCGGTTTGTGCATGCGTTGATTAATTAAATTACACACCTTTTGGGCGGTTTTGTATTTTTGTGCATGCATTAATTATTAAAGTTATATATGCCTTTTTTTAGGGGATAGAATATGTAGCGTATGTACTACACCGCATATACGGACTGATATACGGACTATACGTTAATAATTGGTAACTGAACAAAGTTTAATAGTCCAAAAAGCCATCAAAGCCATCAATGGCTAATCTGGCTATATTAATACCTCATCTCATCTAAAAATATTATCTTTCTTCTAATCTCTTTTAAAATGAGAGAGATATCTTCAACTAGAGTACAGTAGTTTGCTATAAAACACGCGTACGACTATCCAACCTATCCAATATCCGGGGACATGTTACGTGTTTATTATAATTAGGTGGTACTAAGATTTATATGTACATGCTATTGAATGGGGTAAAAATATTTGATCAAAGACATCCAAAAAAGTATGTCATTTAGGAAATACTGTGGAGACCAATGAAAATTAAATCCTGATAAACGAGATTATTTAAGTCGTTCATAATAAAAATGATGATCGTCATTTATTAAGTAATGCTGACGGGCATTAAAAAATTAAATCTGGGCAAACATTAATAAATTTAGGCCGGTTCTAAATTACGATAGAAAAAAACATGGTAAAAAATAAAATCATGTATAAAAATAAAACTTGAAAAATAAATCACCTCCTTTGAATTCTAATTTAACTATTTTATAATTAGTTGATTTTTTTTTAATCTTGATTTGATATCTGATTCCTTAATCTTACCGGCATTCAATTCCATCAATCAGGTCATGTGTTTAATATTGATCAATATAAACAAAACTTTAATTTCCTACACTAATTTATTTAACAAAAAGAATATATAAGGGGCCATTAATAAAATTTGATATTTATTAGTAATTGATTATTTATAATAACACAATTGGTCTACTATAAAAAATACCATAATAATCTTTCTATAAAACCTTTTATTTTAAATAACGTGATTGTAACCTTCTTTAACCCATAAGCAATAAAAAAAACACGTGGAATTACTGCCGATACAAGAATCTATGGACTGGTAAACTCTTTTATTCAAAATATATTTCCAATATATGCTGAATGTGCCGAGTGTATAAATTAATCAAATTATTTGTAAACTTACACTATCAATTTGATATATAAATATATTGGAAATTAAAATATATTGCAGTCAACATTTCATAAATGCATCTACATAAATATGCATCCCACTGATAAGTGCACAAACTATGTTCCAAGCTTATATGCTCTATAATTTTATAAATGCGTGGATTGCGTGTCTTCTTTAAATGCACTATATGGTCCCAATTCCAGGCGCATTTATAGAAAGTTGACCGCATATATGTAAATAATGATTTCAAAAAACTTGGATTATGGTAATATTCTAACCGTTTAAAATATTTGACGTAGAATATCACATCTTCGCTATGAATTTATGGTTTAATATAAAAAATTTAATATATTCAACCCTTTGTAGGGAAGAACAATAGAGATATGTACCAAAATGCTTATTAAAAACGATATTATATGATATGTTCGAAGGATTCGATACATTGCATGGATTTTACAATTTAGAAATTGATAACTAAGCAATAACTAAAGTAAGGTATAATATATAGTACAACGTCTAATAAAAATAAAGTATATTGTAACACGATCTTAGATTGAAAACAACGATGATAATAATATAATAATATAGGAATAAACAATAGGATAAAATACTCGCAAGGGATTGGATTAATAAATTATATCCAAAAAGCATTCTATATGCCGAATATATTTCAATATATTTACTATGTAAAAATATGGAATTTGATACATTAAAAACTAACATCTAAACTTCTATCTTTTAAAATAAAGAACGAAATAAAGTAATTTCTATCTGAAAAATAATAAAGTTAAACACGTAAAATTAAATTAATAACACGTGTGACGATAATAAATGTCAAAAAAAAAAAAAAAAAATTCAAAATATTTTCAATGAACTTTATCAAGGATTTCGAATATTTTTATATAACAGACATATATAATATAATAATAATAATAATAATAATAATAATAAAGAATAAACGCTAAACATAAAAAAGTTCAATAAAAGAATTCTGGAAAGTTCTATTATGTGGATCTAAAAGTAAAGAAAACTGCAAGAAAGATCGTTTAATTAAATGGTGTAATTTGTTCAATTAATTGATGAGAATCATTTTTGTAACAAAAAAGAGTTTTTCCAAGATCGTTAAATATGATGAAATCGGAATAAAATATATGATCGTTACCAGGCTATTGGAAGGAAAATTATATAATAAAATTCGATTTTAAGAAAACCTAAAAAAAAGACATGTTGCGTCAATGATATATTTTGCGTCAATTATACGTCAATCACAAAATAAATATTTCCGCAAAAGAGATGATTTATGTTTAAAAGGAAATTTTGGGATGATGTTTCTCAACAAACATTACACATATAATAAAATCTAATAATCATAATGCATAATATATATGCATATTGACATTGTTTAGGGTAATTTTCCGAAAAAAGGATTTAGTTTATTAGACGTTTGACGAGGAAAACATAACAAAAATATTCAGACTAATAATGGAACGCCACAGATGAAATAGAGAGTAATGCCTTACGTATTTGATTTCCTCATTTGAAATAAAAATAAATTTTGTGATTGAATCATTTACGTCATGTAATATTACAAAGACGACACTGAGTCAACAAGTTTTTGAAAGCTAAAATGAATCATCAAACCACCTGAAATTATTTTTTTTTTTTTTTAGTATGTAAAGAAAGAGACATGTGCCATGTGGAACCTTTTACAACGCACGGTGCATTATGATAATTTAACATTATCAAATAAATCTATGATCACACAAATTATATAAATTATACTTGTATATACGATTCTTTGATAATCGTCAAATCGGTAAAAATCCAAATGTAAAATCCGATTTTCATTTTTCCTTTCACAACTTTTCTCGTCCAATTATATCAGTTGTCACACCTATCTACTAATTATTCTGGAAAAAATGCAAACTGAACTTATTATGGAAGGTGCTGTATTCAAAAATTGTTAATAAAAACAAGCGCATGACAATGAAACATTTTGTTCTCTCACCGTGAAACCAATTATAATAAACAAGATACAAAATTTCGCATTTCGTTATTTCTTTTTTCTCCCATGAACCATATGCGATTTTACGCATGTGTCATATAATAAGGGTAAAAAATATTTATTATTTATGAGATATAATACATATTTACATATATATATATAAAACATATATGTATATGTATATATATTTTTTTTTTTTTTTTTTTTTTTGACAGAAGAAAGAGTTTCAAACATTCATTTCTATGTGTTACGCACCGTAAATTAGAAGATACGCGGTTCCCCGCATTTTCCCAAGTTCCCTATCCCAAATTTTTTGTTGTACATTTTTAAAATCGTGAGAATTATATATGACTAGTACTTTATCGGTCAACATCGAAAATTTAAAATTCCCTATTGTACATTTTACGATTATTTCAAATTTTACGATTAGAATTTTTCCTCTAACTAAACCAACTAAACTAAAAAAATTAATGTTACTACACCAAAAAAATTTCATAAGGTAATTTTAGATAATTTCATTGATGATGATGTAGTTATCCTGAACTGTCTGTATAATTGTTAATATTGTTTGCTTTTTTGCTTTTTTTTTATATAATAAAATTTTACTAATTTTATTTATTTTTAATTTTTTTTTTTTTTTTTTTTTTGACCAACATAAATTAAAATTTTTTTTTAGAGTAACGTCATATATTCAAATAAGTGGCTAGGTAGGCTACATATCCCAAATTTTTTATATATTCTATTACATCATAATGATCTAATTTCTAATTAAACAAGCTACTCTGTTTATATATATAGATTTCAACCCAAACTTTTAAATTTTTTTTTTTTATCTTTAATTTTTTTCTGTTGCTCAAGATCTCCAATCTAACCATAAATTTTTTTTTATTATTTTACACTAATTTTGTTTTTGATCCGTTTATATTTATTTTTAAAAAAACTGATAAATACCATCAATATTCTGCGTTTTCAAAAATCCAAAAAAAAATTTTCTTGCTTTTCGCTATTTGTTGTCTGAACAGAGAAGTTTTTAATTTTTTTGTGCCTTTTTTAGTTTTTTAAAATAACCTATCTAGTGTGTATATAAAATTATATATATATATATATTTACGATTCCTCATTTCTCATTATTGTTTATATTTACTCTTTTACTACTCGATTATTCTCTTCTTATTCTTATTCTCTCATAACCTACTCTTTCATACTCTTAAGAGTTATAACAAAAAAAAAAAAAAATTATTTTATTTATAACCATATCTTTTTTTTCGTCATGGAATGGAACGTTTACTCTCAAAATACTCCTAGTACACCTAGTTCTACTTGGTTATGTCCACAAAATAATACACCTGGTTCAGAATGGTTGCACCCTCAAAATAATTCTACTGAGCGAGAACGTAATGAAAGTAAGATTCATTTCTAATTTTATTTTGTCCGTTTTTCCTTTTTTAATGAATTATTCAATTAAAATTTTTTTATATCTAATTGGATTAGATACGGCAGCACTTGCTACTCCAACACGTTACATTATGGAGTATAATGATGTAAATCAAAATTCATCATCGGGCGCTTTTTACAATCCTTACGCTCAAGAAATGGAAAGATTATTCGATAATAACTTTTTAAAGATTGGTAATCCTGAGGATTTATTAAATAATGATATTTATAATAATGAAAATTTATCATGGTTAAATACAAATGAAAATATAATTCCTGTTACTACTACTACTTCAAACGTGATAACTACTACAACCGCTCCATCAAATATTCCATCAACTACAAAAGTCACAAATTCACCTACTCCCAGTCTTATCACGGACGATGATCAAGATCAGTTGTACAATAACAATAATTTACAACAGGAAGAACAAAGAATTCAAAATCCCGTGACTACTTCAGCTTCATTTATTCAATTTCCTATCGCAAATACGATCACCTCTCCTACAAAATCATCATCTACTTCTACATCACCTATTTCACCTCACGTTGTAAAAGGAAACCATTATCCAATTACAACTACTGCTGCCGCATTCTATCAACCTAATTTACAAGATCAATTTTTACAATCTAAAAAACATGATCCTAAACAATTACTTTTACCTTTATCATCAGTTAATTCAAATTCAATGGATGGTACGATGACAGTTTCTATCTCTTCTCCTACTTCAAGTTTACCTACTGATGATGATTTGGATCAATGTGATCAAGCAAAGACAAAAAGTCGTCGTCAAAATTATTATCAAGATTTTCCCTTGAGCATTTCTACTAATGATTTACCGATGCAACAACCTTCTCCGGCGTCCTCGGAGTTTTCAAGTGAGGTGAAAACTCCACCTCCTTGTAATGAAACGACCCCCAAACAAAAGAAACGTCGTGTTTCACAAAGAAAATTAAATAGCAGAAGAGCATCAAAAGTTCATGAAGGATCATTAATTTCTCCAATTGATGAACCCTATCCGGAATCAAATGAGCAAGTTTCAACTAGTATTTCCGACGATGTTTCCGATACAGAAGAATCTTCACTTATCAACAAAGATACATCCGTCAGCCCGATCGATTCGAATATGTCAGATTCAAGTACTAAAAGAGATGTTCCGGAAGATGGACATGATGAAACTCCTGAAGAAAAACGTGCAAGATTGTTAGAAAGGAATCGAATTGCAGGTATTTATTATATTAATTCTTGGTTTTTTTTTACATTGATTTTTTAATCAAGTATTTGTTTATTAATCAACATTGGTCCTTTTTTTTTTTAGCCGCTAAATGTCGTCAGAAGAAAAAACAAGCACAAGAGAGTCTTCAACAACAAGCGTCAGATTTGACACAAAAGAACACGACAATGCATACACTCGTAAATGATCTTAGGGAAGAGGCATTAAAATTGAAAAATCAGCTTCTTGCCCATAGCACCTGTAATTGTAACGTCATTCAAGAATATGTACGAACAAGTGGACAATTCGCATTTGCCCGACCTCCGTATACAAAGTAAAAGTTCAGATCGCATTATATGTATGAT
The DNA here is from genome assembly GCA_015698045.1 of Rhizophagus clarus. Taxonomy (NCBI): domain Eukaryota; kingdom Fungi; phylum Glomeromycota; class Glomeromycetes; order Glomerales; family Glomeraceae; genus Rhizophagus; species Rhizophagus clarus. The sequence goes on along the minus strand of BLAL01000016.1, from coordinate 1,043,444 downwards.
AATTGTAAAGTAACAAAAAAAAAAAAAAAACAAAAAACAACAAAAAATTATATTATTTTTCAATTATGCAAAAAAAAACAAAAAAAAAAAAAAAAAAATATATATATATATATATATAAGCTAATGATATATAATATAATTATGAGAAAGATAAGGGTATATATTTTTTTGGCGGATGAGAAGAAATTAACAAAATCAAAAGTCCTTTTTTGCAGGCAAAAATGGCGGTTAAGGAATATCTTATTAAAAATTTTTTTTAATTATTTTTCTTACGGGGCCAAATATGCTTTTTTAAACTTTTAAGATTAAGAATAGTTTTGAAGGGTTTTTCTCTTCCTAACCCTTTCCTTCTCTATGTAGATGTCGTAACGTATCGAAAGAACTTTGCAAACCCTTTTTTCATATTCCCATAAAAATTTTGCTTCAATTGTAAATATTTTTTTTTTTCTTATAATCATTTTGTTCGTTGCACGAACTTTTTTAAAATAAAAAGAATAGTATAAAAATATAATATTTAGTAAGTTATATATATTTATATATAATGTAATAATTAATATTTACAAAACCAAACTCTTGATATGAATGAATTAAGCTACTTAAAAATTATGAATTATAGATTTATTTTTTTTTTTCTTTAATTTTTTAATATATAAATATATATATATATATTATATATTATATTATAATAAAAATAAAAATATCAAAAATTTAACCACTGTAAAACATTGAATTAAAATTTTCCGGCACATAATTTTTGAATGTATTGTGATACGAGATCGATAATCTTTTTTTTTATTACAGGAAATAATGGGATCAACATTAGAATATTTCATATTGTAACAAGTAAGATTCGAATTAAAATTTTATTATCTCAGCTCGATCAGAAAAAAAGAATAAACGAAACAAAAACAAAAAAAAAAAAACTTGAAAATAAATTTAATTATTTCTGAGTGAGAAATGTGAGAAATAAATAAAAAAGTAAACATAAAAAACTTTGAAATGACCTTTTTGATTTTTTTTTTTTTTTATTTTTATTATAATTTTTTTTTTTATTTTTTTTGGGGGGGCGTTTCAAAAGTGTATTCCCACGAAAAGAAGAAAGAAAATTAGATAAAGAATTTCTTTCTGTTTTTTTATTTTATTTATTTTAATCTTTTGTTTATGTTATCTTATTTTATTTATTTATTTTTATATATGTATATATTATTTACATGTATATTGTATATTATATTACGGTATAATTTGAATATTATATAATAAAAATTTTTCCGTTAAAAGAATATATATATAAAAAAAAATTTTTTTTTTGGAAAAGATTAAAAAAAAAAAATTTTTTTTTTTCTCTGCTTTTTTTTTTTCTGTTTAACTTGTAAAAAGAAAAAAATTTTTTTGTTAACCTTATACATATAAAAAAATTATACCATTTTTTTTTTTCTAAAGAAAAAAAAAAAGAGAGAGAAAAAGTCAAATAAAACATGCGTTCATTGGGAAAACCAAATTTGATTTCTTATTGGAAGATATATATTAACGAGCAAAAAATGGACAACAAACTTATATCGCAGATCTTACCAAAAATATGTAAAATTTATCTCCGGATTTTTTAATTATTATTTTTTTTTTTTTTTACCTTTTGTAACAAAAAAGATTAGAAAATTTAACTTATACTCTATAAGGATCATTTTGACTCGGATCCAGATTATATAATTTTATGAGTTACATAATTTAACTAATTTAGTCCATGCGTTTTGATTATTTATCGTAGTATAAATTATTTATTCGGTATAACAGATAACAAAAAGACGAAAAAAAAAAAAAATTCTTACTCACGAAAAAAAAAAAGAAAAAAAAAAGATTTGAATCGGTTTATAGTAATCAAAAGAATAGAATGTACAAAATGTATGTGCAAGGTAAATGTTTCTCGCCAACTTGCCTAAATTACCATATGTCAAAAACCCTGAAAACCGTCATCAAAATATAAATAAAAAAGTAATACAATTTTTTTTATCCTCACACGAACGAATAAAATTGAATTTACATTGTTGATTTTTATAAAAAAAAAGAAGTTTATATAGTTATGAAATAGTTATAAGTTAGTATAGAATCATTCAATATAAACAATAAAGAAAAAACAACAATAGATATTTTTAGAATCACCACAAAAAAAAGTACATACATATATATATATATATATATATTATGTTGTAATGCAAATAAATAATAATAAAAATAAAAATATACATCGTAATAATAATAATGGGAACAAATATAAAAAAAAAAATTTTTTTTTATGTCTCCAATTAATTATGAAACAATTAATAATTGTCCGCGCGTGATATTTTTCAATTCCGCTTCTTAACTTATTAGTCTAATAAATTGGTCATTGACAAAGTCAAGTAAATTCAAGAACATTCTCAATATTTCCAAGATTTATTTCCTCAAACATTTTTTCAGCTGATCTGATGGATTAAAATGCATCACAGTTCAAAAGATCGAGAATTTAAATGGATTTTTTGATCAGGAAAAACTTATTTAAAATATCTCATTGTCATTGTTTGTTGCATTTCAATTTATAATATCAAATACACGAAGTAAATAAATGGAATAAGCCTAATATCAATTAAGTTAGAAGTTGATATAATAGATAAAGTATTCTTCTTATTTCATTTACATCATTTACATCATAATACTTTTTTAATTGTGCATCCGTTTCATTTCTATTTCGTAAAGATCTTTTTCACTTTCAATTTAATTATTGGTTATACATTATAAATTAATATAATTATATAATTATATATTGCTACCGTTTACTGATAAAGTTAATTGCACATTTGATTAAATGCATTTTTTTATATAAATATTATTATTTTAATATTAAGTGGCGTTATTGCATATTACAATTATACAATTGGGGTGTGTTCTCTTTGAAAACTTTCCCTGTACAGCCCTCATGCATATATGTTGTTTTTGCTTTTGGAACTTTGCTTTCCCTTTATTAATACGTAACTTTTTATTCATCTTTTTGTTTATCTTTTGTTCGAAATCGATTTTAATTATCATCGTAGAGATCATAATAATGTTCCCCGTTCTTCTTCTTGTACAAATTGGGTGCGGCTTCGCTTGTTCCAAGATCAATTTTTTGTTTACACGTTATATTATGACATGTTATTTGTATTACATTTTATGTATTTCTAATACGTAATTTTTCAGTTATCTTATGTGCTTCTCTTTTAGAACTTTAAAAATTCTTTAATAGTATTTAATGATCGATTCGTATAATTGTATAGGATGCACCAATTAATTTTTTCTTTGTGCTTCTTTTTCTTTATTAATTATTAATTTTATTACTTTACCAAAATTCTTAAAAATTAATTAATCTTTCGGTTGAAAATCGTGTGATTTTATCTTTCGAATTTGAGATATATATATATATATACATATATATACATATATAATTACATGTTTTTTTTCATTATGTCAAAAATGTTATAAACCTTTAGATAACTGAAAAATAAAAAAAAAAAATAATAATTTAATTACATCCAATATTATTTTCTCAATTTTATTACTTGAAGTATTACAACTTTTTGTAAAAATCTGAAACTTTTGTATAATTATTTGTTTTTTACATTTCTTATTTGTATTACTAGTTACAAAATCTGGTATATTCAAACTTTAATTTTTTTGTGTAATTTAAATAATACATTTTAACAGTAGTTCCATATATTTTAAAGTTTAAGATGTTATTTTAATTTGTTAAAAAGGAAAAAAAAAATGGTAAAACAGGGTATAATAAAAAATCTTAAGGTTTCATAATATGCAAATTCTATTTTGTTTGCAAATATTATTAATTTTTTAATGCTGGCCAATTGTTAATTTATAATGCTGGCCAAATTAATATGATAGATTATTTAATTAAGAGTTTTTATTATTTATTTAGTATCATAATTAATAATAAAATTAATTTTTATTAGAATATTACTAATTTGCATTTAGGAGCAAAATCACCAAGAGGTAATTTCACTCAGGTGATTTTACTTATAATTAATTTATTAAATTTATTAAATTTGATTGGTTAATTTGTGATCTGTATATAAACTAGAAAGTCCTATATTAAAAATCAGGGCTAATTATATAATACCAAAGTACTAATTGTTACAATATAATATAAAAACTAAGTTTATTGGTATAAAATTATGCTATTTAGCTTACTTTTTATTAAAAGTTTAGTAAATTTTTTGAGTACTAAAAATAACTTACTTATGAACTTAAAAGAAAAAAAACCTTATTTTTAATGTTGCGAATATTGGGTTTTACTTTTGGATTCATATTATTTCTAATGATTGAAAATTTTTACTAGACTTTTAATAAAAAGTTAGCCAAATAGTATAATTTTATGCTAATAGTTTTAATTTTTACATCATATTTAAAAAATTAGTACTTTAATTTACCACGTCTTCAAATTCTGCATTATTATTAAGGAATTTAATTATATTGATTGTGATCGATTATTGATCGATCAATTAATTAATTGATCATAAAATTTAGAATCTGTTTAATTATGATCAATCAAATATATAATTAATTAATACAATCAATCAATAACCATATGATAACTTCTATTTAATTGATTAAAAAATTCTAATTTTAGTATACAGGCAGATTTTTATAATATTATTAATATTAAAAACTTTTTACTAGAAACTATATGCAAATTACTTTTTTTCTATTTGAATAAACTAAGAATAATTTAGCTTAAAAATATATAATAAAATAATAAATGATAAACTTTCATAATAAATTTTTTTATAATATAAATATCGATTATCAAACTTAATTTACTTAATTTAAAATTTAATATGGCGATTACTATTTGATTAATTAAATTGATCAATCAAATATGATTAATCGAGTTTGATCGATCATACTCTCTATAAAATAATCAATTAATCAATTAAAGATTTTGAAGACAATTAAATTCTCTAACTATTATATACTACTATATATAACTTTAATTTCAATTTTTAATAATTAAATTCATTACTTTTTACACAAATTACAAATTAAATATTTTCTGCAAATTTTAATATTTCAATATATTATAAATCTTAATGCTAACTTTTTTAAAAATATATATAATAAATATATTTAAAATTTTTTTATAATATAATAAATTTTATATATATAATAATTTATTAATTTTTAGTAAATTATATATTTTATTTAACAAATTCATACTATATAAAATACTAAATTTTTTCATAAGAATAATAAAAAAGATTTATAATAATAAAGAAAAAGTATATAAAAATATTAATAAATAAATTTATAAAGTAGGTTTATAATAAGTGATACAGAAAATTTTTTTAATATATTAATTAATTAGAAAATATTTAAATAAAAAAAGTTAAAAAAAATAAAAGTAAATAAAAAATATAAAAGAAGTAAAAGAAAATAAAAAAATAAAAGAAAGTAACAAGAAAATAAAATAAAGCAAAAGAAAAGTAAAAAAATGAAAGAAATAAAAAGAAATAAAATAGAGCAAAAAAAAAATAAAAAATAAAAAAATTAAAAAGCAGTATGAAAAAATAAAAGAATAAAGTATAGTATAAAAAAATAAAAAAAAATGAAATGAAAATAAAAAAAAAAATAAGAATAATATAAAAAAAATGGAAAAAATGAAATACAAATATAAAAATTAACATAATAAAGAATAGTATAAAGGAATAAAAAAAATGAAATGAAGGTGAAAAAATAAAAAAATGAAATATAATATAAAGAAATAAAAAAAAAATAAAGTAAAAATAAAAAAAATAAAATAAAAGTAATATAAAAACAAAAAAAAATAAAGTATAAATAAAATAAAAAAAACAAAAAAAAATAAAATGAAAAATAAAAAAAATTAAAAAAAAATAAAATGAAAAATAAAAAAAATTAAAAAAAAATAAAATGAAAAATAAAAAAAAATAAAAAAATAAAAAAGAATAAAAAAATAAAGAAACAAAAAGTAAAATAAATACTAGAAAACCAAATAAAAACTAAATTTATAAAATAAAATAAAAAATAAAATTAATAGTAAAAAATGGAAATTATATGTTAAATAAAAATAAAAAAAATTAAAAAAAAAATATATTTTAATAGTTGCAGAAAAGAATTAAAAAATTTAAAAAAATAAAATACAAAATATAAGTAATAAAATACAAATATAAAAAATAAAAAATATAAGAAGAATTATTTAAATTGAAATTACTAAATATATTTTAATTATAAAATAAAAAGAACAAAAGAGTTTAAAAAAATAAAATAAAATTAATAAAAAATAAAATATAAGAAGTAAAATAAAAAAAGAAAATATATCTTAAGTAAACTAAGTAAAAAAAAATAAAAGAGTCTAAAGAAAAAATAATTATTTAAATATACTTAAAAAAAAAATTATTTAAAATAAATAAATATTAGAATAATTAACATATAAATTATGTAAAATACATATAATAATAAAAGATATCACTAAATAAATAAAATATAAAATTACTAGATTAAATTATTTAGATAAAATCATTTTAAATACAAATTATTTATATATTTTTTTATTTTATTTTAAAAATTTTTATAATAAAAAAAATTTGATTATTTCTATTTATATACTAACACACGTCAAATAAATAAAAATCGGTCAAAAATCGGACTGCCGATATTTTGCTTTATTTATCCGATTTGTGGCTTTTTCCCACTGATTTTATGGCGCGAAAAGTAAAAAATCGGAATTCCCTTTTTTTGATAAAAAAAAATAGGAACACCAATTTTTAAATCTCCGTACTGATTCTTACCATAAATCATCCAAAATCAGACTGCCGACAGTCAAACAACCAATGCCGTTTCTCTCAAAAAAATGCCAATTTTAAAACTGATATACAATAATCGTTCAAATAAAAAATGACGATTTTAACACCGACATATATTAATCTTCAAATAGGAATGACAATTTTATTATCGATATAAGCAAATTTCTAATAACCAATGCCGGTTTTTATTTCGTACTAACCAGAGTCTCTATTTTCATTTCAATTTTTAATTACGTTTAATATGAACAATTATAGAATATATTATTTATATATAAATTTTTTTATTATTTATTACTACTATATTATTACCATATCAATACTACATATTATTGCTATATTATTGTTATTATTACTATATTATTGTTATTATTACTATATTATTGTTATTATTACTAATATTATACAATTATTTATGTATAAATGTATTACCTAATGACAAGAAAATATTGAACGCTTCCTAGTCTTTGACGAATGCTTGCTAGTATTTGATGAAGTTGACGTTGTACTTCCTTTCTTAATATTATCCAGCATAAATAAGTAAAAAGGTCCATCCAAACTATTCTTTCTAGCATTAACAACATCATTGTTATTACCGTTGTCATCCTTTTTGATATCGATGTTGATATCGTTATCTTTATTACCACCACCAGCATCGTTATCGTTATCTTTATTACCACCACCAACATCGTTATCGTTATCTTTATTACCATCATCAACATCGTTATCGTTATCGTTATCACTACCAATATTGCCATCGTTATCACCACCACTGACATTGTTATCGTTATCGCCATCGTTTAGTTCGTCATTATCATCCTCATCATCATCATCTTCGTCTGATTCTTGTACAACCCACCTTGAGGAAATCCACCAGCCCGGCATATCTTCATTGGGCTTACTTTTATTATCAACAATATCATCCGAGCAGTAACGTTTACGACTTAATCCTGTTCCGATGCTTATCCCGATTTCTTCCGCCCGGGATAAGATTTGTTTAATCTATAAAAATTTGTAGTTTATTATGTATAAATGTTATATTAATTAATTAACTTCACAACTTTACATACCCTAGACGATCGCCACTTTTTATCATATACTTTTATTATTGAATTGGTGCTGGCTAATCGTTTTGATCTTATTTTTTTATCACGTTCTTCTTTCGCCAATTCTTCATCATCTGATGACCATTCATCTGAATGAAGATCTGACGTATTTAACGCCTTCTCGCAATCTTTCATATAGGATTCCCAAGTCAAATTCTCAGGATGGCATTCATATAAAAGGTTATCTCGTATCGATATCATATGTTGCAATCCTCTCCTGCGCCGAAACATCTTCTAATGAAGTACAGTAAATTAAAATCAATTAATTGTGTACGTTTTATTTCGAATAATTAAAATTTATACCTGCCCCCTTCTTGAATTCATATGTTGCCTTCTAATGTGTTCATCCGCTCTACCTTCTTGTTTTAATTTCCACATCTCTCAGCGCGATTTATGTAATTGTTTAATGATTTTTAATATCTCTACATCATATGCTTGAATGGAAGGGTTCATTGCAGATTTTACTGCCGGCAAAAGCTTCTTGTTCATCGCTTTTTTCTGATTGCTGTAAGTTTTAGATATGTCAAATTGAAGTGACGGATTTATATTATTTAAAATATGGACCACTTCATCCTAGTTATTAATAAAAGATCATTAAAATGATCAAATATCAATTTATATTTAATAAAGATAAATTTTTAATAAAGATGTATATTTACGTGAAGTGTCTTCTTATAATTTTTTGACATGGGTGCTAATTCACGTTTTTGTTCCTTACTCATAAAAACAGGCGACAATGTTTTATTAGAGTTGGTACCCTTAGATAGATTTTCTAAACGTTACGTGAGATTTGAGATTGCACCTTTCAAATCCTGGATTTCCTTACTTTTAGCGTCACCTATTAAAAGTCAGTAATTAATATAAATCATTTTAGCACAAAAATTTTTACATTTAAGCCAGAATAAGCGTGTGAGAGCAGCAATACCACTATTTGGGTCCAGAGCAGTTGAACTTAATGTTGAAGACATATGAGATGATGTTCCTATAATTTTTAATATTGAATCAGTATAAGTCATATGAAATATAATTAACACTAATTTAAAATAATATTACTTTTCGTTAATGATCTCCCTCTGTTTTGTGGGGATGAATCCGAAGAAAAGAGGATTATTATTTGATTATTAGGAACATAGTGGGATCGATGATGAGAATTGCGAGATCGAGGACGGTATCCAGGGAAACGAGAACGAGAATGGGATTGGAAACGATTATGAGAACGTCGAGATTGGGAACGATTATGCAAACGTCAAGATTGGGAACGATTATGCGAATGTTGAGATCGGGAATGATGATATAAATATCAAGATTAGGAATGATAATGCGAATGTCAAGATTGGGAACGATTATGCGAACGTCAAGATTGGGAACAATGATGCGAACATCAGGATTGGGAACGATGATGCGAACGTCGGGATTGAAAATGATGATACGAATGTCGAGATTGGGAACGATGATAAGGACGTTAGGATTGGAAACGATGATGCGAATATTTTGATTGGAAATGATTATGCGAATGTCTTGATTGGGAACGATGATAAGAACATCGATGATGATGGGAATGGGAATCTGATTCTTGTTGAGATCTATTATGATGAGGAACAGAGACATTCCGAGAGATCGGATTTAAATTTAAAGATTTGTATTTTTTCATTATGGTATTATTAAAGATCGAACAAGAGATAAAAATCTCTTATATACATATTTGGAATCATCTGATTATTAGCCTCGTTAATCACCTAATTAAAATGAACAATAAAAATATTAATTAATTATACTATATCGCTATCAACCAATCAATAATCAATCAATTAAAATATATCATTAATCTATATATATTAATAAATGATATCATATTCAAAATTATACTTACAGAAGTAAGTTTTTCCGAAAAGTGATGTGAACGAAAAGTGATAAATACTGTCGAAGTTGTATGTGATGTGAACGAAAAAACGATAAAAAATATTGTCGAAGTTCAAGTTGTATGTGATGTGATGTGAACGAAAAAGCGATAAAATATATTGTTAAAACTGTTTGTGACGTGATGAAAAAGCGATAAAAAATATTTCGAAGCTGTTTGTGATGTGAACAAAAAAGCGATAAAAAAATATTGTCGAAGTTGTTTGTGATGTGAACGAAAGAGCGATAAAAAATGTTGTCGAAGCTGTTTGTGATGTGAACGAAAAAATGATAAAAAAGTTGTTTGTGATGTGAACGAAAAGCGATAAAGATATTGTTGAAGCTGTTGTAATATGAACGAAAAGCGATATAAATATCGTCAAATATTTAACGAAAAGCAACAACGAAAATTTATTACATCATACTAAACGTGAAGAAAAGAAAACGTGGGGAAAGAAAAAAAGCGAAAGAAAGCGTGAGGAAAAGAAAGAAAGCGTGGAGAATATACACAAATATACCATGTTCTCACGGGAAAATTTCAAATTAGGCATTCTGGCGCGTCCTTGCAATTATGCATCTCTAGCATCTCTATTTACGTGATAATAACAAACTGCGCCCAACGTATTAAATCATATACGCTGATCTATACCCTAACTCTAATTTTTTGCTAGATATAACTTTGGTGGTGGTATTATCATAAAAAGGAAGTGGCGCACATGTTGAGTGTTATATTAGGATTTAGGATGTAATCCTTCAATGTTTCTTGTGAAAAAAAAAAAACAATTTTTCTTATTTTATCAAAATGGTTCATAAAAGAAGTGAAAATAAATTACAGGAGCGAAAAGATAAATCTTTTTCAAAAAGAAAAAAGGTGAGTGGACACTCAAACCGCCTAGAGTGGTTACTTGGTCTACCTGTAGTTTTTCAGATCTTTTTAAATAGATAATTTTTTATAATTTTTCTTTCTTATATATTGTTTTTATTTTTACTTTTTTTAGAGGGTTTTTTTATAAAGGCTTTGTTATGGATTATTGTATTCGGTTGTATATCTGGTTTCTTATTCAAAAAATTAGTTTAGATCGATAAAACAGTTGAAAATAAAAATAAAGGTATAAATTTCAATAAATTATTTAATTTTATTCTTAATTTACTATTATTAACATTTATTTTAGAAATTACACGTCTAAAATGACAAAAATCACTTGCTATTGATTTATATCAATAAAAATTAAAACAAATAATAGACGTAAGAAAAAAATTAGATAATGAAATTAATAGATGGCAAAAATATAGAAAATAAATAAATTTAAATTTCTTTTAACCAATTTTTGTTCGATTTTATTCAAGCGAATAAATAAAGCATCATATTTTAATATCTTTACTTTTTTATTACTAATTTGGTACTTGATCGCAACAAATTTTTTTTTTGAATATAGCTCCCAGGATGCACGATGTGGACATCAGTACCAATTCGCATCCCAAAAAAATGGTTAATGTCCCAACGTTATCAATTATCACGAAATTTGAAAATTAAATTTGATAAAATATATTATATTTTTATTATAATAGAATTATTTTATATGTGTGAAATCTTGCAAAAAAAAGAAAAATAAAATAAAAATAATAATTAATAAAAAAAATAAATTTAACGATTATTTCTTGAAAGAGAGCGATATCGTCTATGACGTCTACAATAATCTCTTGAACGCGAACGAGAGCGAGAATGTGATCGTTGCCTACGATGATCTCTTGAATGAGATCGAGATCAAGAATATGATCGTCTATGATGATTCCTTGAAATAGAATGGGAACTATCTCGTCTATGATGATGAGATTGAGATCTACCTTGTCTATTACTCCGTCTACTACGCCTATTTCTTCTATATCTTCTATAAGCGTACTTAAAACGATCTAAAAATAAATGAATAACTAATTTTATAAAAATTTAATTAAATATAAATATAGTCACCACTTCGAAGCCAAAATTCGTCACTAAGTTCATCATAAAATTTACGATCGTGCCGATTTGGACTTCTTAATTCATATCCATCAGTATCCGAATCTCTACTTAGCAGCCTTTTTAAATTTTCATAGCCACGTTTTAGAGAGTACCATTTCACTTGGCACTATCTAGCCGATATTTCATATTGATGGTGATGACGGATATAATTAGCAATTCAAGTTCAAAGGTCTGAATGGTTAGTATTATCTTCGAACAGCTGATGGTGTCTTCGTCTTTGTCTCATTAATGTTAACGCAATATTATCAGGCCACTCTGCAACTGGTTCATGCGGATTTAGTACTTAGATTACTTGATTATTTGCCATTTTTTTTTTTTTTAATAAAAATATTGTTAGAATGGTAAGAAAGTTTTAGAATAGGTATTTAAATATATTTCGCAAATATAACTACATAATCAATTAATGATAAATTGTCCTTTTATTCCTTGTAATCAGTGATGTATGTAAATTGGATACGTGCAGCGTACATACTCTTAATTCTTTGCAAATTTATGCATTTTTCTTAATAGTGCTATTCTTGCATATAAAGCGCGTATGTATCGATGGGCTGCGTTAATGATTTTTATGGATAATGTGCGCTTTGTACGTATAATAATTTTTTGAATTACTGAATGTAATGTAATATTTAATTCTATACAATTGTGATTTTCGGAAAAATTTTTCAATGGCAATAAAATCTGTGTTACAATTTTGCATAATTAAATATTAATCCGCTTTTAATTCGCTTTTAATTCACTTTTAATTCGCTTTTAATCGCGAGTTAATTAGTAGATCTTTTTAATTGTATATCTGCCGTACAAACTTATTTTTTAACATGTAAAAAGATTTTGTTAGTTGTTACTTCAATGTCGAACTCTAAGCAGCAAAGACGTTGTGAACATGAAAATTACCCTACTTCGCCTGAAATAATATATTACAGTGACCGAAAATTTTTTTTTTAGGGTGCGTTTGCTAAGTTTTTTTTTACTAATTAAAATTGTGTAATATTGATCAAAATCATTATACCCAATTTTAACAATTAGCCGATATGCATGTAATTGTGTTATAATTTGATTAGTTGTAATGTATTTAACTTATTAAAAAAAAAATTTTCCTAAATTAAAAAAAAAAATGTCCAACTCTCAAGCTATTGCCAAATCCGATAGAAGCATAACCGACTTGACCACAAGAACAAGAACTAAAGTACACTGCTTCTGTAAAGAATGTAATGAAAAGTTGGTAGATCCAAGAACGAAAGCTTCGCATAAGTTAAAATATAATAAATCATATGCAAATAATATTTTTAGTGACGATTAAGAAGCTGGGCCTTCTAATGTTAGGCCAAATGTTGATGATAATTATGCAATGGAGTATGAGCCATTGCTCGAGATGATCCCTTCTAATGCAAAGCAATCTGATGCTGTTGATAATAAAGCAATGGAGTGTGAGCCGTTACCTGATATACATGAATTGGCAAAATACAAGTCGTTAAAAAAAGGAAAATTATCTAATTTGGTTCTTGAAAATTTAATACCGGATAACGAAAGAGATATGAATAATGATCAAGATAGAGATTCTGAAGACTATGACGACGAAAATAGAGATTCTGAAAGTTATGAAGATGATAACGAAGATGGAGTTTCCGGAGGCTCTGAAGACGATGAAGAATATGGAGATTCTGAAGACTTTGATGATGATGATGAGGAAGAAGTCAATTTTGCGTCAAAAGATTTTGACGATGGTGAACCAAAACTTCCCAATATCGTCAATGATAATTATGTCTGGATTATCTTATGGATATTACAATATCAACAATGATATAAACTTTCCAATATTGCAATAGATTCTTTGTTTAAATTTATAAGATTTTTTCTTATAATGATCGATGAAAATAAATTTTCAGCTTTTTCTTCCTCTCTATACGTAGTCAAAAAAATATTGGGAATATCAACGAATATTATTAAATACGCTGCATTCAATAAATGTCACAAATTGCATGACATAAAAGAAATATTAAACAAGACAGAAATCCCAACATGTAATTTTATAAACTATCCAAATCATAGCAAGGAAAGATTTCGACAAAAATGTAATAACCCTCTAGTCAGAAAAATAGATAGTAATAGAGATAATGGTAATAATCCAATTTACCATCCGATAATGACATTTCTGTTAATTAACATTAGACACCAACTAACCCTATTTTTCGGTCGCAAAAATTTTGAGATCACATGTCGAAAGTGGGCAGAAAGACAAAACGAAACTGAAACCTTATTCGATATCTATGATGGTGATGTTTGGAAAAATTTTACAGATGATAGTGAAGAACCATTTTTTACAAAAGAATCTGCCGATACTCATATCAGATTAATGCTAAATTTGGATTGGTTCCAGCTATTTATAAATTCGCAATATTCTGTTGGTGTTGTTTATGCCGTTATATGTAATTTACCCTGAAGCGAACGCTTCAAACCCCACAACATTCTCACATTAGCAGTTATACCCGGTCCTAAAGAGCCAAAGCTATATGAAATAAACAATTACTTATATCCGATTATAAGTCAGCTAAATCGGTTATAGGAAGGATATCATATACAAACTTACGAAAATAACAACGGTCGTTTTATCTGTGGCGCGATCATAGGTTGTGCTAGTGACGTTCCTGCTACTCAAAAATTATGTGGATTTATATCAGCTCACATCGCATGTTATCGATGCTATAAATCTGCAAACTTGGTAAACAATCAACCCAATTTTGGGGGGTTTGAAGACATTGACGACTGGTTTGTTGAGAGAGATATTGATGTAATAAGGGAAAAAGCAAGTGAATGGAAGAAATGCGCAACTGAAGAGTCACGGAAAGTCCATATCTCCCAGTATCATGTTTGTTGGTCGGAGATATACCAATTGCCTTATTTTAATCCTGTGCGCTTTTGTGTAGTTGATCTCATGCACTGTCTTTTTCTTGGGGTAGCGAAGTGGATTGTAATGAAGCTCTGAATCGGTGAAGATATATTAAATGACGAAAAACTCAAAATAATGCAAGAGCGAGCTGACATGATAAAGTTTCCAAGTGACCTTGGTCATCGTCCCGTTAGAATAGCAACTGGTGATGGTTTTTCAAATTTTACGGCGGATATGTGGAAAATGTTTATTCTAATTTTTGCTATACCTATCATATGAAGCTTCTTGGAAGAGATCGATCGAAAAATCCTTGCTTATTTTGTGTGCGCTTGCAAGGTTCTAACAAGTCATGCACTACAAAAAAGTGAATTAGATGAAGCGTTTACAAAGTTACTCGAGATGAACAAATTAATCAAAAAAAAATATGGACAAGAAAAAATAAGCCCAAACCTTCATTTATGTCTTCACATATGTGAATGCGCTTTCAATTATGGACCTTTATCCTCATTTTAGTGTTTTAGCTTCAAAAGAATGAACGGAATTCTTGGTATGTATTTAATTTTACTGATTTGAAATCACATTATCTTAAATTATAATAATAATTCGACCAATTTATTTAGGATCATATAAAAATAGCAAGCGTAACATTGAAACTGAATTAATAAAAATCATGATCGAAAATTCCTTTCTTGACTATTTTCTCACGAATTGCGATGATAATATTTAAAATACCACTTTGGACATTATAAAACCTAGAAAATCTGCTGGCAGCTTTGCTGCACTTGACGACTTTACAAGCAACGAGTATCAAAATTTTCTGAGGCTTTCACTTATTGAGGATGAATCAGCTTATGGAACAGAACATTTTTCCAGGTTGTTAATGAAACCATGCAAAGAAACTTGTCTCCCAAACTACATCTTGGACCTACTAGTAGAATTTTATGATAGTTTGTATGAAGAAAATTTCATCCCTATTTATTCTATAACGGTTCCAAATAACGATATTGTTGTAAACTATAAAATTATACAATACGGTAGACTAAGAATTGGGGCAGACATCTATGGTTTTGTTCAGGCAGCTTGCCATGAAAAATCTTCGTATATATTAGCTCGATTTGTACAAGAAGATGGATCAATCGATATATACCCCGGTCAAGTTCAATTTTATTTTGAACATACTATTTATTTAAAAAATTCACGATCATTAACTCATACATTAGCGTTAGTTAAATGGTACAGGTCTGTTCAAGATCACAGGACAAGATATTTTTGTCAAGTAGATGACGACATAAAATCATGTAATGTAGAATTATGGACAGATGAGTTTTATGATATGAGACGAGATAGTATTATACCGATACATCATATATTAGGAAAATTTATAAGATGTAATTTTAAAATTGGAACGAGAAAGATAAAAGAATATATGGCTGTGATTCCTTTAAATAAAAAAATTTCGTTTTAAAAACTTTATATAATATAAAATGAATTATATATAAAATCGGAATGGCAAATTTCAATTTTAGCATTTGTATTTGATTAAATTATAACTATCATTTTTTTTGGCACAAGAATAATGATAAAGGTTACATATACTGTAATTAATTCTAACCACATGAGAAAATCAAATAATTCAGATACCTAGAGATCTTATTTTAAGGTGGTAAAGTCGTATTGCAAATCGGTTTTTCTTATATGATTGAAATAGTGTTATTACGGCATTACAATACAAGCACCATACTCTGTGATTAATAATTCTAATCATGTAATAATTTTTGATATTAAATATTATATGAAGTATAAAACAATTATTAAAAAAAAAATTAACAAGAATAAATCTGGTAGATCTGTTGTAGATCAAATACGTTATTTTTTTGGAACTTTTCTTTCATACTAAAGTGGCTGTATTGTTACTATATCTGGCATATCGGCAGATAACCACCGCTTATGAATGGGCTTATCCATCATATATATTGTTTATATTAGGTAGCATTGCAGGGTGTAAAAAATTTTCTCGTATGTTATATTTTCTGTGAGAAAAAAAATATGAATTTATATATAGAGGGCCTTAGTTTCTCTCATAAAATAACACTTTATTACCACGTAATTTTATAAATCATCATCACTTTGTTTTCTTGCGTAAAGTTTTTATATTTTATTTCTTTTTTGTTTTTCGTCCCCTAGATATACAATATCTGCTCACGTCCCCTATTATAAATAATAACGAAAGATTTCAAAGGAGTACACGTTCACGTCCCTATTCTAAATAACAACGAAAGACCTTTGGCATACCAAAGAAGTACACTCACAGCTTTCGGTATACCGATTAACAAGCATATAATGATTACGGTTATCGATAAAGATAAAGATAAAGATAAAGATAAAGATAGTGATGTTGAAGATTTTGAACTTATTAATTGTAATAGAGCAGGGATTTCTTACAGAGAGCTAAAACAACTTCACAATGTATCAATGTTAGCTCTGAGTAACGTAACAAAAATTATTCCCTATCTCTCGCTGTTAACATCTTCTTCATCGGTATCGCCAAGAATTTTGTATTCTTCAAAGGATGTGTTAATATCCGTTACAAATAACAATTGGATAATCCCATACAATCAATATAAAGAGGCCTGTAAAATTTGTAAGTATTTTGGCCATTCCGTAAAAAATTACCCCAATTTAAAATCGCAGTATTGATGAGGTAATTATTGTTTACAGTGTTGGAAGCCCGGACATAATATCAGCGAATGTAAAAATGAACCAGAGGTCGTGCCGTTTAACGAAGAATTTTGTTTTCTGGAAGAGATTGTAAATTTTTTGATTTATAAATAGTTAATTTTTTTTTTTTTAGAAAAATTAGTTTAATTTTTTTTTTTTTTCTTACGAAATTTACCATGGGTTGCTGGTAGCAGTGGTAAATTTCGAAAGTTTATCTGGGCCGTGGTGGCAGGATGAACTTTCTTTTTTGTTGTATGAAATATTTTTCAATTTTTTACATTCCTAATAAAGCATTAACAGACATTTTTTGAATATTATCTTGAATGCCAAATTGATATGATGATAATGTTAATTAAATTCATATTGCAGAAAATATAAAAAAAGGCTGTTTAAAAATCTAAGGTTTCTGTTAAGATTGTTTGTTTCTTTACTATAAAAATGCTGATCAATAAATTACTTTCTAAAAAATTTCAGTTCTGTAAAATTATTAATTTGTATAATAAATTCCTTTTATTCAGCAATAAATTTTGAAGTTCAAATAATTTTGACTTTTAATTTTAATTTATAAATATCCAGCATGTTCAAAGCACGCCTTAGCAAAATTTTTGCCAATTGTCATAAAAGGTAAAAATTGGCCACTAAAATCAGTTTTTCTAACTATTAAATCGGAATATAACAAAAATCGGCAATAAGCAAAATTCGGCATATCCTATATTGAAATTGGCAAGGCTATTTTAAATAGAGTAAAATCCGATTTTTTTTTCATTTGACCTGTGTAAAAATCGGCCACTAAATTCGGCATTTCTGATTTTTAAATCAGAATATAACAAAAATTGGCAAAAATAGAGATGGCTATACTAAAATAAGCAAAATTCAGCATGTCCTATATTGAAATTGGCAAGGCTATTTTAAATAGAGTAAAATCTGATTTTTTTTTCATTTGACCTGTGTAAAAATCAGCCACTAAATTTGGCATTTCTGATTTTTAAATCGGAATATAATAAAAATCGGCAAAAATAGAGATGGCTATACTAAAATAAGCAAAATTCGGCATGTCCTATATTGAAATTGGCAAGGTTATTTTAAATAGAGTAAAATCCGATTTTTTTTCATTTGACCTGTGTAATATACAGTATTTGTACACAGATTATATGATTGGCATAAAATTTTCTTTTATAAAAATATTATTACACAAAATTCCAATTATGGTTATTTTAAAAAATAAAAATTTTTTTATGAAATGAGTATTATCTAAAAAGAAAGGTCTGTATCATACAATAACCTAATATAGTAATTTTTAAAATTTTGACCAGAATTATAAAAAATTATGGATGTAACATATAATAAGTGACAAATAGGATTTTTAATATAAAAAAAATTCTGTTCCTGAAATACTTATAGAAAAATAAAAAAAGAGGTGTAACATAAGATAATAAATAAATAATAGTTATATAATCTGTATTTTGCATACTAGTGTAAATTAAAAAATTTTCAAAAAATTTATTTGTTATAATATAATATTTTTTTTAAGTAGATAATAATCAGTAATTATATTAGATCATTTGATAATTACTAATTAAAATTTTATATAATATAATTAAAATTTTATATAATATAATTAAAATTTTTGGTCGATCTCTGTACCATAATCTTTACAAAAATTATTTTGAAAAAAGTAATACATAAAAGTCATTTATTTTAAATATGTTATCTAGAAAAAGTATTCGCCTCGCTAATAGGAATACTAAAAACCAACCCAAGGTAGTTGTTCCTGCCAAGAAACTCATCGTTATTATTCCAGCTCCAAGTATTGCTTCCAGTACTTCTTTTCAGCCAAATAACCAAGGTACCTCCGCTGAAGGTCTTTCTATCACTGTTAAGAAAGAAATCATGGTCTCGAATGCTAAACCTACTCTAGCAGAAGAGCAAGCTATCGCTAAGAAAATAGCTCTTACTTCCAATCTAGAATCTGAATGTTCCCTCGCTGGCGACTTTGTTGCTGAGAAAAAAGATGGTCCACTCGAGGATGGTGCAGATCATCCAGTTTTCAAACTGCGCCTAGATCGTATTACTTTTCAACAAATTAATAATTCTGTTAAGAAACAAACCACATTCACCTGCTACGTCTCTGACTCGAATGAGGATGCTATGGTGACAGATCCACCTAATCAAGAAGATCAACAAATCCGTTCAAACGGGTTATTTAAAAAAAGACAGACCCAGAACATCGATCAACAACCATCTGATCTGAAAATGGATGTAGATCTAAAATTAGCCTCTCAACAAGTTAACAATAAACCTGTTGATCAGTCTGAAATTATTACTCTTTCTGACGATGAAGATAGTTTTATCCTCATTCCCAAATTATTTATTGTCTACACTGAAAGCAACAACCTCTCATATGTGAGAAAGACTGATAAAGCACACGAAGTACTGAAACTGCTACAACACTACCAGGTTTTGAATACGCTAAACCTGCCCACCAATCCATACGTTAAGAAAATGGTAAAAATAAGCTTATTAATATCATAAAGGCTATTTTTAGCAATGAAGATAGCTATAATAAAGTCCTACAAGAAAGATTCCATACTAAAATTAACGAAAAAGACCAAGATGGTAATATCGTGGAAAAAGATATTGCCTTTTAATTCAAATCTGTGATGAAAGAAAAACCGCAGAAAAATAAGGAAGAAATTGACAATGAAAAAGAACATACAATTCAAATATTCGACATCCCGCTCTATACTGAAAAGAAAACAATTCAGAACTCATTCAATCTCCTTGGAGAGATTGAAAAGATTAATACACGAGCCCAAGGGTAATACCAACAATCTTACATTACATATAAAGATGCGAACTCTGTTTAAAGATTCTACCACAAATGGTCGCACTTCATCAACAAAGAATATTTCAGAGTGACACCCATCCTCTTATCAGAAGAGCAAAGAGACCAACAAAAACAATATAGTCTCCGCTTATCAGGCTTACCCATAGGAACGACAGCCATCAATTTAAAACCAATCTTAGATGAGATGAATGTGATAACTTGCTTCATACCCAAAAACCCATTCCATTATAAACCTTTTATTTACGCTTATGTCAATTTCAAAAATGAAGAAGACAAAGAAATTGCGATGAAGAAAAAGTTCAGTATTAAACAGGGCAAAATAGATAAACCCCTATTTATATCAGATCCTACTATCAAACGTAATATTTGTAACAATTGTGACAATCCAGACCATTTATACGCTGGATGCAACATCAAAAAACGTCTAAATAAACGTAACAATACGGTTAAGGCTGCATGGAAAAAAAGGACTAAATTAACTGCCCAAAATAAAAACAAATTATATGCTCAAGTAGTTAAATCCAATGCAACCCCAACCAACCCTCATAACAGAAACAACGCCCATAATCAGAATAAAAACAACTCTGAAGGTAAAAATCCTATACACATTAACAACACCAAAAGCACTACAACTCACTCCTCAAATAATAAACCTCAACCTCAAGGCATCAACCAAACGGGACCAAATAATCATAACAAGAACCTCTCTGATAAACAACAACAATATCTACATTCACTCGTAGACAATCTTGTGAAAACATTAGAAGTTCAGATTACTTAACAGTTCACTAAACTCAGAAACCATATTGACTAATTCGGCTCAACCATTAATCAATTCAGGAAAGAACGAGAAGAACGCCTTAAAAACATCGCAACATCTGGTATTCAACATTTGCTCATAGCCAGATCTCCAACTCTCTCACCTTCTTCTCTAAAAAATGATAAAAATGAACAAAACAAAAGAGTCAGAAAAGATCCAGCCTACAATAACTCATTTTCTTCAGAAGAGGAATAACTTGAAAATATGTTACATACCCAATGCATGCTTGTATAAAAAGTAGATCAAGCAACTGGTGGCTTTTAAGGAATGATTAAACGAGCCATATAAAACTTTTTAGGTTTTGCCACTTCATCAACAACAGAACAACATTTTATTCTATTAAACGATAATGAGGAGTATCTTTCAACGGATAATGAAGAAGAAGAAGCTGATGTCGAGAGTAACATTGACGCTTAAATCTTCTTCATACTACCATCAACTATTAGTGTGTAATTATGATAAATACCCAACAAAAAAACAAAAATTCAATATCAATCAAACCCCTCTCCTCAAAACAGAAACAGAATACTTTGTTAAAACATGTTTCTCAAACACAAAAAATTAATTTTAAAATCGCAACCCTTAATATACAAACAATTAATCAAGAAAAATTGTTGATGTAATGGAATATATGACAACTAATAATATCGACATACTCGGACTAGCTGAAATAAACGTTAATAAAAATATGTTAAGAATTCTCGAACATATGGTTCAAGACAAATTTAAATTATACTTTACGACAGAAGGGAAGAAGGGGACTGGCATCAGATTCTTAGTTAAAAAAGAATTCGCAGTATATGTGCAACAATTTCAACATTTCGAAGGACGCATAGGCTTCATTGACTTCTATACTAAAAAGAAGAAAATCCGTATCATCCAAGCATATATTAACGTACAAGACAAAGAAAAGCCACAAGTTAAAAGACTATACAAACAAATTGAACACTGGACAAACCAATGTCTGAACTCTTTTGTAAAAGACATTATTATAATGGGAGACTTTAATACCAAATGGAATGAATATGAATTTCTCGATATATCACATTGGCGACATGACATATTCAACTATTTCAAAAAACACTTCATCAAAGAATCAACCTTAGTTTTCTGCGATGACATCTCAGATATGTATACATACATTCCAAACAACCCAAATCACTCGCACAATAAAATAGATTACATATGGTGTAATATAGACCTTATGTTATCAGCCATAGATAGTAAACCACGAGACGTCCAACCGGTCATTAAAACAGACCATCGAATGATCACCCTGGATCTGTTCATGGATGATATTGTTATTAATAAGAATAATACACAGAAATGCCAACCTTCTTCAAAGACAATTTACTGCTATGATGAAATGCAAAAAACAGACGGAGAATGGAATTGGGATAAATTCAACAAAGACATAATTGAATATTTGGATAATCCAAATATCAAACTTACAACCAATAAGATAAGAGGCATTAACTCACATAAACAGCTAAATCAATTATGGAATTTATTCAGAAAAGCCATAATACATAGCGCCAAATGCAATATCAAACAGAAAAAGATGAAGGTTAAACAGAATTGTCATCCACTATACGATTCTGACCTAAAAAGAGATTTGAACATGTTAAAAGGAATGCTCAACAAGATTCATGGAACAAAACTAGATTTTAATGATAGGTCAATAGAAAATAGGCAAAAAATAATAGCTCACATCACCGCTTTGTATAGAAGAAGTGACGGTAATAAATCAAATACCTTGTCAGACTTCATCTCAATTACGAAAAGGCACAACATTATAATCTCTAATCATTTTTTACACAATAAAACCTTTCAATATAAAGATATTCTACAAGACACCATCATTATATTAGAGTCTAAATACATTAATGCGACATACGAATACAAGAAGAACATAATGAACACGTTCATACAAGAAAGGAATCAAAATTACAAAACAGATAAAAAGAAAATGATTAAATCTGTTTTGGAACAACCTCATACCTCATTATCTATTGACAAAGTTTATAAAAATGACAACAATAAAGATACTTTTTATACTGAAGAAAACGAAGTTAAAGAACAGACCAACCTTCACTTTCAAATGATAGTTAGCGCTATCAACTGTGAGAAAGATTTATCCCAACATCCCAAATGGCAAGATCAATATCAATCTAAACATGACGTTCAACACACCATATATAGTGATTTAATGAAATAACTAATGCTAGACGAATGGATAAATAACGTTAAATCTCTCCCTAATAATAAAGCTACTAGTCCTTCTGGTATATTTTATGAAATGTTAAAACATTTGAATGAAGATAACCAATCCTTTTTACACGCTTTTATATGTGTATGTATGGACTTAAACAATATACCTGATGAATAGAAGAAAGCTACAATATATCCCATTCCTAAGCCAAAACCCTTCTTCGCTAACCTAACAAACACCAGACTGATTACGCTTTTTGAAATTTCTCAGAAAGCTTTTATCAGTTTATTAAATAGACACCTCAGTCGAATATTAAAGAATAATAACATGCTCAAAGGAAATCAATTCGCTGCCTTACCAGGCAATTTCACCTTTGAACCAATCCGCATGATTAATGAAATAATACAAGACGTGAAAGAAAATAACAAAGAACTTTGGCTTCTTTCCCAAGATTTAGGAAAAGCCTATAATCGCATTAATATATTCATGCTAGAAAAGGTGATGGAACGCATTAAAATACCATCTAATTTTATTAAAATAATATCCAACCTTTTCAAAAATTGATAAAATCAAGTAATTACTGCTTATGGGTTGACCAATCTGTATGATGTGTTAATTGGCATTGATCAAAAGGAAGTCATATCACCGTTGTTATAGTGTATATACTATGATCCCTTACTATACAAGATAAAACAAAGAAAACTTGGCTATACTTTAGAAGTACCAAAGATAGCTTTAAACAAATTTTATGGTGAAGATACATCTAAAGAGACAGAGCAATTTACAGTATCATCCAGTGCGTATATGAATGACACTTAGTGGCTAGCTCCTAGCCAAAATAACTTAGAAAAAATACTCAAGATAGCAGACTCTTTTTACAAGCTTAATGATATTCAAGTCAATAAAGAGAAGTCTGAACTCTTAGTCAGATATAAACAAGGAAGATACAGACTGAAATTAAAATCACATGAACCTGTTACTTTAAAGTTTGGGTCTAATTCAATATTTATAATCCCTGTTTTTCTTCGAAGTTCTATCCGCATACTAGGCGTCCATTTTGATGAAAGAAATACTTTTCAATCGATAATTAAACGTATTAACGATGAAATCAATGAATTACAACATAAATACACTAGAAAAAAGATCACTGATAAATACATGATTTACATTTTCAACAGTGTTATTATCCCTAAAATTGAATGTTGGTCGCAAGTCAAAGTGCTTACCAAAAAATTCATGGATAAGGTTATGAATCAGTTCTTGTCAACATTCAAGAAAAAGCTACGACTCTCAATAACTACACCTAATGAAATTTTTTTTAATAAGATTTATAATATTAAAAACATTAGTGACAATCAAGATCAAGCCAAGATTACTAATATCTTAATTCAAATTAATGACGCTTCAGTTTTAGGTAAAATTACACATTTAAGGCTCAAGAACATTTAACACAAGGAATAGCTCCCCTCATCTTTATTGGCCATGCTCTCAGATAAGATTATCAAAAAGTACAGGAACAACTTCTTGATCGCATTGCTCAACCTATTGAAAAATCACAACATCTCATTGATCAATAATTTGTCACATGATTGGCTGATCCCTGGAGGACAAATATCGTTACTTCAAGTATTAGAAGATGCATACTTCCACCATCTCTTTTTTTTAAGAAATATTGAATTTTATTATTAGAACAAATCCTTTCTGATGATGGTCTCCTATTAAGTATTAACGAGATAAGAGACAAATTCAACATACCAAATATTTTAGCGCTCAAATGGTATCGTAAAGTAATTATGGCATTGAATACAAACAAAGATATATTATCGTCCATTAACCGCATTTATAACACCAACCATATTAACTGTCCGATCACAACTCAACAATTCTCCAGAGAAAGCGAAGCAGACAGAATACGAAAAAATTACACTTCAAAACCAATCCTACTTAATACAGATAATTATCCCAACTATTATGTAGGCACCCCAAAAAAGTACGTAGATTTTGACACAAACTTCTTCACGTTAGAACATTATAATGTCGAATCAGTAAACAGCAATAACAAATTAGAAATAAGTCATTGTCAAGGGTGTAATAATACAACTTCAACCTACATACCCTTGCGTCCAAGAAGAGACCAATTACAAGAATCCTTCTGCAACATTGAATGTAATATTTTCAATACATCTATTTTATATATGGGTCAATGCACGACTGTAACGAGGGACAAACATCACCTCATTTCAGTTGATCTCAACTCACATCTGCACCAAGCGATCAATTCAACATTATTCACGATTAGTCCTCAAACAAATAGAAATACTAGAATCAACATTACTTGTAAATCATATAATATAGATAAACAATTACTCCAATATTTCGAATTCAACTCTAAATTGAAAGCATTATACACTATTCAACAACATCTTAAAAAAGAGGATACTTTATCCTTTTATACTGATGGCTCATTGATTAATGCTAATACCCAAGCTGCTTCAATGACCGCTAGTTTTATACACGTCTCTGATACAAACAATATCACCCATTTGTTTACAACTACAATAGAAAATTGGCCTTCATCCTTTAGAGCTGAACTTTTCACCATTTTATTATTACTTATCGTATCACCATATGGATGTCGAGTAGATATTAATACTGACAGCCAAAATTCGATCAACATTATTCAACACATTTATAATAATCCTACTTTCTCAGTTAGAGATTACTTCCGTCTCCCTAATAATAATATAGTTATTAATAACATTATCTCAATTATCAAAGCAAAAAATTTAACTCTTCGATTTAATAAAGTTAAAGCACACAACAACGATTATTTTAACAAAAGGATTGATCAGGAATGCAAAATCGCACACTATGATTCAACTCCCGCTTTCGTGATTAAACAACAATATTTTGATAACATTCAGTTTATACCACAATGGGGTTCCATACTCATTGAACGAAAATTAAGGAAGTTTATTACAGATAGTTCTAACCTTAAAAATTATTTGTCCTTTTTACATTTACCACAAAATTACAAATACAAAAATGCCATTGATTGAGATCTTACATTGTGAATATTGTGCAACAATAGTGATAAATCAGAAACTAATTTCGAACAACATCGTAAAATAATCTTTAAATACAAACTATTATTAGAACAATTAGCTGTTCTAGAAAAAACTAAGCGTCAATATTACGATATATATCAAGACTCCGATTGCCCTTTATGTGCTGAAGAAAAAGAAACTTTTATCCATGTTTGGTTATGTACATACCAAACAGAATCTTTCAATTAATTATATAATAATTTTAAAAATATGTTGATTTTTGGGATATTAGATTTATCAACTAATATCTCTGCTCAATAATTAAGTGATCAATTTGATCTCTTATTATTTACAAAAAGTTTTCATTCTGTTAATATCACATTCTTAGATATTATTGAAGGATTTGTCCCTACAACACTAGTAGAATGGCTGCAGAAGTATACTACTGCAACCCAACATCGTAATCTTTTAATTAAAGCTTTTGACAAATTATGTGAAGATTCTCTGGAACTTTGGAAATCGCGATGTGAAGCTTTTGCTTCAATCGAACATATGTGTGGTATTACACAATATATGAAACGTTCTATTTTATATAATACGAAATATAAAGAATCTTTTACTTCTTATTATAATATTAATTCTTTTTTTGATTTTTCTTCTTTTAATATAGAATATATTGAATATATTAATTTGTTAATTAGATTTAACGTAGCATACATAGATTTATTTACAATAATGCTTGGTATTACTTTTCCCTAATCGATTATTATACTTCTAGTTTATTAGCTAGTATTTAGTTAGAAAATCCTTTTTATTATTTGGAGGGCTGTAGGATAGGTTGTTACAATTTTCTCCCTTAATAGAAAATTGGGATTAGTAATCCAGCAGGGTCTACTTGATTCGTCAAGCACTAGTATCATAGTTTAGCTATTTTGGTTTTGTAGTGGGTTATAGTTCCATAGTAAAAACTTTACCACTGACTCACTCCATTTGGAGTATTTAATGTAATCTCTTCGTATTTTATGTTAACTTGTCAATAAAAATAAAAAATAAAAAATAAAAATAAAAAATATATAGTAATAGTAAATTAATTTTTTATATCATTGCAAAAAAAAATTGTGAAATTAATTCACTAAATATTAATAAATTAATAATATAAAATGATATACCAACTTCAGAATTTTTAATTTTAATTAATATTAATATAATATTAATATACTATTGCTATTTAAAAAATAATAAATATTATTATATTTAGATTTATAAAAATTAAAATATAAATTATTGCCAACCCTTATGAACAACTTCTTAAAGTTAACAAGTTGATTTATCGCCGTTTTCAAAATGGTGCGATTTTCGATCACATGACAACGTGTTACAAATTACACGAATTTTGCATTTTTTTGCGAACTCTTTTTAAAATTTATAACAAACGTTGCAAATTCTTTTTACAAATATATACTATGGGTCTTACAGTTACTATATTCTGAATTTCATAGTACTAAAGTAGTTCTTTACCTTCGAATTCTCAAAAATATTACCTCTAATAAAACGAATTCCCGCGAATTTTTGCGAATTTTCGTGAATTTTTTTAGTTTCTCTTTTTTTTTATTACAAAATACGCTTTAGTTGTTGAAAATTAACAATATTATAATTTCTTAAAGCAATATTAGATTAAGGATGGGAAAAAGTCTAAGTGAAGATTTGAGATGGCGAATTATTTATTGTCAAGCTGAGGGTTTAACGCAAAATGAAATTGCTAAAAGAATGTATGTTAGCGAGTCAACTGTTTATAAAGTCTGTAGAATTTTTAAAAAATGGGGATGTGTAAAAGATCCATTTGTTGGTAAAGTGGGAAGGAGAAAAATATTATCAAGACAAGATATGCAGGTAATAATTATTTTGATGTAATAACTATATATTATTTTTTATCTAACAGAGTTTATAATTTATAGGTATTGGAAAGCTTGGTTAAAGACAAAGTAGATTGGTACCTTGATGAATTGGTACACGAGATGGAGCAGAGAATAGGAAAACTGGTTTTTATTCCAACATTATGGCGTTCTCTTAAATTTTGTGGTATAACTAGAAAGAAAATACAAAAAGCATCAAAAGAAAGAAGTGATATATTGCGAGGTGTTTATTTATATAATATTGGAATGAATTATACTGCTGAACAACTAATTTTTATTGACGAATCTGTGAAGGATGAGAGGACACTTACCAGATTATATGGCTATTCTTCTATCAACACTAGAGCAAAAAAAAGTGTTGTTTTTGTTAGGGGAAAACGTTATACTATTTTACCTGCCCTATCTTTAGAAGGTTTCATTGCTGTAGATATTATGGAAGGGAGTTGTGATAAGGAGAGATTTAAAACTTTTGTTTTAACACAATTGGTAAATAATTTATATTTATATCATTATTTAGAATTTTTTATTAACAATATTCATTTGTTTTCAATAAGATACCTCAAATGAATCCATATCCGGCTAAACATAGTGTATTAGTTATGGATAATGCACGTATACATCATGATGATGATTTAGTTACAGCAGTAGAAGACATTGGTGGGAAAATACTTTATTTACCGCCCTATTCACCAGATTTAAATCCCATTGAAACAGCTTTTTCAGCGTTAAAATCTTGGTTAAAAAGATACAGAGATTTTGCAAATTATTTTGACCCAATATATTTAATTTTAGTTGCATTAGCTCAAACTACACCAGATATAGCAAAAAAATATTTTGAAGAATCAGTTTATTTATAAATAAAATAAAATTTTGAAATTTATTTTCATTTATAATGTGTATATTTATTTGTAATACCATTAACTTTTATTGAATTATTATACTAATAAAATGAAATATACAAAAATATATACAAAAAATGTAAAATATGTACTGAAATTACTCATATTTTTTTGCCTCATCACGCAATATTTGTCTACGTCCAATAATTGTTACACCCATTGAAATATATTCAGATTCTGATAATCTTGTAAGTTGATTAACAAGAATTTCCTGTTCTTCAAAAACAGATAAATAGCATGTAAATTTTCCATCTCCATATTCTTGATCTAGGTTTTTCAAAAAATCTTCCATACTTGGTATAGTTTTTTTTGTTAAATTGTGATTTAATGATGTTTGTGAAGAAATTGATAAACTTTGATCTGATAATTGTGAGATAATTGAAGATCTTCTTGAATCATAATCAGAATGATAATATGGATATGATGAATAATACATTTGTTGAGGATAATAAGAATGGTAGGGATATTGAGAATATGTTGTCATTTGAGAATTATTAATGAAATCATCAGTAACATTAGAAGAATTTCTTTTAGTTACTTTTACTGAATGCATCATACTAAACATAGCATGATTAGGAGGAGTATCTAAATCTGTATTTTTATTTACCTATAATAAAAATAAAATAAATTTAATAATATTATAAAATTTAAAACTTGTAATATATTTGTAAATACATACAATTTCTTTAGCCCATAAACTAATTGCAAAATTAGTTAAAGGTAAATGACGGTCCTCTTTAATAAAACAGTGTTTGTGATTTTGAACATCACAAATATACTTATCATTTAATTTTATTACATAAGAACCAATCAATGCTTCATTTTCATCCAAATTTGCTTCTTTAGGTGTACGCTTCTTTGCACGTTTTTTTGATGGCGGTTGTGATTTGGACTTAGTATTTTGGGTATCATTATCTGATCCTTCATCAGATTCCTGTTCTGAAATTTCATCACTCTATAATTTTATTAGATATATAATAGTTTTGTAAATAATTTTCAAAAATAATAAATACCTGACGTGATTGTTTCTTAGATGCTTCTTTAAGTGTAACAACAACTACTACTTTTTTATTTCCTGTTGTCATACTTTGATAATCTTTTAAAAATTCATCAAACGCTTCTTCGTTACCTAAAAGTGTTCCAGCTCCACTCTCTGAATATGATTTGTATGCTAAAGTATATTCATTTTTATATATTAATCCAACTTGTTCACAGATAAATGACTCAAGTTTATCCCTAAAATCAATAAAGGTTGGATATTCTAAATTAAAGCTAATTATTATAGCAGGCAATATTTGTTTGTTTTGTTTGATAGACATGCGTAATTTGAATTCTATTTGCGGTGGTATAGATGGTGTAGATGGTTGAGAAGAAGTATCATCGGTTGGTGAAGGAGGAATGATAATAAATTTTTTATCTTTATCAGCCGCTTTAATATCTCTGTTAATTTGACTGTTGCATGCCGAGCAAAGTATACAATTACATGGCTGTTCCATATTCAACTTATATCCATATTTTTGATTGCTAAATGATAAAGCAATTTTTATTTTTTCATGTATTTTATCTGGTTTGTAAGCTAAGTTTCTAAAATATGGAACTTTTTCAGTACGATTTTTTTTGGTTGGTTTGACCGTTTTGTTACAATCACAATTATTTGATGTCAAATCTATACCACAATACATGCATATTTGACATATAAAACACACTCCAATTTGGTAGTTTCTTGGTGGAATAGAAGACATTCTTATATACACTTTATATACGCGAAATAGATTTTTTACGCGTCAAAAAACTCAAAAAAATTTGATTTTTATTTTAAAATCTTATTGGACAGATCACAATGTTACACAGATTTTGGAATTCGAATTCTTTTTTTTGTTGACAACTCCTCAAATTTGAAAATCGCACCATTTTGAAAACGGCGATAAAATAAAAAAAATTATACTTTAAAATTAAATGATAAATAATTGAAAGTATAAAAGTTGGTCGCATTCCACAAATATTAATCCAATCATTCTAAAATTTTTACTGTAGGTAGATTCAATCTCGCTGAACAACTTTTTAAATATAAAAAAGTAATTTCATTTAACCAAAGTGATGTTATTACGTCCTGAAGTTAAAAGAGAAAAAAAAATTTTTTTGGAGTTAGTACTGTTTAAAAAATATAATTATCTTCACAAATATTATACTTAGAATCATGAAAATTGAAATACAAATACTTTTTACAACTGCTGAACAATACTTAAACATAAAAGGTAATTTCATTTGTCCAAATTTATTTTATATATGAGTAAAATTAGCAAACAAAAAATAAGAATATAAGAATATTATTATAAAAACATGATTTTTTTTTATAAATATTAAATACATTTTTTTTTTTTTTTTTTTTTTTTTGGTGTTGAAGCCGTACCATCATTTATTAAGCAAGATAGGATTACAACTATAATCACTTCTGACTAGCTATGGGTACTTCCAGTTTTAAAACCGGTCTAATCATCCACCAATAAATATTAAATACAATATTGTGTTTATAAAATTAAAAATATGTAAAATAATAAAAAAAAAGTATCTTTTTGAAAAAATTTTTTGTAAAAAAATTTTTTGATATACGTGTGAAATTAAAATTTTCTCTCTATATATGAAAATCTTTGTTATATGAATAAGAGGTTCTGCTACGCAAATATAATTACTGAGCTGAAATAAAAATAAGTTCAACTACGCATTTAAATATCTAACCAACTAAAAATTTTATATTAAAATAAGCAAATAAAAGTCTTACATAGGGTTTTTTTTATATGATCATTAAGCAAACTCAAATCTAACATATTTATATATTGTTCGGGATCCTATTAGTATATTGATTAATAATAGTATTCTATATCTATGCACTAATAAATAATCACATTATACTTTTTTTTAACTAAAGTTGCAAGAATTTATAGAATATTGCTTATTACTACTGAAAATATCAATATTTTTTTGAAATAAAAAAATGTAAAAATGATAAATATGATATACTGTATGTAGACCAATTAGAAATAATGTGAATATTTTTAAAAAGCTAAAAGGTCTACCTGATCCTATTCCTAAATAGTATTGCCTGCCATAATAAGTTGTAGCAATTGTAATAAGTTGTAACATAATTAGTATAAGTCGTAAGTAAGTACTATATGCTATAATATTCATATAGGAAAAAATTGGTGTCGTAATGGTTGTAATAGATTGCAACCTAAGTTATAATCATATTATAATCCAAAATGCTGTAATTATTATTTACGGTAGGCCACACTATTCCTAGACCTGATGATCACTATATTTTATTTTCAGAAGCATATAAAAAAAAAATAACAAAGGAATATTGTCCTTTTTTACAGAATAAAAAACCTAAAAATATACAAAAAGATATACAAAAAAAAGAAAAAAATAATATCCAATTGCTCAATATAGAAAAAATGTAAAAACAATTGTAAAATATATAAAATGTAATAAATTTCATGTATTATATGCTTGTCACAAAATATCAGAAGAAGAATTTTACCTACTTTAATTATTCCTGAAATCAACTGAATAGAATATACCTGTAATGTTATATTTAAAAATCTTTCTGAATTGAGTTTTTTTAGAAAAAAAAGTGATGTGAATATTAACAATGATAATGAAAAATAAAATAATGATGGAGATATATACTTATATTTCAGCTATTGAAAAACCATACTTTATGGGCTTGTGGCCAGAATTTTTTTTTAAATTTGTAGTATATGTGGTATATCAGAAAGTTTAATATAGATAAAGAATAAGTTACTATATTGTGAAAAATGTCATGCATTGATTGAAGAAAAAAGAAAAATGGGAAAAACGAAGTATTTTGATGGTGGTAATAAAAATAGTAGGAAAAAGTATAAAATAGAAAATTAAAGTATAGTTATTTTATGTGTTTGATAATATGTAAAGAAAGTGTTCTAAATATTGAGAAAGTATTCTTGGCGGGTATTTGAGTTAATAAAAAAAATGAAGAAAATGCATTTTCCATTTAAGCATCATGAAATTTTAGTTAATTAGTCAAATGATACTATATACTATACATGCATATATGCGTGTATGCATATATCTTACTGGTATCTTAGCGATATTTTTATGTAAATACTAATATAGTGGATAATACAAAATATGCTTTTAATAAATGTATATGATTTACAATCACGTGATTAAAATTTAAATATAAAATAAAATTTATAATTTAAACAAAAATTAAGGTTAGTAATTACGAAAACCTTTTTTTTTATTTACTATATCTTATATGATGCTGAAAGTCTATACTTGATAATTTTTAGAATTTATTTCAAATTTTTTATCTATCATGTAAGCAAAGAATAACCAATAGAAATTTATAAATTTACAAGAAAAATAAAATAATTAAATATAAGCATAAATATAAAAAAAATTTTTTTTTTAAAAAAAGAAAATCAGTTTTAGAAATAAAAAAATAATAAATTAAATTCAAGAAATAAAAATTTCAGTTTGAATAATAAAAATTGATTAATAAAATTACGTTCACATGATTTTTTATTTTAAAAATAGACTGATCATATAAAAATCATCTAATTTTAAACACTTATAACTTTTTATATAGATATTTTTTTGAAAAACCGACCAGTAATATAATAGTACTTAACTTGAAGAATAAAGTTACCAGTTTATTTTTTTTAAAACTTTATTTTTTAAAGTACTAAAAGATTTATAAGTACTTCAATTTTATTGTCAAGTATAGACTTCTAACATTATAACAATAATATAATTTTTTATGATTAAGTAATAGATTAGTGATTTAAAAATTACATAATTGATAAATTAATAGCCCTATTTATTTCTATTCTGTTCTATTCTGTTCTGATTTTCACAAAATTTTTTGGCCAATTAAATTCATTTAAAAATTGGATCAACAATCAGATTAACAGATCAAAAAATTGATGATCAAGTATTCTGAATATGTGTTTTTTGCAGTCTCGCGTTTAATTTATTAACAATAATGACTTCAGTAACTTCTAAAAACAAGAAAAAAGTTTTGTCAACAAATAATATAGACATTAATACAAACGTAAAACTTCATCCAAAATCAACCACGTTAGAATGAAGTAATTTGCATATTAAGATTACATCTGAACCAACTTTAACTCATAAAGAAACAACTCAAACAATTATTGACCTTTCTGATGACCTTATTAAACCTACTAAGAATGTTTATATTTATGTTTTTGTCTGGTGGTAATTTTATTTACTTTATTTTAATGTATTTTATTTACAATAGTTGAATGCAGAAAACACTCAAGCAGAATCACGAAAAATTGAAGTTTTTGTGGTAAAAATTGAAGTTTTATTTATTTAATTAGATCTCTATAAATTAAGACTTACTTTTTTACTTACTTTAACCACCAATGAAAGGTACTAAACGTAAAAAGCAGATCTTGAAAAAAGAAGTTAAATCAAATAATAATAGTACCAAGTGGACAGATGGCAAAATTAAAATATTGCTTGAGTTTTGAAGAGAAAATTTGAAAGAATGGAAACAGGGAAAAGTGAAGGTTTATCAAAAAATTGTAAGTGAAAATGTGTTACCAAGTCATACTCTTGATTAAATCAGAAATAAGGTTAAAAAATTGCATAAAACGTATTTGCAAAAAAAGAAAAAAGCTGATTCTACTGGTGAAAGTAGTGTAAAATGGATTTGGTTTTCACAAATGGAAGAAATTTTGTCACAGAGTAAAGCTATCAACCTGGATTATATTACTGATTTAACTTCAGATTTTCCTCCTATTTCTGATAGCGAAAATTCAAATAATAGCGAAAATTCAAATGATAAAGAAAATTATAAAGCTGATGAACCATGAAAAAAGAAAAGAAAATCAACAGGAATTGAAGGTATATCTGAGATAATTGCGGCAATGGGAAAATCAAGAGATAGATTTTATGAAAAAAAGCTAGACTTAGAGGAGCGTAAAAATCAAAAGAAATTTGAATTAGAGATCCTACGAAAAAAGAATGTCCAGAAAATGTCTACGAAAATATCTGGAAATTGTCCAGGTACTTCAAAAATTGTCATAAAAATGTTCAGGAAATTGATCTATTTTGCTATCTGAAATTTTTTGCATGTCCAGTTTTTTTTATACATGAAATTTTCTGAACAAATTCTAAACAAATAAATCCAACAAATTCCAGCCATAAAATATTCTGGACATATTCTGGACAAATAAACTAAACAAATTCCAGACATAAAATATTCCAGACATATTCTGGACAAAATAAACCAAACAAATTCCAGACATAAAATATTCTGGACATATTCTGGACAGAATAAACCAAACAAATTCTGGACATTTTAAATTCCAGATAAATTCTGAACAAATAAAACCAACAAATTCCAGACATAATAAAATTCTGGATAAATTCTAGACAATGTTACTAAGAATATAAAATTTTAAATTTTAAAAAAATGCAAAAAGCACAAAACTGATATTTATAACCATCCCTGACGTAATAAGTAAAATTGAAGAGCAGCCAAAAATGCTATTTATAATGTTAATTCAAATTTTAATTAATCATGTAAGAAGTGATAAACTCCTGCTGATCATCTGGGATAAAATTGGATTATTCAGAATTCTGGAAAATTCTGGATAAATTTGAATCTGGACATATTCTGAATATCTAGAAACGCGCACATTTTGGAATATTTTCCAGATTTACCAAACGTCAGAAATTGTCTGTTTAATTTTCTGGACAATTTCAGCATGAATTCCAGATGCATTTTTTCGTAGGGAGGAAAAGAAATTAAATCAGCAATATGAGTTGGAAAAGAGTAAGTTGGAAATAGAAAGATTGCGTGCTAAAAATGAGAAGGTTAAATTAGAATTGGAAATGTTAAAATTTTGCAAAAATAATGAATGAAAATTTTGTTTAAATTATGAAGTTTGCCTTACATTAAATAAATTTGTTAAATATAATATAAATGTAAATATTTTTTTTGTAAAATTTATTTATTAATTACTTATTATACTACAAATTGATTTAACATTTTCTCTTTTTTAAGTTTTCCTTCTAATTTTAAAATTTTATCATTTTCATCTTCTCAATCATATCGATTATTGTTATCATCATCATCATCATTTTGATTAATAATCTCCCAAATTTTCCCACAAATTTCAAGAAAGTTATACAATAATATACCACAATCTGCTAATTTAATTGCTGTTTTTACATCTTTTACAGATAATTCTTTTAATGTTTTGAATCTAGACTTTTAATCTACCAAAGACATTTTCTACAATAACTCTATGTTTTAAATGAATAAAGTTAAATTGTCGTTGTCAATGATTAGAAGGATTTTTAAAAGAAATAATTAAAAAGGGAGAGATTAGATATGCTGAATCACCTAATATATAATCATCTCCTTCAATATATTTTGCTTTGTTAAGAAAAAAATCTGAATTAGCATAGACTCATGCATCATGCACTGATCCTGATCATCCTATTATATAATTAATAAAAATTTCTTTAAAATCAACAATTTCTTGGCAATGAATCACATATCTTTTTTTTCTTGTAAAAAATGCTGTTGGATTTTATGCAGATGCCTTATTTAAAATAAAATAAGTCCCATCTATTGCTCCAATAACATTCTGAAACTCCCTAATAACTTGAAATCCTGTATGAACAGTAACTTGATTATTATTCTTAGGCCATTGAACAAACTCCAATTTTATATTTCTAATGGCCTTCATTATATGGTTAATATAAGAATTACAGTACCTTCACATATTCTAAATCGAGAACAAATACTTAAAATATCAACTTTAGAACCTAAACGCCTAAGAAATATTACTAATTGGAATTCAACTGGTGCTTGTGGCTTATTTCCTTTGTTTTGAAAAACTGTATCATTCTGTAAAACTTGCACTAGCTTGTTAAACTGTTGTCTTTCCATTCGTAAAACTTTTTTAAACCGTATATTATCATATAAAGATAATATTTTATGATACCAATGTTGAGATTTAAGAACATGATCTTGGGAAACAAGATAACATGAAGAGGATAAAACAAAAAGTATTTCTTTTATTAAATTATTATCATTATCTAATTCATTATTATTAAAAGAGTTAAAAAGGTCATTTAAATCTTATATTGCTAATAATATTAAAGCATATTCAATATCCTTTTTGGACATAATTATAAAAAGAAAAAAATTGGAATGGAACAGAACAGATCATAACGCAGATTTTTCTGCTCAATTTACGCTATTTTTTGATTGACTAAAAAAAATTTGTGAAAATCAGATCAGAACAGAACAGAATAGAAATGAACAGGGCTAATATTTTATATCTTTTTTTTTTTAAGGTGTTGAAATTGTATATATATTTATTAGATTAGATAGGATTACATAGCAATTACTTCTATTCTATATGTAATACTTTTAGTCTAAACCAGTTCAAACATCTACCCAAATTAATATTTTATATTATTTATTTGGTAAATAAATAATTAATAGATTAAATAATAAATTTTTATATTTTTATTCAATTTAAAAACTGTTGCATGGAAACATCTACCTTTTTAGATATCAAAAAAAGATTTAATCTCACCTGAGCCAAGACTATTCAATTCTGCGTGCAACTGATAATAAAACTGATTAGTCTTTTCAAACAACTTTTTTGGCTCCTGCATTGTCAACTCACTTCAGAATAGAAGAAATTCAAAGGCATAACCATGCACAATAAAACCACCTCTTTACTGGCTATTCGTCACAGGAAAGGCAGATCAGATACAGCCATCACTACCGCAATAAAGGACAGCATTATCTTATATAATCCATATATCTCCACACCTTTGAAACCTCCCATTGTCACCTGC
Organism: Rhizophagus clarus; assembly: GCA_015698045.1. Taxonomy (NCBI): domain Eukaryota; kingdom Fungi; phylum Glomeromycota; class Glomeromycetes; order Glomerales; family Glomeraceae; genus Rhizophagus; species Rhizophagus clarus. Next base: position 1,005,347 of record BLAL01000016.1, on the reverse strand, counting down.
AAATAATGCTTTCTGAATGTACTGCTACGCACTTTTGCTCAAATGCATGCCTTTATTCACTCAGGAAGTTACTACTCTTGGACTTATAAACCACTATTAAGATTTTATAACAACAATCTGTTAGAGGAAAATGATGTATTATTGGGTTCTTAATTTGGGTTTATTTTGGTTTTGATTTTATTTTAGTTTTATTTTATATTTTATTTTTATTTTTTATTTTGGTTCTTATTTAACTTTATTTTATTTTTGTAATTGAGGATTTAATTCTATAATCATTGTTTAAGGTATTATGGGGTATATCGATTTATGGATTACATTTAGCTGTGCTGAGTGAGTTTTGTCATTTATAACAATATTTATTTTAATATTATACAATAAAGTCATTACACGATCTTTGAATTAAAAAAAAAAAAATAAAAACTGTTGTAAAATATCTTTTTCTAATTTTTGCAAAATTTTTTAAAAATTATTAAATTTTAGCTATTTATATAATTTGATGTTATACAATAAAATTAGATTTCATATAATATATAAAATATATCTGATTATTAATTGATTTAATTTAACTTAGTATATTAAAAAATATATTATTTCATTTTAATTACAATATATTTTCTTTAATATATATATTAATTTATGATTATATCAATAAAAATTATATTTGTTCAGATTTTATTTTCTTATTATATAAATTAATTTTTGAAAAAGTATAAGTTATTAAATGCAATATTATAATAAAAAAGATTATATAAGAAGTAGTTTGTTTAAATGAAATAATAGTGTTTAGATAATTGGCAAGAAAGGTAGACTTTTTTCTAAGTATTAAGAGTTTTTTTACAAATATTAAAAGAAATAATGAAAGTTAGTAAATAAATAAAATATAAAGTGAAAACTTTAGCACTTTTAGATTTTTGATTTCAAATATTTAATATAGTTTTAAAACTATTTTTATAATGAAAAAATCCCTTTATTTAAGATTAAAGAGTAAAAAAATTGACTTTTTACTTTCAAATTTTTTAAGAAAAATAGATATATAGATTAGTAAATAAAGTGTCTTTTATATTAAATAAATTATTGGTTATTATAATAAATAAATAATAATAATAATTTAAAGAGTAAATTTATATGTCATCCCTATGACGCATCACCTCTGGGCAGAATTATGTAATGCCAGCTAAAATTAATATATGTGATGTTTAATAGGATGTGAAAAATAGATTTTTACAACAAAAAAAATTCAAGTTTCTGAAATATATATGAAAAAATAAAAAAAGTAGGGGTGTAATATGGATGACAAAATGGAGGCAATTAATATTACAGGGGTGATGTATAAATTATCTAATTTAAAATATTATATATATAGCAGTGCTTAAAATAGTACTTTAAATTCTGGCAAAATCTGGAATTTTTAAGAAATCCCCAGTAAAAATTTTTTGAAATAGATTTTTTTTCAAAAAAATTTTAAAATTAACGGATTTATGTCTGGTAAATTTTTTTGCATATCGGGCATATATTATAATACACTAGTCGAAATGGTCCAAATCAGATAAAAATTGGATATCTGATTTTAGTCTGAATTATGGCTTAAAATCGTCCAATTTTTATTTCAAAGGAAATTTCTGATTGTGTTCTGAGTGGTTGTCACTCAGACAAAATTCGGAATAAAAATTCAGATATAAATCGAATATAAATCAACCAATATTATTAATAAGTTCAATATTCAAAGAAATAAAATCAGAATAAGTTCAGATATAATTCAATCACAAAACAGTTTATTTAATGTATAAATTTGGATAAAATTTAAGATATAAAATATATATATTTATTATATAATAAATTGATGAAAATAATATTTATTCTTCTTGCATAAAACTTCCAGATTTTGACCCACTCCTCACAATTTCCATACTATCAATAATGACGTTTAATTCTTTATCTTCAATATCATTGTCTTCTTTTGCGGTCCTTTCAAAATATTCTGTATCATAGATAATGTTCAGTTGATCAATGCGAAGCATTTTTGGGTGGCATAAAGTTGTAACATTGTAGTTTGTCATCGTATTTTCTGGTTCTCTGTTGTTATGCTGTTTGACTCATTTTCGCATGAACATCGAGTATATTTTGAAATAAATCTTTTAGCTAAAATGTAAAAATTAAGTAAAAAGTCAAAATTAGTCATTTATGATAAAACAAGCTAGCAATAAAAAATTATCAACCTCTTTCATACACCATGAGAGATCGTATATATTAATAACTGTATCAGAATCCTCTTTGTTAGTCTCGCTTATTTTTGAAGAGTGATAAGCTTGATTTGCAAGAATGGTCAATAATGGCCATTTTTCGTATTTGGTAATGCGGGGATCATTTTTTTTGAATAAATCCTTCGCGGCCTTTATTCTTCTCAATTTTTTCTGATTGATAAAATTTAGATGAGTTTAATATAATAAACGATAAATTTCTATCAGATTATACCACATACATTATTTGACCTGTTATTAGCGTGAACTCGTCAACTGTCATTAGCATCTTTATCAGACTTTTTCAAACTCATTTGGAATCGTCAAGATTTATGTAGACTGCTTAACCACCTTGTTATCTGGTTAACAATTGGTCAAAAGTTGGGTGAGAGGGATTTTCTTAGTTCAGGTATGAATTTTCGACGAATATTAATGTTTTTGCTACTGTTGAACGTTTCGTTATAGTCTAAGTCTAATTTTGGATCGATTGTTTTCAGAATTAATTTCATTTCAACCTAATTAATAATAATTCAGGAGAGAAAATAAATCAATAAATAAAATCAATAAAAACAGAAACATTAGAAAATTCGATTATAGAGATGGTTAGTAAAAGATTCAGTATAAATTAATAAAGGAAAACATTAAGAGAGATTAGTAAGAAAATAATTTAATATAAATTACGGTATAAATAAAAAAACGTTAGTAGAAATTTGTAATTAGTAGAAAATTCAGTATTATTAATAAAGGGAAGCATGAGAAATCAGAAAAAAATGTTTAATATAAATTACAGTATAAATAAAAAAAAATATTAGTAGAAATTAGCAGTTAGTAGAAAATTCAGTATTAAGTAGAAATTAGTAGTTAGTAAAAAATTCGGTATTATTAATAAAGGAAACATGAGAAATCAGAAAAAATGTTTAATATAAATTACGATATAAATTAGTAAATATATAGAATTGGTATTAAATACAAAAATTGATAGTCAAAACTTAACGAACCCTTGCACTCTTTTCGTCGATAGGCTCCTCTTTATTATCATCATCCTCATTGTCACTAATAATCTTTTTTCCCTTGGTGCTGCCTTTAACTTTTTTGGGCAAATGCGCATCTTTAGCACTATCACCTTTGTTCTCTTTGATTCTTCTCTTCAATTTATCATTTTCTGTGCTGAACGCAGTATTAATTTCCATAAGAGTTTTAAGTCGCCTTTCATACTTTGTAGTTCCTTGGAAATAGCTTCATTTTGTTTTTCCAATTTTACGTATTTTTTGTGCAAATCAGTTATTTTCTTGCATAATTCTTGATTTACTGTAATATTTAATAAGAATAAACATCAAATTCAGAAAAAGTAAACTTCTCTTATGCCAGCAACCAATCAAAAATCATACCAGCTACTAAAGCTGTAGTATCATCAAGATCTGTCTGGACATGGGTTGGAATGACGTCTTCTCGTTCTAAGTCAGATTCTTGTTGCAAGTAAGATTCTGGAACTCGAATATTTTCGTAACAGTTTTTTAAAACTTCAACTCTTGAGGATTTTATAGAAGTAATAGAAGTACTACTAGTAGCTGGCGTATATGTAGCAGCTGACTTGCTGGGGGGTAGTCAATTTTCTGGTAGGCGACTTGCTAGTGGTGGGCAATTTGCTAGCAGCCGATTTAGTGGTAGTATCTTTACTATAATAGTTAGGGGAGTTTTTTTGAGACATGTTTAGAAAGTCAATTTTTATCAAGACTTGAGAGAAAGTTGAAAAAAAAGATGAAAGGAGGAAATTGAATTTAACAGACTTTTATAGCTTAATTCAGGAACGGTAATTAAGCTTTTTTAAACTTAAAAGTTTATTTATTCGTAATAATTTGCTTAATAGTTTATATTATCACAATACTTTGATTTTTCAATTTGATTCTCCAATGATTTGGCCATAATAATTTTCTTAAATTTTTTAATGAATAAATTTATCATGAATGATTTAATCATACCAATTTTCTTAAATTTTTTAATGAATAAATTTATCATATCACTTTTGCTTTTCATCACAATACTTAACCTTTGATTTTATTATGATTTAATCATAATTTAACATTGATTTAACATCAATTTCTTACGAATAATTTATAATGATATCAATTTTACTTAAAATTCTTTATCATAATCAATAACAATTTAACATTGATCTTCATCATAATTTAACATTGATGATTTTCATAAATTCTTAACAAATAATTTATCATATTAATTTTGCTTAAAGTTCTGTATTCGAAATTAAGCTTTTTTAAAATTTAAAAAAAAATTTAATTTGATCATTTAAATAATTACTGTATAGTTCCAAAATTAAACCCCCTGAAAATAAGTAACTCTGGCCCGCATTATGGCGATTTTGACCAGAATTATGACAACTTTGGCCAAAATTAAGTTCAAATTAATTTCAGTATTATACGGTAAATGATTTCTTGCTGAATTGAGGATAATTAAATCGACCTTAATTTAAAATATATTAAGACGTTTATTATAGCTAAAATTGATTTTGGAAACATTTCATAAAATGAGTCGAAGAATAAGATCAGCTTCTGCTTTACTTAGTGACGATGAAGAATCAACTACAACTCGTCCTTCTCGTAAAAGTCCAGTGATCTCTAGTATACTTGATGAAGAATCTGAAGAATCAACTTCAATTGCACATCCACATAGCAGAAAAATGGTTCCTTGTAACTATCCTAAATGTAACAAAAATTTAGTAAATGCCTGTACAAAAATAATTCATGAAACTGAAAGAGATTCAGATAATGACTAAGATTCGATAGTTATTAGAAAATATAACAATCCTTTACTATCGTTAGAGAATAACTCATTACCATCGTTAGAGGATAACTTTATATCAGAAGATTCAGATGATAATTGAACTGTAACCCAACGAATGGAAATAGAGGAAACAGAAGATGATTTACCAACTAATTTATTTCATCAGCAACGATTGCGAAGATATACAAATCAACAAATAACTATTACCAAACAAGAAATTGCACCTGAGTTATTCACTACTGATGAAGAATCAAGTGAAAACAATAGCGACAATAATAATGATAATAAACATACTGGGAATACTGAAATTTTTAAGGATTACTCTCTACCAGATTATGAGCCAGTTCAAGACCAAATTGAACCAGATACAAATACCAATATGGATTTTGCTGTGGATAATGAACTTTCACAAAAGATTTAATATTCCAGAAACAGCAACAGAAGTGCTAATCCAATTCATAAGGCTGTTATTGATAGAAATCAGTGGTTCTGATTTTGAAGAATTTCCTGGCTCTTTATACTTAGCAAGAAATGCTCTTGGTCTAAAAAAACAATACCATGACTTTGGGCCTGTCCGAAATGCCACAAATTATATAACAAAAAGGATGTAGAAGAATTTAAGCAAGATGGAAACCTTACAGTTATGAAGTGTAGTCATGTCAAATTCCTTAATTCGATATCTAGAAGATTAAAACAATGTCAGACACCTTTATCAGCTCAATCAGAATTATTACATGGCCATATTTCAATTTGAGCTGAGAAGATATTTCTATTTGCTGGTATCAGAAGTCAATTGGCATCTATGTATTGTTAGCCAGGATTCAAAAAAAACTTACATCATTGGTCCGAACGCAAACAATTTGATGATATTTTAACTGATATTTATGACAGCCAAGTTTGGCAGAATTTTAAAGAAATAAATGATGAAGATTCGCCAAAATTTTTTCAACCTGAAGTAGCTGATTCCCATCTTGGTTTAATGTTAAACCTTGACTGGTTTCAACCTTATGACAGTGTTGTACATAGCACTGGCATAATATATGCTGTGATATGTAACTTGTCACAGATAGAATATGCGATTCAAGCGTGAAAATATGCTAATTCTTAACTTACTACCTGACCCAAACAAAGTGAGTTTACATAAAATTAATCACTATTTGGCGCCAATAGTTAACGAATTAACATTACTTTGAAATGGGGTAACTCTGGATAAAACTTATAAGTACCAAGAAACAAGAAAAATACGAGCAGCATTAATACTCATTTCATGTGATATTTTAGCGGTAAGAAAATATGCGGGCACATTTCAGCTCTTTCGTCGTGTTATAGGTGTGAGAAAAAAGTGAATTATGAAAATTATAAGCATAACTTCGCTGGAATGGATAATATGAATGAATGGTTCATTAGCTGAAATCTAGCTCAGTTTTGCGAAAATGCTCTTAGATGGTGCTGTTATAATTCAAATGCCGCAAGAGATCATTTTGTAAAAATTGCGGGTGTTAGATGGTCAGAATTACTATGACTGCTATATTTCGATCTGATTTGATTTTTAACAATCGATCCAATGCATTGCCTATTCTTAAGCATTGCAAAGTGAATTGTTAAACAAATTTGGGTTGATAGAAAAGTATTAAAACTGGAATCTTTAAAAGAAATTCAAAAGAAAATGAATCAGTTCCAAGTTCCGGCTGATGTGAGTAGAATTCTGGAGAAGGTGGAATGCGGAGAAGGTTTTATGAATTTTATGGCTGATCAATGGAGGGTATTTTTTACCATTTATGCTACAGTTTCACTTTGGAAACACCTTTTCGAAATAGATAGGAAGATTCTTATGCGCTTTGTGAAAATTTGCACGATTTTGGTAGGAAGAATTGTCCAATCCAATTTAATAGATAAAGTTCATCAAAAGTTAGTTGAAATCGTAAAACTAATTAAGCAAAATTACAGCTGAGATATGATAACTCTGAACCTTTACCTTTCGCTTTATTTATCTGATTGCGCAAAAGATTTTGGACCTCTTTACGCATTTTGGTGTTTTTCATTTGAATGCATGAATGGTGTGCTAGGTAAAATGATCTTTAAAAAATATGTTCAATTCCTTCTCCTTCTAAATTAATTCTATTTTTAGATTCTTTGCCTAATAGCCACCAAAAGATTAAGCCAGAACTAATGTGCAGAATCATGAATGATAACCAAATTAATAATATTATTAGTCTTGATTTGGTTAACACCAAAAGTCTCAATATACTTGATACCAGATTTTCAGTCGGCTCAATTTCAGAAACTGACGAATTTACTTCAGATGAAATGGCACGATATTTACTATACTCGCAAAATATTAAAGAATTTCTGATTTCTGGATACGAAGCATTTTCAGAAGAAATGCCAGGTCCTTCGTCAGAAAAAGTTCTAATGTCAAGTGAAATGCTTGACTTAATGATCGAATATTATAACGCGACTTACTCAACGTATAATTTTCAAAAACTATTTGGAGAAGATCCTGAAGATTCAATTATTATTTCCATCAAAATGAATCAATTCGAAAGATGTAGAATTGGTTCCAAAATATTCAGTTCAAAAATGTCATCTCGCCATATAAAGAGTTCATTTGTTATTGCCAAATTTATAACAGATGATGATATTGTCGATTCATATCCTGACCAAGTACAATATTTTTTCAAACATACAATTAATTTACCAAATAATGAGCCTACTGAACATTTTTTGGCTTATATTCAGTGATACAAGCACGTAAATTCAGAAAGCATTCGATACCATTTCAGCAGTGACAAGGATTACAATACATGTAATGTCAAGCTATGAAACAACAGATTTTTTCATGTAACACATGATTGCATTATACTGGTACATCATATTCTTGGTCGATTCATTCCAGTGAATTATCGAATTCCAGATCATCAGAATGCAAGAGAATATTTAGCTGTAAATCAGATAAATAGAAAATATCATATTCGTTAATAAAATCTCGATTATTACTATATTAATATACGAATTTTAGATTTACAGGGAATTTTTTTGGTTTGATTATAAATTTCCAGAAAATTATAATAAAGTTGTATTCAAATTGAGAATTGGATCTAAATCTGAATACTAAAATTAAAAAGTTTAAATAATATATATTAAAGAATAAAATGAGATTTCAAATTTTAGTATATTTTATATATATTAACTACTGTATATTTCAGATCAGCTATAAATCAGACATGACGATTTTGGTTAATTTTTGATTGACTATAAATCGGAAATGCTGATTTTGATACTATTTCTGAATTTCAGCCAAATTTCAGCTGATTTTTTATGTGTTTGATTTGCTTTATTTTGACTAGTGATAAATTATTAATTTTGATAATCGAATTTTTTTGATTTTTTTTGTATAAAATGTCTATTGAACAATATTTTAAACTAAAAATTTCTAGCAAAAAATATGGATAAAATTAATGATTATGATTCTAGTAATATAGACTCAGATTTAGAAGAAACTCATATTGAATTACCAAATGTTAATAAAAATCAAGCGCAAAAAAATTTAAATTTTAAGAAGAAAAAAGCGCGTCTTATATTAAAAAAAAAAACTGAAGGTTTTCAAAAAGAATAGCTAGAAATTTACAAGTGGTTAGTATATGATAAATCAAAAAATCTAATGTTCTGCTCACTATGTCAAAGTCATAGGAAACTAAATAAATTTGGAAAAGAAGGTAATAATTTTTTTATTTTAAAAATATATTATTTAATTATTATGCATATTAATTGAAAATTATTTAAATTAGGTTCAAAAAATTTTAAAACTTCTGCTTTATCAGAACATACTTTAACAAAAGATCATACTGATATAACAAATCTTAAGGTAGCAAGGGCAAAACTTATTAAGGTTTCAAATAATTCTGTAGATAAAGCTCAAAATCATGTTGGTGCTTTAATGAAAATAATTTTTTGGATGGCAGAGAATGATATTTTATTAAACAAATTATCTGAAATTGTGAAACTTTGTAGAATTCTTGAATATCCACAGTTAATATCAGCTTCTAATACAATTACTTATGAAAATAATGTGTCTGGACATGAAATGTTATCTGCCATTTCAAATTCAATTGAAGAAACCATTTGGAAAGAACTAGATAAAGCAATTGCATTTGGTATTATGGTTGATGAAAGTACTGATATTTCATGTGAACCTTATCTTGTTATCTATATAAAGTATTGTTTACATGGAAAGATTAAAATTCATTTTTTAAAATTACTTCAACTAAAAAGTAAAGATTCAAAAACTATTTTTAAAGCAATTATTGATTTATTTGATAAAAAAGGCAAGTTTTTTTAATTAATATACTGTTATTTATTATTTAATTATATAATTAATTTAAATTTTTAAAAGGTTTAACAAATAAACTTATGTCATTTGCTTCAGATAAAGCAAGTGTCATGTTAGGAAAATCAACAGGAGTAGCGTCAAGAATCAAAGAAAGAAATGAATGTTTATTCATAACACATTGCATTGCACATAGGCTAGCTTTAGCTTGCAATACTGCTGAAAAAAAAGTAGATTTCTGCAAACATATTGAATATATTATAAAGTCAACTTATAGTTTTTTTCTAATTCTAGCAAAAGGATAGATACTTTACACAAATATCAAGAAATATTAGAGCATCCAATTTTGAAAATTAAACAAATTTTTGAAGTTCATTGGCTTTCTTGGTATGAAGCAGTCAAAAATTTATGTCTTTCAATTGAACCTTTAATGGATACATTATTGGAAACAATGACTACAACTAATAATAATATTCAAAGACAAAATTTTATTTTTTTATATACAGAAATTTGTGATTGGAAGCTTCTTGCTTTTTTACATTTTTTATGGGATATTCTTGGTTATCTTACAACTTTGAGCAAGATTTTTCAACAAAAAAAAATTCAAATATCTAATATAGATCCTATTATAGAATTAACACTCAGAAAAATTCAGCAAGAATTTTTGGATTATGATGAAGATGGAAGACTATTACTTGGAAAAAATTTAAATAGATTCTTATCAAATACAACAGCAAAAGACAATTATAATATTGGCACACATCAATTAACTCAGAATGAAAATTATGAAGCAGATTTGATCGTTGATATCTCATCATTTGCATCAGCTGTTATTACAGAAATTCAAGAGAGATTTCCTGATAGGCCTTTATTTAATTCAATGAAAATATTTGATCATACAAACTGGCCAAATGGTAGAGAAGAACTTATAAAATATGGTGAAAAAGAATTGAATATTTATCAGAATTTTACAAGAAGGAAGTTAGTAATATTTCTGAAGAGTGGTTTGGATATAAAGCAATAGTACATTCAAACTTTAAAAATATAAAAATTGAAGTATTACTCCCAAGATTATTTGAATTTTATTATGATACATTTCTGAACATTATCAAATTGTTAGGAATTATATATTTTATTCCATTTTCATCAGTTGATTGCAAGCATAGATTTTTAAAGCAAAATTTGATAAAAACTGATTTGAGAAATTCTTTAAATAATGAAACATTACATTTTTGGATGATGGTTGGTTTTGAAGAAAAAGATTTATCTGAATTTAATTTTACTAGAGCATTACAAATTTGGAATAGTGCATGTAAAAGAAGAATTTAAAATTTTTTTTTTTGATAAAAAATAAATAAAGTTTTTTTTGATTATCTTTCTCATAATTAAAAAATCTGGTAAATAATTTTATTCTAGGGTTCTTGGCCGATAAAATAATTTTATTCCAGATTCTTGGCTGGTAAAATAATTTTATTCTGGATTCCTGTTCGGTAAAATTCCATTTCTATTTTAAAGCACTGATATATAGCCATCTATGCATAAAAATTATGTTTGTTATTAATAAATTAGTTTAATTAATGTACTTGATATATTTTATATATATATATGCTTTTATAATATTTTAATAAATATACAAATATATTGTGAAAAAAAAATTAATTTAAAATATTATATTATTATAACTTTATATTATAATAATAAGAAAATAATATTATAAAAAAATAAGATTTTATTTTTAATATAAATTATATAAAATAATTTAAGAAAAATTAAGATTTTATAATTAATTTTAATAATATAAATAATATGATAAGTAGAATAATATTATATTTATAATAATTTTTAATAAAGATATTTATTTATTGGATTTAAAATAATACATTATAAATTCTTTTATAAAATAAAAATACAAGAAACTAAAAATATATTATTTTATAAAAAAGATAAAATCTAAAAATTATTCAAATAAAAAAGTTAATAATAATAATAAGTATTTGAATTAAAAAAAAAAATAATGCAACAATTATATTGCTTTTAAAATTCTGAAAGCAAAGGTGATACAGTAAAAAAAATATATTCGATTTGAATTATCTTATTGTAAAATAACCATTTTATAAAAAATATGGGCAATTCAAAAAGAAGTATACTTATAATAATATTCATATATTATAAAAATTTGTAATGATTCAAGTTATTCAAGCAGTAAAAAAATTATAAAAAAATGCAAAATTTCAACAGTATAATATCAATAATGTATCTTAAATCATTTGTTTACTCTTTGTTATTTATCTTGCTCCAATATTGATTGGTCATTATCTTTAAAAGAATTTGTCTCAACTTGTGAAATAGAAAGTTCAATTAAAATTGGACCTTCCTGATATTCGCTTTCTAAAATTTGTTGATAATCTTTTGAAAAAATATACATAGATCTATCAAGTCTCCCTGCATTAAAAACGATTTCTTCATTTTTATATAATTCAGGATCTACAATCAGATTTAAATCTTTGTTAAACGAGAAAGGAGGGACGGCACCTGAATCACAATTCGTTAACCTTTTCATAACTTTTGTTTTTGCAAAAGAAATTTTATCTGCTTTCAAAAATGTTCTTATTAATTCAAGGTCAACTTTATTAGATCCTGGCAAAACCGTAAGATAATACTTATGACTTTGTTGAACGGATACATCTATCACCATAGCTTTTGCTGCTTGTTCTTTCCTGTTTCCTCTTATTTCGGCAATTTGATCTGACCTTCCTTCAAGAACATGCTCAACTTCTCTATAAGTCACCTGATGTTTATTGAGAAGATTTGTTAAAGTTTCATATGTGACATAAGTTTTGTTGTCTGTTTCCATATCGCTATTGGTTTTTTGAATTCTAAAAAAGACAATCTGGCTCAATCGGTCTAATCCGTAAGCCGAAATTATATAACACAAGAAGGATCGGCATGATCCAAATATTTGATTAGATAATATTTTAATAATTATCAATCAAATTAACGAATTCTTGACAGAAATTCGAAAAAGATTTCTTAACAACGGTGCTCTTCGACGGATTTTCAAAAGAATAATTCATTTATTATGTGTCGATTAAATTGATTCAACTACAATTTCTAAAACCATCAATTATTCATGTTCTGATAAGTTTGAACGGTAAGAGAAAAGAAAATATGTAAAATATCATAAAGAAAAAAAATTTTTTTTTTGCGTTCAAGTCTATATGTTTTGTTTAACAGAATATACATACAAATATACTAAATATAGTACATAAGAAAAAATTTTTTGACAAGCATTTTCTTATAAAATTGAAAAATGCTCCATGTTGAAAGTTAAAAATAATAAAATTAATCAATTATTAATTGATTTACAACAAAATTTTAAAAAAAGTCTAATTGGCATTATCCACAAACAGTCTACTTCTTAAATCATGATAATATCTGTGTGTGTATATATTATACAGAATATCTCCTAATCGTTTCATCCTCGTAATCATAAACAGCACTATTCCTATTACTGGTACCAACACTAATATTCTTTCTATTATTCCTCTTTTTTCTTCTTAAAGTTCCAAATAAACCGCCTTTACTCTGTTTATTATCTTTGCGAATATCTTCAAAGTAATAATAATTGTCTATATCAATTTGTTGTATGGCAGTTGGATTAGTTGGATTATAAATACCTAATGGAAAATCATAAGCTGATTCGATATTTGAAGAAACTTGTATTGGTGTTTTATGATACCTATATAATACACTTGGAGGTCTTGAAATAATATTATTATTACTATTAATATTAGTAAAAATAGTATTAAATTCTTCCAATAAAGATGTCGACATTATTTATACATAAGGAAATTTTTTATTGTATATAATATCTTTTTTTTTTCCTGAAAGTAAAGTATTGAATGTATTTAAAAATTTTTTTTTATAGAATGAAATAATTTTTTTTTTTTTTTTTGTTTCAAGAATAGCTTTGAAGAGAAAGTTGTACCATATATATATATATTTTCTATGATCATTTTTCCGCGCCAAATCAACTCACTATACCAAATATATTAACGGACATTTTAATTGTATTACCTCACACGCGCTCTAAAATTAGCACTCCGCAGTACAATACAGAATATTCTATTACTTCGGTTAAAAAGTTGTCGGGAATAAATACAAAAAGGGGTCTTTTAAATTTATCCTTTTTTCTATTTTTTCTAGTACTACTATTTAACAAAATTTTAGTGATACTATTAAAATATAAAAGTATTTGATTCCCGCTCACTCCCTAAAAAAAAAAAAAAAAAAAAAAATAAATAAATAAAGTAAACCAAAGTTATTTCTTCCAAATGAAGTGAATTTATGTGTTTTTTTTCTTTCTTTTTTTTTATCGCTCGTTTCTACGACAAGTTATTATAATGATTAATGAAAGACGACTTTAATATTTAAGATGAGATTCCGTTGTTATTTCACTACTATTTTGATAATTTTGATATTAATCTCAACGATTATAAATTCTGCAAATTCTGCAAATAGTAATGGAAATAATAATCATAAACATCATAAACATCATAAAAATAAGCATGAAAATCACATGATACCTACACCACCAACGCCTATCACTACTATTCGAACCATTCAAACTGCTCAAACTGCGGTATTGACAACATCTACAATTTCATCTATCTCACCTAGCCCGACACCTATTATTAATACAACCGATATAAGGGATGAATATTATGCATCACCTTCATACAATGTTTCATATGGAATACCAGGTAAATTATGAAATCGTATCCTGTATAAATAACAATTATTATTTACAATATTATATATATATATATATACTGTATATATATTAGCACCAATATTACAAACGCGAAATACATGGCATGAAATAATATATGGAATATTATTCATGATCATTGGTTTGATCGAAGTATTCTATGGATATAAACTCATTCGAGTAACGTTACTTGTCATGGGTTTTCTATTTTGGTGTATGTATAAAGAAAAATCTTCTTTTATTTTAGAATTAATATTAGATTCAATTTTATTAATTTTTTTTTTTTTTATTACTTTTTGGGGGGGTGACAAAAATTAGCCAGCACATCCGTAATTATTTTATTATTGATAGATAATTCTAATGAAACATTTCGATCCGCTCTATTTTACTTTGCAATATGGTTAGGTACTGGTACATTAGGAGGTTTATTATCATATTGGTGTTGGCATTTAGGTCTATTATTATCATCAGCATATGGTGGTTTCGCGTTCATAATTACTATATTAACATTATCTCAAATAACTCTCAATATTTTACGTTATATTTTCATCACTTTTTTCGTTCTATCACCCCCAATTTTGGTATATAGATATGAAAGACATGCTATAAACATTGCTACTTCAATCGCTGGTTCTTATACTTTTTTTTATGGTATAGATGAATTCGCTCATCAAGGTTATAAAGAAATGATTCAGCTTACTCGTTCTGATGGAACTTTAAGATTTAAACCTACTATTGTCATATATATCATGATAATTTTTACTTTATTATTAGCAGCTTTTGGAATTGCTTTCGAACATATTTATCATGAAATTCCTTGTAAAAATTCTTGGTGTGGTGATAAACATAGAAGAGATGATAAACAACACTCTGAAGATGAAATTAATAATAATAATAATAATAATAATAATAATAATAATAATAATAATAATTATGTTCTCGTTCATCAAAGAATGAAAAATTTTTTCATTTTATTATTTTCATTATTTTCACAAAAGTTAAGTATTATTAAATTTAATTTATTAAAATTTTTTTTAGTATTTAAAAGATTATTTAATTCATTATTATTTAAAATTATTAATTTATTTAAAAATATAAAGTTGAAATTATTTAATCTTTTTTTAAACAAGAGGAAAGATGAGGTGACAGTAGAGCCGGACAATCAAGTTTGAATGCATGTTAATGTATTATTAAATGAATAATCAAAATGTCAAGTATTTAATTAAAAGAATATATATATTTTTATATATAAATTTTTTAATGATTCAATACATTTTTGCGTATGCCAGTATAAACTTATGATTATTATTATTATTATTATTATTATTATTATTGATTTTGTCATTTCCCTTTCAATTTTGTAATAAAATCATCGGTAAATTTTAAGATTCTCACTAATTTAGTAAAATACTGAATTTTAATACGTTACTCAGTCCAAAAAAAAAACACATCATAAAACATCTATAACAAATGAATACCAAAAAAATTTCTCTCTTTATATTATGATACATCAAAAGTTGAAAAATAAAATAAAATAAAATAAAATAAAAAAATGAAAAACGTTACATTTATCTTGATTGTCCTATAAGAAAACTTCGCAAATAAATAAAATCAAATTGCCTTTAAATTCTTATACAAAATAATTTATCATGTTACCTACTACATAAAAACTATAAATGTATAAGATTAAAAACTGATCTAATATATTTTTTTTTTAAAGTTCAATCAATGGTGCTTCTTCTATTTGATGAGATTGAGTTGGAGGAAGAATCTGTTGCGAAGATGGTGGAGTTTGATATTGATAATAATTTTGTTGTGGAGGAGGTACTTGATACCTATTTTAAATTAAAAGTTATAAGATACTACTATTAAATTAATTTATTGAGACATATATATATATTAAACTTGGTAGGCTTACCCATAACTTGCTTGTGAAGATGTATATACTGAATTACTACCATTTGATTGTGGTGCTGAACTGGTATTGCTTATTTGTGGATTATATGAACTAGTGCTACCAGCTATACCATTTGTTTGTGGATTATATGAACTAGTGCTATCAGCTATACCATTCGTTTGTGGAATATAAGGTGCACCAGAATTATTAATTATACCATTTGTTTGTGGTTTATAACCTTGTTGATTTGTAATAACGTTTGAACCAAATTCACTAGGAGTTCCAACAGTATTGACCGTATTTTCATTGAGATTAGGTGTATAAGATATGGGCACTGAATTATACGGGTAGGTCGCGTATGATGATTGTGATTGTTGAGGCTGAACCTGTTGTAGAGTTGGAAGTGCTTGTTGGTTAACAATCGGTGCGCTTTCTACAGGATTTGGCTGTGGTGGTATGTATTGTTGTGAGGGAGGTGCAGTTTGTGAAAAATAAGTTGGTGAAGGTGCCGGTGCTGAGGCAACTGGGTAAGAAGGTGATTGTGCTGAGGCAACTGGGTAAGAAGGTGATTGTGTGTATATATTGGAAGTATGAGCGTTAGTTGTAATAGTAGGGTAAGTAATTCCATTACTTGGAGCAATTGACGATGTAGCACGTTGAGTCACAGGATATGAACGTCTAGCATATGCACTAGACATTCTCTCTTCCAAAAGCTGATCGTATATTTTTACAACTCGTGCCAATTTTTCATGCATGTCTACAAGGTCCTCTGTGAAATTTTGAATAAAAATTATAAAAATTACTTAATATATTAATATAATTATAATTAAACATTTTATAAATATACTTACGATGCTTTTGTATTGTTTCGGCCAGATTTTTAGTTAATTTTGGTTTTAATTCACCAATTCTGTCATATAATTCCTAATGCCAAAATAAAATTATCTTGTATGTTTCAAACTATAAATTATGGATTCTGCTCAAAGATTAATTATATCTACCTGAACTTTGCGATCTCTCATCAAATCTCCACCACTTTGTTGAATCCTTTCAAGCAATTCTGAAAATTGATAAATATTTTCGGCTTCAATCGTTGACAATTCATAAGGAGAAGGGGATAAATTTGTATTAGATAATTTGGAATTGTAAGGCGAATAATTAGAGTTTGCACTATAAGACGAGTGTTGTGTATATGATAATGAGCGAGATTGGTTGATATTCATTTCACGAAGGGAGGCTTCTATAGCTGCTGCAAGATCATCTTCCTCCTTTATTAAAAATAAAATATTGTTATAATAAAATATTAAGTTAAAAATAAAAAATGATGCATATATATACATGCCTGCTTATTTATAAGTTGCTGTTTTGCTTTATCATCTTTTTGCTGAGCTGGTTGGAAATGATTCTTACTCTCGGCCTCTTTTAGCGAAAGTTCAATAGCTTTTTTAATTTCATCATCTTCTTGGTCTTGATTACTTTGTGCAGTTGAAATATTATTATTACTACTACTATTATAACTATCGTTAAAAGATGAGGTTGAATACAATGTTGGAAGCGTTGTAAAGGTTGATAAACTTTTAGAATTTGTAAAATCAACACTACCATCAAAAAAAAAGCAAGGAGGAATATTAATAAACTTCATAATGTAAAAATGTCAAAGTAAAAAAAAAAATTTGTTACCTTTTAGCCTTCAATTGTCTCTTTACATAACAAGGATCGCAAACGCGTACTTGGTCATTTATACCATAATGTGGTAATGTCGATGTCTTGGATGAACATTCACCACAAAATGTGTGACCACAATTTCGACAATGATGCTATATTATAAATGGGTAAATGTTAATTGCAAAATTAAATTAAATAACATTTGGTAATTTTAAATTATACCTTTCGATTAAACATTGTGAATGGAGTTCTGCATCGTACACATTCATCACTATCGGTCCATGCTGGTGCCTAATGTAACACAAAAAAAAAATTAATTTAATTGCCATAAGCAAATATAATATAACGTGAAATTAAAGCTTATAATAAAATTCCTTACAGTTGCAGTATCAATCATAACTGATGTTGTTTTATCAATTTTTGGGAAAGCACAACCTATAAGAAAAAAAAAGATAATAAATGAGTACATATAAACTATATGAATATATTTTTTTTTAAAAAATTACCTTCTGATTTCAACAATCGATATGTATCTGTGACAAGTGCCAACTCAGGTTTGCCTTCAAAAGCTAATGCCCACATTTGAATTAAACTGAGAAGTTTAGTTCTAACCTCCGGATTGGTCTTTAATAACGCGAATTATGGTTAATTGATGCATAAATTAATGGAATGTAAAATATTGTTTTATTAGACTTACTGAAGGCGACCTAATAATTAACATCAAACTATCAACAAATTCACGTGATGCCACTTCAATTAGAAAGTGGGTTCCTCCATTCTTTACGCAAGTATCTAATAGCTAAGGAAATCAATTAAAATTAAATATAATCATGTATGATTGTAATTTCTATTAATATTAATATTTATATATAAAAATCGCGTAATGATATAAAATTATATAATTATTACACTTAAAGCCAAAAGCTGAACATTTGGGTTAGTATGACCAAGTCTTCTTTTGAGTGCTCTCATTGCATCCTTTGCTGAAACGTTTTTACTACGAATTTGATCACTGATCTCAAGATTTAAAGTGATATCATCGTGATCTTTAGGAATCAATTCGGAAGTAGCCTTATCTACAGACATACAAAATTGTGCTTAGAAAGAGCAAATTTATTAAAGAATTCATTAAAACTAGAAACTTTGGTAATTTTTAAAAAAAGACTTACCGACATCCTCGTCAAAGCTTGTACCAAAGAGTCTTGTAACCATGTTTATTAAAAATTGAGACAAAAAAAAAAAAAATTCGTTCGAACTTATTAATATATTATTCTCAATAACCTTATATATATGAGCTCCGATAAATCTACAATGGAAAATACAATAGGGTAACCTATTAGGTAATTTATAGCCAAGGGATTTCAAAGGCCAGCTGACAGGTTCAATATAGATAAATTATGCAAATTATCATGTGAACTCGAAATTTATTTCTCGCTGCGGTAAACATATCATCTCGTCTCCTCATATAACACTGTGTTACGTCAATGAAGTGAGATGATATAAGGTAGTACAAGTCACTTCGTCCGTAGAATTTTTTTTGACAACGGGATCAGTGGCCAATGACGTTCAGCTTAGCAAGTCTGATGATTTTTTTTCCTAAATTTATCATAGCCGTAGGTTTATCTTAAGTTACGCCATACTAAATTTATTCATGGTTTAAATCAAACTAGGTAGGTTTTAAGACAACATAAATAAATTAATAATTGGATTAAATTGAATTATGAATTTCAACAAGGGAATTTCGTACATTTCAGTTATTACGCTAAATGAACTCCGAAATTCATGTCTATCGTCAATTAATTGATCAGGCACACAATAGTGGGGTAAAATCGTACCACCAATTCATTTGTTATTGTAGTACCTTTTGTCGAGGGAGGTAGAAGAGAGTCTGTTCAACTTTTGAACCCTATAAAACAACACTCGCCAGATTATTTTTCTACATGATACACAGCGACATCATCGAGAGAACTTCAATGTAATACAGAAGTTCTTGTGGAAATATTCGGCAGTCGAGTTAAAATAAACTTCATCTAATTTAAGAAATTGAAAAATTTTGTTGGGGAATACAAAATAAACAAAATAAAACAAAAAAAAAGGGACGGCTTTTTTTATATAAATATCTACTTTATATTGTTCATCTTTGTCGAAATTTAAAGCACCTATTTTTTAATTACTGTTTTTGTTTTTCTGCAGTATTATTTCAGTTATTATTAAAAATCAATAAATTATTCGTTCTATAAGTATTTAAGTCCTTTTCATAGAAATATCCAGAAATCGATTTTTTTTTTTTTCTTTTGCTGCTCTATCTAATTTATTTTTAACCCTGATATATTTAAATAAATAAATATTTTTATTTATTTACTATTGTTATTATTTTATTAAAGTTTCCTTATTTTTTTTTTTTTAACCATACTATTTGGGATATTTGGGGAAGAGCTGTGAAAGAAATCTAATAATAAACAAAAAGCACGAATTACAATGGTTGTAAATGACACTAGTGAAGTTGCAGCTGTAAACGGGGTGCAACATGAAGCATCCGTACTGTTAACACCAACCTTGTCCTCTCAACCACTCAAGAAAGACTGTGTAGACAAAACGAGTGATAGTGAAGAGCCCATAACAACACCACCGCTTCAAAATGGTTTTTGCAAAATTCATGATACTTTGGAATTAAAAAATATACGAAAATCTGGAATTCCTCATAGTCTCGATCTTGACTTACCACCGACACCTACTTTATCTACTTTTTTAACTTCTTCCTATTGTGATAATAACTCTCCGACCTCCTCTCCATGTTTTTCATCTTATTTTGATATTTATCAACCTCTCAATTCTTGTTCTTCCAATTCCTCTTCAGAAAGTAATTCATCAAATTCGAATTCCATTATTGATTCTCCTGACACACCACCTTTATCTCCGCCGGGATCTCCTGAATCACCTCGTTCGCCTCTTTCACCGAAATCTATTGATTCTGTTTTTAGTACTCCTTTGGTTCCATCACTTTCTAACATAGAACAACGCCGTACAACCCGACAAGTTTCTTTCAATCAAACCGTAACATATATACCTCACATTCCACCACCACCAAATAAAATTCGAAAAAAGCTCACCAAAGAAGCAGGTGCGAGACATAAAGATCTGGTTCTTGAAGTTGAAGATTTGGGCAAAGTTAGATTGGATGGTAAGAATGGACGTGTGATTAAAATCGTACCTAATGTTTTCCCTGGACCATTGAACGGTGAATATGGGCAATGTGATGTCATGTTGAAGGATGTTACTAAAATGGAAATTTCTTCAAAAAATCCAAATGATAATACTGAAGAAGAGGATGATGATGATGTATTGTATATTACAGCAGTGCCTATCGTTGAAAAGGATAAAAAATTACGGCTTGGAAAACATTTCAAGCGATACTATAATAAATTAATTCAATAACATAACCAAAATTAAATATCACCTTATAGTTAATTATTAGAAATATTATTTAATTAATTAGCATTGACATTTGGCATTTCTTCCCTTTTACTTTTATTGACAAAAAAAAAAAAGAAAAAAAAAATAATTTTTTATTTGTCAGAGACATTTCTTCTCAAGATGGGATGAATCGAATTTTCAACACGCGTAACTTAATTTCTTTATTTATATATATTAAGACGGAATGTACGCGAATATTTGCAAAAATACTAGTCTTGTATATATTTCCATTTGGAATTCATTTTTTTATTCACCTTTTCTTTTTCTTTTCTAATCCTATTGTATATTTTCGTCGAATTTATTTCATACTGTATTATTGTTTGTTGTACAATAAGTTTCATCCTTCAAAAATTATAATAATAAATTATTTTTTGGAGCATATAATTCAAATTTTATCAAATTCAATTGATTAATTAATCAATCCTAAAATTTTCTTCAACGGGAACTAAACGACGCGTCCTTTTACCCTTCTTTTTCTTTATCCTTTCGACATAATATTCATGAGCTAAAGAATGAATTCCTGGTGGGAATGGGGAGGGAATTTCACTTCTTCCAGGTCTAGAAATTGGATTTCTCAAAAATACTGTAGAACAAGTATTAAAATTAACTTCTAAATATTCTGGTATAAATAAGAAAGGCTGCATGTATGGTATTGGCTTAAATGTAAGGCCTTTTGGTGTCATGGGCTCAGTGAGATAAGGTACAGCAAGAGGATTAATGCTAATAATATCACCATCTTTAGCCAAATGTGATGGAACAGAAACCTATTTTTTTCAAAATTCTTAGTGATTAAATCTATTCTGAAAATAAATAAATAATTATATTATGTTAAAATTACCTTTTTTCCATTAACATTAACTTTTCCATGAATAATTATTTGCCTAGCTGCCCAAATACTACTGGCGAAACAACTTCTAAATACAATAAAATCTAACCTTCTTTCCAAACTAGCATAAGTTAAAACAGAAACGGAAGGATGTTTTTCTTCTTTCTGATCTTTGATATTGCTTGTGGGCAATTTTGGTTCAAATAATCTACGAAATTGTTGTTCATTTAATTGAGCTCCATGATAGGCTCTTGTATCTTTTTTTGCTTGCCATTTTTGTTGAAATAAAGTACGATTTTGTGACCTAGGTAGTCGATCACCGCGTTGATGAATAATAAATAAATTTTTTTTTGACCATGACATTCGAATTAGACCTCGCGAAAAACTATCTTTTGGCTTACGCATGTTAAAATAAAAAAGAAAAATTCGGTAAAACGAAATTAAGAATAGAAGACAAAAAAAAAAAAGATCGGTTGATAATTTTTAACGACCGAATGAATTTCTTTCAGTCATGTGATACAATAACGTACATGTGACTGAAATTCACCCAACCTTTTTCCGGAAAAAAAAAAAAATCAATCCCTATTTCTGAAATTCTAACAAAACATCCATATCCCTTAAAAGAAGATTAAGGAGGTTGTGAAGATTGCTATAAGAATCAATTCTATTCGAATTTTGGTTCTTATATCTGTTTATTGCAAGTAGTGTGTAGATGATGATAAAGGTTTTATCATATTACATAATCATCCTAGGCTTAGTCAATAAAGACGATTGATATACTAATGTGATGATTAACAAAGTTAATAAATAAAATATTTTAGTAAAAAAATTGGAGAAATTAGATTATCGTAGAAAATAAAAGATCCTTTTATATGACGACGTTACGTATCACATAATTATATTTCACAATCGGTTATTATAAAAAAGTTACATATCATATTTGACTAAACAGCTTTGGATAGCTATATTTTAATAAAAGATGGTAACAAGTGAAGGTTCGGACAAAGCTGGTAAAGACCAGAAGTTAGCATTACAAAAGTTGCCGACAACAGCAGCACTTGAAAAAGTTTTGCAAGTTCTTGAGTCTAATAGTCCTCTGAATCTTACGCCAATAACAAATTTCATTCGACAAGAATTTGTATCAAGGATATCATTTTTTGAAAATAAAACATCAAAGACGTGGTTATTTAAAAGTTTTGTTCAGCTTGGAATTCCACCATTATATTTATTCATAATTTTGATCATTATCTTGGGAACGATTATTGGAAATATGTATAAGAGATCAGTTTATCTTTTATGTAATTTAGTGGGCGTGGTATATCCTACATATAAATCAATTCAAGCTATCGATTTATTATCAGCGATGAACGGAGGAGAAACGTCGAATTCTTCAATTGTAATTATTAATGAACAAAAGCAATGGTTAACTTATTGGGCAGTGTATGGATGGCTACAAGTTGTCGATTATTGGTCAACTTGGTTATTAGAAATGTTTCCAGGATATAATTTGTTTAAATTGATATTTCTTTATTGGGCACAAAATAATCGTTCAAGAGGTGCCACTATTATTCTTGAAAAAATATTAAAGCCTTTACTGCAAAAAAATATTCAGAATAATAACAAAATTGTTTCATCATCGACGAATCAAAAACAACGACAAACACTCCGGCTAAGACAGCAACAACAATATAATGGTAATGAATTATACCATCAACAACAGTCTGGCTCAATTACATCTGAACCAACGCCTGAAGAAATATGGAGAAGGGATACTGTTATAACGTCACGTGAAAGTGAAATTAAACCATATCGTTTAAATAATGTATAGTAAATAGAAATTAATTTAATTTTATAGAGCAATGCACTCATTTAATAAAAATTTTTTTAATATTCGTTTTACTATAATTCTTTTCTGGTACTCATTTTTATTAATGCAAAATTAATAATTAAAGTAAATATCAAATAATTAATGAAATCCAAAGAAAAAGTTTTCTGTAATTGATATTTCTAAAACTGATAATTTGTAATTCCTAAGATTCCATTATTTCGCGAAGACGACGAACAGTCGAACGTACCGTAGCAGCTGTAGTAGTACTGTTTGAAACAAAAATATGTATAATTTTAAAAGTGAAAGTTATAGAATTGGAAACAATGATATAGATGATAACTTACGAAACGGTCCATGCACCACCCGCTAATACTTTTTTACATGCACGACATTTCCAGATACCTACAGCTTTTCTTTTAACAGTATCCTGATATAAAAAGAAAAGTTTAATTATTCAACCTCAAAATACATCAAAGAAATAAAAATTTTTTTTTTTTTCGAAAAAAAAAAAAAAAAAATATTCGCATACCTTGCCACAAAAACTGCAGGTATATTTTCCATGTTGAGTAATTTCCATCTTTTTGATTTGTTTCCTTAATGAGGCACCATAACGGGTACCATATTTACCAACAACTCCAACCTATTTATACAACGAACCAAAAGAAAAATGGACGATGCGGTTTTATAAATTACAAATTAAAAAACTGATCAGATTAAATCATAACATATCGAACCTTCTTTGTTCGTTTGGCCTATATCCATTGAAGTGGGAATAAATAAAGATTAATATATAAAATTATTAAAGGATAAACTTTATGGATAAACTACTTACCATTAGGATAGATGCACGTAAAATAAAGAAAAACAATAAAGGGCAGAGGAAAGAAACATAAAAAAGGGTAATCTCGATTTGAAGATTACACAAGATTCGACCAATCGTACTTAAGTAGATCAGTTATGCATACACCATAAATTCAGCCGGATAAAATTAAAAATTCACATTCAAAAATAATCGTAAGTAAATATATTACCTTTCGCGAATTTCTTTTATTCTAAATTTTTAGAACATTAATAGAAGCTCTTGCTTAGATCTCTGCTTTGGAATTTTCCAAAATCACGTAATATAACAGATCACACAATATTTTTGAATTTTAGACTTAATTATTTAAATTAAATAATTGTGAAGTTAATTATTATATGTTCTTTATTTATTAATTCAAACAAGTTGGTTTGTTAGCCTAATTCAATAAATTTTGTAGCCATAAGACAAATCCTTTATCAACAATGAGTTCTCGTTCTCGTCAAAACACTATCAATCGTATCAGTACCAACTCTAATAATAACAATAATAATAATGAAGAAGAACGTAGTGGAGCAATAAAGCGTACTCGTTTAGATAATGCTAATTACACCCCAACGCACACTTTTTCAAGTTCATCATCGTCTTCTACTGCTACCGCCGCTGCTGCCGTATCGAGCAGTTCATCGTATGATAATTTTATAGGAAAAACGTCGAAAAAATATGATCTTGTCAACCATGGAAAAGATTTGATTTTTCCTTCACATAAACCAATCCCAGATAGGCCAAGTGATGCTGTACGGCAAGGCCCTCAAAAACAACCAATTAAGAAATTAGTTATTAAGGGTTTAAAAGGTAAATTAACTAAGTGCTATTAACTTTTTGAAATTATTAACGTTAATTTCTAATAGATAAACCAAAGTTACCGGATAATTATGAAGAAGTAACATGGTCAAAACTTCAGGCAGCAGTTCAAGCTATCTTTAATTATCAACGTATTGGCACTAGTCTTGAAGAACTTTATAAAGCTTGCGAAAATCTTTGTTTACATAAAATGGCACCTTCGCTTTATAAAAGATTAGCAGGGGAAATCGAAGAACATTTGAAAATGGAAAAGACTAAGCTTGTAAAGTAGGTTAATTATACATTTCTTTAAATTTATATTTCTACGAAATTTAACAATTAATATTTTTATTTTAGTAATGTAAACGAAAACGATACCCTTCTTGTAGTTGTAAATAAATGTTGGCAGGCACATTGTGAACAAATGGTAACTGTTACTAGTTCGACTTATCTTGTTTTCTAATTTTTTTTATGTTGTTATTTAAAAAAATGTTTCTTAAATGTAGGGTTTAATCCGAAGTATATTTTTATATCTTGATCGAACTTATGTACTTCAAACTTCTGGAGTCATTTCAATATGGTTGGCATGAAAATCAAAACCAAAATCTTTTTATATTACTATATATTAATAATATATTGATTTGTATTTTCAGGGATAAAGGACTTGAAATTTTCCAAAAACAAATTATGTCGTCATCAGCAGGTGATATAAAAAAGAAGACAATGAATGGTTTAATCATACTTATCAGACGCGAAAGGTAATGCCCAAATTCAAATCTTTATCATCCATTTTACATTATTAATCCTTTTCTTCATTAATAATAGAACCGGTGATTCCGTTGATCGTCGTCTTCTGCATTCCCTTATTCATATGTTTATTGATCTTGGAATATATTGTCCTAGTTTTGAAAATCTATTCTTGTCGGAAACCCGTACATATTATCAACGTGAAGGAATGAACCTTGTAAGCGAATTCGCAGTGCCGAGATATCTACAACATGTAAAGAAACGTTTAAAGGAAGAAAATGAAAGAGTTTCGAATTATTTGGATTGGAAAACGAAAAATCCACTGACAAAAGTAGTGGATGATGAATTAATAAAGAGACATGTCGATACGCTTTTAGAGAAAGGTTAATACCGAACTTTAAAGAAATATTTGTGATTTATAGTATTAAGGTAACTTTTGTTATTTAGGCTTCAATGATATGATGGAAGACCAACATGCAGACGAGCATATACAAGAATTAGGAAGATTATATGATCTTTTGGCTCGAGTCAACTCTCTTGATCGTCTACGTCTTTACTTCGGAAATTATATTAAGGTCTTTAACTTATTTTGACAATTTACGATTTCGTATCGTAGCAACTCATTATATTAAATGAACTTATTCTATCGATAGAATACCGGTTCAAATATAGTTAACAATGTAAATCAAGAGTCAACTATGGTTGAAGATTTGCTTGCCCTGAAAAAGAAGATGGATAGTATTGTTGCTATATCATTTGATCGAAATTATAATTTTGCACACACCGTAAAAGAGAGCTTTGAAGTTTTCATTAATCAACGTCAAAATAAACCTGCCGAGCTTATTGGTAAAGATAATGTCCCACGCTTTGCTCCGACAATCATATTAATTTTTTAACTATATATTTGCATGATTAACATGTCATTTGACTTTTTGTTAGCCAAATATGTAGATTTGAAACTGAAACTTGGTAATAAGCGTATGGATGATTTAGAAATCGAGAAGACGTTAGACGAAGTATTGGTTTTGTTTAGATATATTCAAGGTAGCCACCCTCTACTTTATCTTAATTCGTAACAAATAATAATGACTTTCAACACACATTTTTTTCATATAGGGAAAGACATATTTGAGGCCTTTTATAAACGTGATCTTGCTAAACGTCTTTTGCTTAACAAGAGTGCATCATTTGATTATGAGAGGAGCATGTTATCCAAATTGAGAAAAGGCAAGTTCAATGTTCTGCTAATTATTGTCAAGTAAGGATGGTCAGTCGGTCTTTTTGTCTTTCACGGTCTTGGCCGGCCTTCAGGGAGTTATAAATAATGAACCCCTGAATTTTTGTGATGCAGCAAGTTTGGTCAAAGACCAATAAATGTCAAAATTTGCCTTTGTTCTATCATTTCTAAGACCAGTAAGGGAAAAATTGTTAAAAGACCGGGAAAATAGTGGTTTTGGCTATAAGAACCTATCTAGCTCCGAATTGGTTGATTAGATTGAAACCAAATTTACCACTTTTCGGTCCTTAACCAGTTCTGTTATGCTACAAAAATTGGCCTTATTATTCAAAAATTTCCAAAAGACCGCCTAGCCTTGAGAAAAACTACAGGACCGATGACCATCCTTATTGTCAAGTAAACCTATCGAAATTCCTTAACATTATTATTTGTATTTACAACAGAATGTGGACCGGGGTTCACAAGCAAACTGGAGGGCATGTTTAAGGATATTGACCTTTCTAGAGATTTTATGAATTCATTTTATGTAAGTTTAAATTACGTACAATTCTTAAAATAATAAATTTTTTAAATGCAAAAAGTTCATTAACATGACTTTTGTTTCAGCATTCTAGAATTTCTGAAAATTTAAGAAATAACATCAAAATTGATCTTTATGTAAATGTGCTGACCCAAGGATTTTGGCCCACATATACACCAGCACCCCTTATCTTGCCACCTGTTGTAAGTTCTGATATATATTTACTGAATAGATGCGTTTTCTATTGTTAATTATTAAATTTGTTTTAATAGATGGCAGAATGTCAAGAAATATTTAAGGACTTTTATCTTAGCAAACATGGAGGACGAAATTTAAAATGGCAAAATTCTTTAGGTCATTGCTTATTGGCAGCAGAATTTCCAAAAGTAAATTCGGTTTAGCATTATTTTTTTTTTTAATTAATAACTTACAATTGAGATTTTTCTATCCTTTTTTTTTTAAAAAAAAAAAAAATAGGGAAACAAAGAATTAGTCGTGAGTTTGTTCCAAGCAGTAGTTTTATTACAATTTAATGACTTGAAGTTGAAAGAAAGAATTTCATACGAGCACATTAAAGAACAAACAGGAATTGGTTCGTAATCTATTTATAATATTCCTTGTGAATGTTTATTAACATGTGAATTTGAATTTATTTACGCATATTTAGAGAAAAAAGAACTTGATCGTACGTTACAGTCATTAGCATGTGGCAAAGTTCGCGTTCTTAAAAAACATCCAAAAGGACGTGACGTGAGTCCTACCGATACTTTTAACGTAGACGAAATGTTTGATGTCAAATTTTTCCGCATTAAAGTTAATGCTATTCAAATGAAAGAAACGGTAAGGGTATAAAGAAAATCGTCAAGAAAAGAAATTATTTTCTTTATCTAATCTTATTTTATTCGTGGTATAGTTGGAAGAAAATCAGGAAACTAACGAGCGTGTCTTCCTGGATCGACAATATCAAGTGGACGCTGCATTAGTCCGGATAATGAAAATGCGAAAGAAACTTAGTCACAATGAATTAGTTTCTGAATTATTGTCACAATTGAAATTCAAAGCACAGGTAAGTTCAAAGCTAAATTGTACTGATTAAGTTACAAATTCTAATTATTCTATTACTGGTTATAGGTATCAGATATTAAGAAACGTATAGAATCTTTGATAGAACGTGAATACTTAGAACGAGATACTGAAGATCCATCGATACTTAAATATTTAGCTTAACTTTTTTTTTTATTTTCATTAATAGTAAGTTTATAGCTTTATTATGTTTTTAATCCTGTGATAAAGTTTTTAATTTCAATAAAACGTTAAAATTTTGATAAATTTAAAACTTAGTTTCTCTTATTGAGTAATTCATTATTTCAATATCACTTTGTTGAAGAGATTAAACACGTAGTTTGTATATTAAAACAAAATAAATGTGTTAAAAAATCGCCGCATGGTGATCAATCACCTTAGCAAATATTAGCCGAGGGAATTTCATAACATTTTTAATTCTGCCCAAAATTCTATCCTAATTCTGGTAAGGAGATAATCACCGGCGGCGATATATAGCAATACTCGAACAAAATTATTATTTTTAAATAATTTACTTTTATATAAAGAGTAAATAATAAATTATAATATTCAGAGTTAATATTATTTGAACTGTATATTTTTAACTTGCTGGTGTATCGCAAACTTTTGTCGGTATATAACTCATTTGTTTTTGACGCGTATCAATAGCAGATGGTAATGTAAAATCTTTAATCTCTTTAAAATAATAATTCAATAAAGCGTTCCTTGTGGCCTATACATTAAATTAAAAAGGAAATTAATAAAGAAGCTTAATATTGTGTGGTACAACCAATAGCTACCCTGAATTCCGCCATCTTTAAGCTACTTCCAAACCCTTCAGCTAACTTTTCGGTGTCCGAGTATACACCGATGACGAAAATAGGTTCTTTTGTTAAACGACCAGCTTCAAACAATAATCTATATTAATGTTAAAATACGTTATGATATGATACTTAAATTAATTCTTAGCGATACAAGAAATACCTAGAAATAGGTGGCTCCCGTCCTAAACGTCTCATTAATGCGGATAAATCTTTTTTTGGTGTTTTGACATCATATAATTGTTGAATGTCCAAATCTCTTGACAACAAATAGTCTTTGACAAACTTTTGTGCAGAATTTGGACCCTATTAATGGAGTAAAAATGAGTAACAACCCTTGTATGATAAGAATGTCTCGTTTTACTACTTGCTTTGTCTAAATACAATGCTCCAACAATTGCCTGTACGGTCTGAGCCATAACGTGTCCAATCTTATTGAAAATTTTGCGTGATTCGTATAGATATTCATTTTCATCTGTAGATTCTGATTGATCCTCGACCGATGAGCTAAATAAATCTGTCGACTAAATAAATTTTTTATTTTAACGCATTTACATGTAAAGAAAGGGGAAAAGAAACTAAACTATTAAAAAGACCAACCTCATTCCATCTTACAACATACTTTAATCCAATTTCACTACCAAATGTTGATAGAGTACCGATCCCATTATAAATATTCACTATTTTTTCCAAATAGTTTGTATGTAATAATGGGAACTTCATATGAAAGTATTCTGTAATATAAAGTTCTATCGCGCGCTCCCCTAAGTGAATAAATAGAATATTTTTAATTCACAAAACTTGCTAAATGTTGTAATTTCTAAAGCTAAACGTGCCTAATTCTTTAAAGCGTTTGTTTGGTGGTAAATTAGTATTTGTAAAACTTTTATGTGTAACGGCTTGCAATAGTATTTTAGGGTCAGAAAAATCAAGACGCATACGCGCTGCAAACGCGTATAATGCTGGTGATATCACATCCTTTTTGTCCTCGTGTATTATTTTGTTTTTTTCTTCGATATACAACGTATTAGTATTTGAAAAGGAACGAATTGTAACAAAACAAGAACGACGCAGTAACAACGGTAAAATGTTCCTATTGATAATTGAATTTTTGACTAACGAAAACATCGAAAAATTCTATGAAAACTCAAGAAAATCGCGATATGATTGAGATTTAAAAAAAAAAAATTTAAATGCGCCCACATAAATTCTAATTTTAGTAAAGTCCAATATTTATGTACGACCAGTATATTATAATGGTGAAATGTGCATTTAGTTTTACATATATCTCGCATTTTTTTTTTACCAAGTTACAATTACAGCACACTCCTTTATAAAAAGATCATTTCTCTTTGAGAAAAAAAAATTATACTTTTAACAAAGATACCGTTAATATCTTTGTTTTTGCTTTCTCAGCTTAACATCTTACGCCATGTCAAAAAAAAATAAAGCTAATTTGCGAAGGAGAATTGTCGGCTCGAAGAATGTTTTGCAGGAAAGATTTATAAACCAGAAAAAAATAAATCAGATCAATGAAGCTTTAACGAAAAAGAATATACCTGAACTTCGAAAATTAGCAACTAGAGGCGGTTTGGTCAATAATGGGCTACGACGATTATGTTGGTAAGTAAATTTGTTTTTGTAAATATATTGTCATGTTAATTTATAATTTCAATTTAGGCCATTACTTTTACATTACGAAACTTACGATAAGAAAGATATTCAAGGTTGGAGTGATCCCCATTAGATTATTTTGATTTGTTCATCTCCAATTAAAACTAATCAACAATCGTTTTTCAGAGGAACATAAAGACGAGCGCCAAGTTCTGCTTGATGTTGATCGGTCGTTTGTTTATTATCCTAAAGGTAAATATTAGTATTTTAAATGTTTGAATTATTATCAATCAATCGTCTTTTTTAATACCATTGCATAACAAGGGATAAGTAATGCTGAGAAAAAGCAAAAGCAATCCGAATTGAATGACGTCATCGTAGGAATTTTACGGAGGCACCCAAATCTTGCATATTATCAGGTGTGGATTTTAGCTAACATACTTTCCACTCGTTTAAATCAATAATTATAATAGTTATTAACATAATTATATTAGGGATTTCATGATATATGTTCAGTTCTTCTACTTGTATTGGGAAATAAAGAAGCTGCTATTAAGGCAGGAGAAAATATTGCAATGTTTTTATTAAGATATCCTTACTTATGTCAAATAAATTAAAATTAATTCTTTGCGATTCCTTAACTCCGATGAACGGATGCGATGCTTGATTCATTAGAACCTATTATGAGACAACTTACTCTTTTGAATACGTTGATACGTTTGGAAGACCAAGCAGTTGCAGATTTTCTTGAAAATTCAAATACTTTACCGTATTTTTGCCTTAGTTGGGTTATAACTTGGTGTAGTCATGATGTTCGCGATTTCTCAAAAGTTGCTCGTTTATTCGATTTTTTCATCTCATCAGATCCTTTAATTTCAATATATTTATCTGCTAGAGTAAGTGATATTAATTATAAATTTTGCATGATTAAATATAAGATTATTAATGATATATAATAAACAGGTTGTTATTCATCGTCGCAAAGAATTATTGACGTTAGAATGTGATAGTGCGATAGTTCATACATTTTTAGCCAAATTTCCTCAGTATATTGATATGGATGAACTGATTTCAAAAACAATTGAAATGTATAATAAGTACAGAAAGGACCCGCCTCTTGTACTTCAAAAGGCTATCAATGAAGCGTTGGACGAAACGTGATTTTTATATTCATATTTATTTATTTATTTTATTTATTTTTTAATAATTTTGTTTTAACTTTACTTCTTATATTTATTAGATCTTGCGCCAAATTATACGAACAATATTGGCTGAAATTAAAAGCTGATGATCCCATCGATTATTTGGCTGTGGATAAGATCCCTTCACCTTCTTTACCTTCGGCTAAAAAATCTATGCAAATTAAAAATGCAAGAAAACAAAATAATCTCAAGCCAGATAAGATAGCAGTTATGTTAATAATTGCTATAATTTTTTTATTATTAGTTATTTCGCGAAAGTTTAATACCAATATATGAACGAAAACATAAAATCGGTCATTAAATCAAGCAAAAAAAAAAAAAATATATATATTTATATATATATTTATACATTATTAGAATTATTATTTATAGCATTAATCAACGAAATTATAGAAATAAAGCTAGACTCAATACGGGTGTAAGTTAAATAATTTAACGTACGGTATTGGTATTTATCATTTTCCATTGAAAAATGGGCGTCACGACGTCCCATATTTTTTTAAATTTTGTTTTTATAACGTATTCTTAGATACGTTAACAAAAGATTTTATTAGAATTATAATAGATTTCAGTTTAAAATATACAAGAATATGTTATAGATTTCAGTTTAAAATATTCAAGAATATGTTAATAGATTTCAATTTAAAATATACGAGAATATGTTATCAAAAATTCATTCGAAAGTTCGGAGTAGGTTAAATGTAATGATAACCACCGAGAAAAAAAACGCGTTTATTTACACGAGATGATCGAGGTAAACAATATCAGATAATCAGTAGGCTTATCATGCAGTAGTCGGAACAGTTTTTTTATACGGGTGTTTTCAACATATCTGTCTTTTAGTTTAAATTTTAAACAAATTTATTCTTTATTTTTAGTAATTAACGCGCCAAGCTCTTTCCTTTCAATATATTTTTTCAAAAGAACGAAGCGTATATAAAACAAATATAAGGAGAAAAAAGAATTTAAATGGCATACGCCCAACCTCGCTTAGGTGCTTATAACACTACTCAATTTCGCTTTTCACAACAACTTAGTCAGCCAATTGTTATTAGTTCTCTGCCTAGAACCAGTTTAAATGTTTATGTTCAGGATAAGGTAACATCTCAAAAGAGCGTTCCTAATTCCGTAACCCGGACAGCAGAAACTAAGAGATTTGCAGATGATAAGGAGGTTATAGTTTTGTCTTCAGATTCTGAGTCTGATACCGAAACTAGAAGACCTGTTGTGTCTAAAAAGAAAGAAAATGGTAGTTATGTTAATAAAGAAATAAGGAAAAAAAATTTGGAGTTGACGACAGTAGATCAACATCCAACTTTAAGTAGTGATTTAAATCGTAGTAGTATAGTTAACGAAGATAATCGTCAGCGTAAGGATATTAATTCTTTGTCGAACGAGACAACTAAATCAAAATCCACACATGAAAGTATTAATAAAAAAAACCTTCTTGATGATTATAAATTGGTTCAATCAAATAAAGAAAAATCTTCATTATCCCAAATTGTTAACCCAGTTAGGGTTTTTTTGAATATACTGGAAGACCATAAAACCAATATAGAGTTTTTTGAAATCATAGTCGATTTTGCCAGAATTTATCTTGAAATTTATAATGAAGATAAACGAATTATTACGAAAACAAATGACTTTCAAACTCTTGTAGTTGATTTGATATATTGTTTAATGTCAAGAATGAAAGGTAAATTCTAATAAATAAAGTAAACCGTTTTTTTTTCAACTCGTACGAATTTTTTTTTCTTTGTTTAGATGATCATTACATGGCAACATCAGAAAGATTTAAGCAAGTTGAATTGCTTGCACAGAAAGCTATCGAAGTTATTGATAGATTAAAAGAGACAGGTTTTAAAGTTAGAGGATAATAGTATCTTTTAATGTTTATATTGCAAATTACTAACTGAAATATTTTATCATTTATAATTAGGCGAGAAAATAAAAAGAATAGAATATTATAAGAAAACTCAACACAATGAAAAAAAAAGAAATGGCGAAGTAGGAAATTCGCAAGAAAGCAAGCGAAGAAAACTGAGTGATGATAGAGAATATAAAAGACACAATGAACAAAAAAGATGGGAACAGTTAGAGTCGTATGAAGAAAAGAGATTGCATGATGAACTTGAGAAAGAATTAGGACGAAAAGATTTGCAAGAATTAGAGAAACAAACGAAATCACAAGTTAACAAAATCCAGCCATCTAAAAGGCTTGATTATCCCTCTATACCAGCACCTTTGCAATTCAATAATATTCGGCCAAGAAAAACAACTGATAGAGAAGCAGAATTTGTGAATTTACTGGCAAAACCTTTACATGAATTGATCACGACCCAACTTGTATATGATTTATACAAGAACTTTACTCCAAAGTATTTAAGTCAAACAGTTAATAAATGTACTGTTGATAGAATATTTAGACTTAATAATTCTGAAAGAGATGAATATTGTAAACAATTATATCGCCAGTATGTCAATACTAGTATGAAAAGTACGACTAGTGTTCTCGAGAGCTGGATCAAGACTAGGATATCAGAAACTGCGAGACCTTATCTCTCTAGTAAAAAACGATAAAGAAATATAACAAAGAATTGAAGCATCGTTGAATATAATAAATTAGCTTGAATTTTAGATAAAAATCTTTATTGATATAATAACAGAACAAATTTTTTTAATGAAAATATCAACTTTTTTTCCTTTATGTATGTATATAAGTATATTTCTTATTTCAAGGATGACGTGAAGCGAGCTTGATATGAAATTGACAATGAGATATTTCCTTTTTTTCACAATTTTTTTTTTTCGACATGTAATATATTTTTTTCTCTTTTCTCAATAGTTGAGATTTAATATTAAAAAATTGTAAATTATTTTATTTTTATTTTATATTGTAAACAATTTTTATATTGTAATTAATTTTTTAATTTAATTAATCAATATTATTATTACAAGTGAATGTTTATTTAATGAAAAAGTATATATTAAATTAAATGTATCTGCAGCGTTGTGCAGGTATTGATTCAAAAAAAAAATATTGATAAACATGTGATAGAGGTTTACAATGTGATTTCAGTCCCATATTACAAAAAAATAAGATCTGCAGAATTAAAGAATTAAAGTGGGTCACGAGGTCGTAGATTTTCTCTGATTACCTTATAACCAGAACTTCGGGTTTTTTTTCCGATCTTTCAAACATAAAAGCAAATTATTTATTAAATAGAAGCGTAAAAATTTGACATGACTTTTAGTAATTGAAAATTAAATAATAATTGAAAATTGAACTAAGAAAAGGGATGAATTTTATTTGATTCATTATTTTTTATGCCTCTGATTCTCATATGGAATATTAATCAATTATTTACATTTATTTATTTATTTATTTATTTTTTTAAAAAGTTAGACTCTGACAGAAGGGTTTGATTATATAATCTCATTATTAGACGAAATTTTCATTTTCCCGGTTAATTTTTCGAAAGATATAAATAATAAAAAATTGCACATAAACATGTCACAAAATCACATTCGCGAATTAATCATAAACTCTTTTAGTTATAACCGAACCCAAACACATGAAGATAGCATATGATAATTGTACCTTATTTTTTCAGAAAAAGAAATCATATAAAAGCAAGATACAGAGATATAAAGGTTTCTTTTTATGGAAAAAACTAGTTCATATAAAGTATTATTTGTTTTTCGCGATTAAGATAACATGACAACTCATGTTAAAAAAGCCTTTTATGAAATTATTTATGAATTACAACGTGAAATTTTTCGTAAAAAAATGTTATAAATATTGAAAATCCCCATATGATATTATGTATTTCTCTATCAGGAATAACAAATTTCTTTATAAATTCTTACATAAATATATTAGCTTAAATTTCGTCATCAAATTTCGTCATCTGAAAATTTCCCGGTTCTTTGATCATATTATATATATAAGTGTGGTTGACCTTTGGAGGAAAAATTTATTGACACCATTGCATCGAATTCTAGTAACCGAAATATATATATATTAAAAATTATAAAAAAAAAAAAAAAGATGCTTGAACGATTTAATTATGCCACCATTACTGATAAAATCGATACTTATTGTCCTTCATTAACATCAACCATCAATGATGGGACCACCTACATATCTTCTCTTCAAAATTCAATTGGGAATAAAATTTATTCTTGCGCATCTGTACTTCAACCAGTAAATGGTTCGGAAAGAGAGGAAAGAGAGATTACCAGGACTCCTCCCAACGAAAATCTAGGTGAAAATGTCATCCCGTTAAGTGATGAAAGGGTTGAACTTGTCAACCACATCTTGGACTTGTATGGATGTCATCCCTCGAAGGAATGTTTTAAGCATTATGATGATGATGTTATATATGAAGACCAACTTATGTATGCTACCGGATTACAAAATTTGAAAGCTCAATTTTACGGGACACCACAATTGCTCGTAAAATCTACCACTATTAAATACAAGATTCTTGAAAACATTCCAAATGTTCTAAGAATCAGTTTGACTCAAAAATATTTTCTTCCATTCATTGACCGAGTTTTTGTCCTTGAAAGCGAAATCCGTTTGGAATTTAATGAAAACAAAAAAATTTGTAAGCATACTGATCTTTGGTATGGAATGCAGCCAATTGGCAAAGGAGAAGTAAGTAGTTTTTAATAGGAATTAAAACTCTTCTTTTTGTTAAATTTGTCTAATCTTTATCTATTTTTTTTTATTTAGATATTGAGGAAAGGAGTTTCTAAGATTTTAGCTGCTCTCGCTAAGCCTTGCCCCGAATAAACGAAAAATTCCTCGTTTTTTTATACATTCATTTATTTCAATTTTTTTTTAGTCATTTTTATTTTAATTTTTCATATTATGTTTATATTTATTTTTTCTTTTATTTCAAGATTTAAATAAATCAACGATAACTACGTTATTAAGAATTAATTGAGAATTTGTATCTAGAAAAAAAAAAAAAAAAATTATTTCCAAATGTCTTTCATTTACAAATTGAAATTTAAAATTTATGCTTGCTTACCCACAATTGGGACAATGATAAAAAACGGTTTGTCCTTCATCGGCTGATCTTAATTGCATTGTGTGATAACTCATTTCATCATTTCCACATTTTGGACACTTTTCCTTAATCTAACAACAAGGATAAGTGAAATTGAATCATTAAGTCGTATGAAAATAAAGTTATTTGACGTACTCTTGCGCTTTCTTCTTTGTATCTATCCAATTGTTGAATCTTTGAGCGGCGTAATCGTAGTTTCGAAGGAAATGATTTGGGATTACTTTTTGTTACAATTATTATATCATCATATTCTGAATGGATAAAAATATTATTTAAATTATCAAAAAAAAAAAAAAAACGATTTATTTTTTTTATTTTTTATTTTTTTTTTTTTTAATTACCCTACCGACTGCATTCTTTTCTGCATTACATGCTGAACATACCAAAACATCATCACCAGTATTTATCATTAACGTACCACATTGATGACAAAATATTGGTCCTGAAGAGATTTTTAAGTCAGGGTTCATTTTTAATTCTGAAAAGTGAAAATTAGTATGAAACCAAAAAAATTTTCTCGCCCTGCCGCAGTAAATTTATAATCTCATGATACATTAACATTTCACACGTGACTTAACAGGAAAAAAAAACTTTTATGATAAATTGATGATTTATTAAAAGTGAAATTTCAATTATTTTAATCTTCATCCATAGGATCTTCCGAACCTTCTTTTTGAGAAAAATTTACAGATGATTGTTGTTTTTTTCGAAAAAAAGATGATATTTTTTTTTGTTTAGGATCATAAATTGCACTACCAATACCACCTTGTTGTCTAACTAATCCATGAAGATGCTCAATATAATTATTTCTAATTAATTCTACATGTAAAGGTTCTTGATCATGATCATTAAATGTGTGAATTTTTATCGTAAATATAGAAGTATTATGTAAAGGAATAAATTGCCATTGTTGTTGATAACGTAAGATTGTTTTATGTATCAATAAAGCATTTAAGAATTCGTTAATGAAGATTGAATGTGATACAATTAATATATGTGGATGTCCCTGTTGAGAAATGATTTTTTGTTGTTGCTGGTAATAAGATAATAATTCTGATAAGAATAACATTGCTCTACTGAAAACATCCTCTAATGATTCCGCTCCTTCGCCAACAAACTTAATTAAACGACGATCCGGAGGCGTTAAAGCATACTTTACTGGTATAGTGTTTGATTTATCCTCAAAATAACCGAAATGTTGTTCTCTTAAACGAACGTCTGAATATAATTCTACTGCGTTTGTGCTGAAATTAATGTTTCGCGATAGGATTAATTTAGCGGTAGATATTGTTCTTATTAGATCACTCGTTATTACAGATGTAAACTGTTCACAAGAAGGTTAGTAATGATATATGAGAATTTAAAGAAAAGGGTACCATTAAAAAAGCTAACCTTTTCGTGTTTTAATGCTTCTCCAGCTTGTTCAGCTTGCTATTATTAATCAATTTCAGTTAATCAAGTTAAATAATAATTTATAATGGTAAAATAAAACGAATTTTATAATTATAATTATACCTGAGCACCAAAATTTGTTAATGGACTATTGGTATGTCCTTGCCAACGTTGTTGAACATTTCCAATACTTTCTCCACTAACAAAAAAAATAGGTTATTCTCTTGTCCTTTTATATAAATACGTGCTATATATAACAAAAAATTTGTTGAACTTACTGTCTTATTATTGTTATAGTAAGCATTCTTGATTAAGGACGTGTCTTGACTGCAATATTTGTGATTTACGTGAAGAAATATAAAATACTTATTTTGATCTTACCCAATCAGATTAAATTTGTTAATTACTAATCAAGTTCGCGTGAAACACGAATTACGCAGATCAAAGATCGCTTATTGTACTACTGAGTACTGCCGTACTGCGTTGATTAAGAGTATTCTTTCGAACTTTCACTTTTTAATTCCTGTTTCAAAATGGGAAATATATTTAGCCAATGTTTTCAATTTAAAAAGACGAAATCACAAGGTTATAGGCTTGGAGATAGTAATAATACTCCCACAATTGGTAGCAGTACAGGCGAAAGAGGAAGGAAAACAAATGGCGAACACGGTAGCGGTAGAACTACGGGAGGCAGTGGAGGAGTACCTTCCAGGGAAGATATTCTTGCTGCCGCCCAAAGAAGACAAGAAGAAGTAAGTAAAATTATTATATATCCTAAATAATGTATAATTTATTGATTTTTTTTTTCTCTAAGGCGAGATCAAAAGGGGTACAAAAAGGTGGAGGTAAATTAAGTAAGAAACTTGAA
This sequence comes from Rhizophagus clarus, assembly GCA_015698045.1. Classification (NCBI taxonomy): domain Eukaryota; kingdom Fungi; phylum Glomeromycota; class Glomeromycetes; order Glomerales; family Glomeraceae; genus Rhizophagus; species Rhizophagus clarus. The sequence goes on along the minus strand of BLAL01000016.1, from coordinate 965,337 downwards.
GATCAACAAAAAAACCCGAATCAACCTGATTTGACTCCTTCAGATTCAAATTTACAAGTAATTATTATTATTATTATTATTATTATTACTATTATTAGTCTTAATAGCATATTAAATTTATTTTTTATTTTTATAGTGGAGAACAGATTAAGATTCAGTTATTATTTATCAAATTACCATTATTTAATTTATTTGTCGAGATGTAACATTGAAGGTATTATAAGATAGTATAAAAGAGATGAAAAAAATTAGTTTTCTCAAAGCAGAAATATGACTTCAAAATATCTATTTATTAATCATTTTATTATAGTTTAATTATTCATGTATAAATATTTTGCACATTGAATCAGATTGGCAAGATTATTCAATTTTAATTTATTTAAAGATTGGAAGAATTGTTTATTCCTTTTCCTTCAACTTTTCTTCCCATCTGTAGTCATAACACCACCTTTTTTTATAAAATCCTTTGCATGTCTAATAATACTAGTAGAAATTTGTTCAGCATCAAGATTTTTACCATAGACGTCAACAAATTCACCGTCTGGATTCATTAAATAAAAAAATATACTATGATCAACTAAATATTCTTCTCCCGGTTGTAATTTTGGCGGTTTGCTATAATATACTCTATATGATTTAGCCACTTTAGACACTTGTTCATGTGATCCAGTTAATCCAACCATATCCTTGTGGAAATCTGTGATAAGGTAAGAATTAGAAAAGAGAAAATATGAACAAGAAAGTGGTAAAATTAATAAGAATAAGCTGCTTACCTTTAAGGTACTTGCGAACTACTTCAACGGAATCTCTTTCCGGATCACAAGTTATAAATATCGGGGTTATAACTTTACCTCCACCGGATTCCTCACTATTATCTATAAAAATTTATTTAACACACGTTCCAACTTTTTTTTTAAAAAATTAAATATCAATTCTCAAACTTACTTATGATATCGATAACTTTAGACATTTTATCCAATTCTTCGGGACAAATATCAGGACAGTGAGTAAAACCAAAGTAAACTAATAAAAATTTTCCAAGAAAATCTTTATCTGTTACTAATTTTCCGTCTTGATTTATTAATTCAAATGATCCTCCTACTTTTGGTCTTCCCATTGATTTATTTGCTAATTCTTCTTTACCTACATATCCCAAAACAATATTGCTAGTAAATAATTAAAGAATAATCAACATAATAGGAACTTTTTCGTATACGTACGTTTTTCTAGTACCTTTTTTTTTTCATTTTCAAAATAAAAATACAACCCTGCTCCTGTTACAATAAACAATACGAAACTTTTCCAATTAAATGGCTGTTCATTTTTGGAGAAAGAAAAAGTGATTAATTCTCAAAAAATTAAATTTGAAGCTAAAGTGATAAATATCTTACTCCAACAGTATAACGATCTCTTATGGTTTCTTCGATTCCATTTTTGGTTTGCTGTTGCCGTTGTGAAGAAGTATTATTATATCTCACTTTACTGCCGGTTACATTTTTATTAAGAATACGGGAATTAAAAAAGTTTTGTGATTTATTACTTAAAGTATTAATATTCCTTAAATAATACTAATTAAATTTCCAATTTTTGAGATTTCGTTAGATAAATAAATTTAGTTAAAACCAAATTTCATGCTAGGTACTTTACCTGGTTTCTATATAACAAATATGAATTTCCAACTCTCTTAACTAAATTAATTGAAATTTGAATTCTTTATACAACAAATACGATAAATATTCTCTAAACAATAACTCACCGACTGAATTCAACATTATTTTCAAAAAAAAAAATTAGAGCGCTCATGTAACACGAGATCTATATTCAATTTCCCTTTTGGATCATGAGAGTATTACATAATCATGTTTTTCTGGATTAAAATTTTGATTACCCGTTAAATTTTAAGTTACAACAATTTTTTCACAACACGCACGATGGACAATCGTTTGGATCCAGCAGAGACAGAACGTTTACTTGGTTTTGGTCCGGAACGCAGAAAGGTCGGTTAAACCAGGGGAATGTTGAAGGGGTTTCTAATTCTTACAAATTCAATGCCACTTCCAATTCCAATGCTTCCAAATCCAATAATGATTATTAGAAGTTTCCAATGCACATGAATGCACATATACGTGTATAATAAAATAAGATATTAATAATTATTGGAATACCAGAAGGAAGTGTAATTGGAAAGTCTAATTCCAATTAAATTCATTGGAAGCTTCCAGGAACATCACTGGATTACAAACCGATTATATTTTTAATGTTTATATTTTCAATAAATAAAAATTTCAAATTTAATTTAAAAATTATTTTATGTTTTATTAATTAATTGAACTATATATAAAAATAATTGTTTAAATTTAATTCTTATTTCTAAAGACGCGAAAAGAACTATGTTTTATATGTTTCGCTGCGTTGATAATTGTATGCATAGTAATAGGATCAATTTCAGTATGGGCATCACTATCTTATGGTATGAAATGAGAATGATATTCAAAAAAAAAAAATATATTCTTTTAATCAGATATATTTATTCTTTAATATTTAGTTGATTCTGGAAAAAGAAACGTCATCCTTATGATCTCCGATGGATTTGGCCCTACATCAGAAACATTTGCTCGTAATTATAAACAATATGTAAATAAATTAGAATATAATTATGTCACTCCTTTGGATGAAATTCTTGTTGGATCTTCTCGAACTAGGTCATTTGATAGTCTTATCACTGATTCTGCCGCTGGGGCCACAGCCTTTTCTTGTGGCATTAAAACCTATAATGGTGCTATAGGAGGTCTGTTTATAGTATATTTTAACTTTTAAGAAGTTATATTTGTCTAATTCGTGTATATTGTTTTATGTAGTTAATCCAAAGAAAGAACCTTGTGGTAACATATTAGAGTCGGCAAAGTACTTAGGCTTGGCAACAGGTCTAGTTGTTACAAGTCGTATCACTGATGCTACACCAGCTTCATTTTCGGCTCATGTAATTCATAGAAATATGGAATCTGATATTGCTGTACAACAAATTGGTGATAATCCTCTTGGAAGACAAGTTGATTTAATAATTGGTGGAGGTCGTTGCTTTTTCTTGCCAAATCATACAGCAGGAAGTTGTAGAATTGATGAACGTGACTTGGTTGTGGAATCAAAGAAGAGAGGATTCAAATTCTTTTCTACGAGAAAAGAGTTTGATGATCTTGAACCAGGAAAAAACAAGTATGTTATTATACCTTATTTTTTTTTATTACTTAGATAACTAATATTTGTTATATAAAAATAGTCTTCCTCTTTTAGGTCTATTCACACTCGATGTAAGTCGCTTCTTTTATCCTTGATTTCATATTGTAAATGGTAATTCACAGTACATTATACAAAAAACAATAGGATATGTCATATGAAATCGATCGTGATCCTGCTCAAGAACCATCCTTAAAAGAAATGTCAGAAAAAGCTCTTAAACTCCTTGAATCTGCAACTGCTAATAGCGATAAGGGTTTTTTCCTCATGATTGAAGGCAGTAAGATTGGTAATAAAGGTTTAAAATAAATTTGTAATTTTGATTTGCAGTTTCATTAATTTTTTATTTATGAATTTGTTCATTCAAGATGTGGCTGCTCATATGTATGTATTTTATATTTAATATTCTATATAAAAACATAAAGCTCAATTTTTGTTTAAATTTCCGTAGTAACGACCCTGCTACGCATGTTCATGAAATCTTGGCTTATCATGACACAATTTCTTTTGTCAAGAAATACGTTGATGAGCATCCTGGCACAGTTATGATTTCAGTCAGTGACCATGAGACTGGCGGATTATCTCTTGCTCGTCAAGTCACTTCTGAATACCCAGAATATTTATGGTGAATATATTAAAAAATTTTTATTAAGAAATCTTTAATATTAAAATATTATGAAAAATATTTTTTTTATAGGTATCCTGAACCTTTAACACGTGTAAAGAATTCATCATATGTCCTTTCACAATTATTACTTAATTATTGGCAAGAAGATCGTACTGAATACATTAAAGGTGTCATCCGTAGCGGATTAGGAATCGAAGATTTTGAAGATTATGCTATCAGTTGGTTAAATAAAAATCATACTCAAATGGAATACGAAATTTTTTTGGCTAATATGACAAGTTTTAAAGCTCAAATTGGGGTAATCTACAGAATTTATTTATTAAGAATATTCCACTAAAATTATCTTATTTCTAAAAGAAATTTGTTTTCTAGTGGGCAACACATGGACATTCTGCTGTTGATGTCAATCTTTATGCGCATGGACAAAATACTGAAGTTTTACGTGGAAATCATGAAAATACTGATATTGGAGATTTTATTACCGAATATCTTAATTTGGATCTTGATTTCATTACACTTAAATTAAATAAGTATGTCTTAAATATATCATATAATGCAGTGTTGATTATTATATATTCCACATTCATTAACAAACATTTTTCCTCATTAAATTTAACAGAAATAATAGTATGTATTTTTTAATTATAGATACATATTATCAAGTGAAATACTTAATTTTCTTCCTTTTTTTAATAGATACATTCCATCAAGCTACTGATTCCACTCATTTCCATGTTGATAAATTCAACCATCATCATGGAATTATGTCTGACGATAGCAAAAACTAAAATTTTATGCGCGTTTTTTTTTGTGTGTATATTTTTGTTCTAATTTAATTGAACGTATTTTCAACATTTACAATAACTAAAAAATAATAAAGTGAACAGATGATAATATTAAAAGGTATCTATCGACACCATCGTTATGTTCCCGAATTGTAGTTATGTTAATTGTGTCCTAAAAAAGTTAGCATAGCTTACTTTAGTTACTACCGACGATCTCGTGGAAAATATTTGATGTCTCTAAGGCCAATGAATCAGGTTAATCTTTCTTTTCTTCATGGTAAAAATAAAAATAGTAAATTTGAAAATTTATTTCAAACCAGCTTATTATGAAAAAATATTTTTTCAAAGAATTTATTATGTAAAAATAAGTAAATAACCCATGAATCCTTCACTTACCTAGGACTTTTAAATATTAAGGAGGAGCCACGGGTTTTCGGTTTATCACTTCAATCAGATCTGAGGTGATACGAGATTGCCCGATATAACAATTTTTTTTCGGGAAACTTGTGATCGGAATCAGTCTATATATAGGGGATGTCTAAAGCGGAGGTAAATCACGTGATCATAGTAAAATATTTGTCATCCATGTCACGCCCCTCTACTCTTTCATTTTTATTAAGTGTTCTGGCGACTTAGAAATTTTTCGGTTAATAAAATCCTATATGCCACACCCTTATTTGTCACATTCGCAATTTCTTAATGCCGTAATGCGGGCCAAAAATTTGTATAAATCGGGCGACTTACCCCCGCTTTAGACGACCCCTATATATAGCAGTCGTGATTTGTTGATTTTGTTTATTATACTACGATTTCTTATACCGTCATTAAACACGAAAAAAAGTAACTTTCACCATGGATTCTGTAGACCAAATGGATTGTGAATATGAAGTAGAAAAGATAGTTGACCAAAAAGTTGTTAATGGGAATATTTACTATCAAATAAAATGGAAGGGTTATGATAGTGAATATAACTCATGGGAACCATATCATAATCTTAATTGTTCAGAGTTATTGACCCGTTTTCAATGTGAGCAAGTAATTAAAAATAAAAAGATATTGGAAAAAAAACGTCAACAACTCCTTAAAGAACGTGATTCAAATACAACTGCGTCCAGTAAAGATGGATCTTCTGCCCAGTTTTATAGAAAAGAAATAAAAAATTTTACTATTCATAAAGAAACACGAATACAAAAAAAAAACACTTCGGAGGAACAATATAATAAAAGTCATAATAATATTGGGGTTAAAAGACCTATGACACTAGTTGAGAAATTCCAACAGCAAACTGGATTTGCGTCTAATAAAAAACTTAAAATTATGATACCAATTCAATCATCTAAAACTTTGGAATTTGAAAGATTTCTTAATCGTTCTATTAAGAATGGTCCACCGATTTCTGTTATAAATGACATTGATGATGCTGGCATACCCTCAAACTTTACGTATGTTGAAAACTACGTATATGGCGAAGGTGTGCCTTGTAGAATGGATCTGAGTGAACGGTTGGTTGGGTGCAGATGTAAAGAGGGATATTGTAATGCAAAAGGTTGTTCATGCTTCACTGAACATACTGGAGGAAGGTTAAATTATGACAGAACAACATTTCAAGTAATGTTAAAACCTGGCAATGTAATATATGAATGTAACTCCAAGTGTACTTGCCTTTCTAATTGCGTCAATCGAGTTTCTCAACGAAGATCCGATTTGGGTTTAGTAATCAAAAGATTTCCTAATAAAGGTTGGGGTGTAATTACAAGGAGAAGAATTCCCGAACGTATGTTTGTAACATATTATTATGGGGAGATAATAAAATCTACAGAAGCTGATAAACGTGGTTCTCAATATGATACAAAAGGATTAACTTATCTTTTTGATCTTGATTATAATTCAGAAGATCATGATGAATGTGCTTATACTGTAGATGCTACATATTTTGGAAATTTTTCTCGTTTTTTTAATCATTCTTGTGATCCTAATTTGGTCGTATATCCTCTTATTAACGATAATGCCGATATTAGGTTACACCATATTGCTTTCTTTACAAGTAGAGAAATTCAAATTGGCGAAGAATTAACTTTCAATTATTTTGGTAATTTTTATAACGAAGAAGTAGAAAGTGGGTTGAGTAAAATAAAGGAAAAATACGTTTGTAAGTGCGGATCAACGAAGTGTATAGGTTATTTTCACAAGTAGAGTAATAGTTATCATTAATCATAATAAACATGAGAAATAGACATAATGGCTAATAATAATAATATGTAACAATTAAAAATAAAATCATTTAGAATAAGGGATTTTAATTTCAGAACTCTGATTTCACTTTGCAATATTTTGAAGGTTATAAATTTCAAGAAACGATTCAAACTTATTTAAAAAAAAAAATTATACATTGGATTATCAAGATTCATATATGGGATTTCCTAATTGATGTTCATTTTTTTTTGTCTATATTTTAATTTCTTCTCTCGTCTTTTTTCTCGAGCTTGATCTTTATTTATTGGTGCAGTTGTTATAAGTTGTTTAATCCGTGTAGGAACATAATCAAAGCCGGTTTGCTTTAATTGAGTTGAAGTAGGTTCTATCTTTATTTGTGGTTGTTGTCCAAATAAGAAAGTGGATGGTGATGATGTTGCGTGTGAAGAGGAAGCAACTTCAACTTTTATTTTTGGTTTATCATATGTCATTTCCACTTGTTTTCGCTTGAAAGAATTATTGGATGATAATGAATGGGTAAATTCCTCTTCGAGAATTTTTCGTTGATTTAATAAATTCTCTGGTGGTTTAAGTGGATTCAACCAGGGTGTACTCACAAATTTAACCTTCTCCTTAACCATTTTATAAATATTTGTGAATTCTGGTGCATTTATCTGAATATATTTACAAAAATTTTTTAAGTATCAAAAATAATTCTTGTAATAGAATAATATTATTTGGAATACCTTTACACCGATACATGATACTCTTTTGAAGTTCACCGCATCAGAAATTCTTTTTGAAGCTCCAAAAGGTAATGGAACAAGTAATACATCACCAGCTATACTGCATAATGTTGGAAAATGAGAATAAAGTTGTGGTAAAAGATCTGCTTTACATACAAAAACCATCTCCAATAATTGATATTTCTTTGAAGAATTAGATTGATAATTAGGAATAGCAGAGATTAAAGGATGAGGACTTGTCATTCTTTCCAGATGCTTTGTCACTTCATTAATACCAAAACATATATTAGAACGTATTGATGAGATATCTTCCAATTTATTAGATGATGTATCATTTTTATTAAACTCATCATCATTACTTTCCACCTCGAGAACTTTTATTTTTTTATTTCTCTTCTTTGAAGGTTTTTTCATTATTAATAAAGTTCTACGAATAAGAAATATGAAAATAGTTAAATTTTTTTATGACGTCATTTACGTCATTTATAATTTTAATTAATCAAATTAATAATTTACTCGCAAAGAGCATCCAAGATTTCATTCTGATCTTTAATTGAAACCTCAGGCCTAGAAATATATCAAAATTAATTAATGTAAAATTTAATTTAATAGAAATTGTTTCTATTGTTTATAAGATACTTGCCAGTTTATATTAAACGGAGAATCGAGGACAGCTTTGAAAACAGTCTTTCGTTTTTGTTCTTGAGTTCTAATAGTGTTACCAGTATAAGAATTTACTCTTTGTGTTTCATTTTTACTTCCTCCCCCTTGATTTTGACTACTTCTGTTATTATTATTTCGGTCTTTGAAGCCTTGTGAATGCTTATCTATAGGTATTATTTGTTGTTTTTGTGACATGTGAATTTATTTATTCTCTTTAAAATAATTAGAAAATATGCTGCTACACATTTCTTTGATAATCATAAATTATAATTTGATGTCAAAATTAACCAATTAATTATTACATCACATTTTTCAGGGGAAAAAATTACACTGCAGTGGGAGATAAAGTTGGTAACTTTGCAGGTAAAATTAAATTTCAATTCAGGAATAGCTTTGTTACTTTGCTGAACGAATTTAGCATTAATTTTTATACGAACTTTTTCCGTTTCCTCGAAATTTGGAAAAAAAATCACGTGAACAATATAAAATAATCAACAAAAATAGTTTTTTTTTTTTAATTTCCGTAATAAAATAAAATAATAAAAATTTAATAATAATTTACAATAATTATTTAATGAAAGTTATAATGGAAATTTTTACATTGGTAGATAACTTAAAAAGGAAATAAATTTACAAGCAATTATTAACTTATCCATTACTAGATTGCATACGAATAAACGAATTATTCAAATAGAAATCCAAAATAAGTGACAATATGCAACTGTAACATTTCCCATTGTCAATGTAACTAAGCAAAAGGCGTATGAAAAACTCTCACGCATTTATTCGATTAATTTACCTAAATGTTCACTCCTTTCATTACATATTATTTTTTTCTAACAAGAAACTTTCAAAAAAATCGTTGAAAAAACTCGAATCTTTTATTTATTTTATTTATTTATTTTTAAAACGTAAAGTGATTAATTAGTTCCATGAAATTTTTATCCTAGTTTCTCAGGGACAATAAAAATATTAATTTCCGAATTGAACCATGTTTCAAGTGATCATCAAATAAAACTGCAAAGTAACAAGCCTTTTGCAGATATTGTGTAAAAATATATTTGGAATAGATAAAGTCTTAAGTCTTAAAATCTGCAGCAACTATTTTTTTTTTCTCTTTACTGAAATATTAAGAAATATATCTTTTTATATGATACTTTGTAATGATTAAAGAAAAAAAGAAATTATTGGAAGGTATTCCTTTGTTAAAACCCTTTTTCTCTCTTTCACGATGCAATTTGATTTAAAAAACGGAATACTGCTGCGGATGTGTATAACACGCGTGATTTTAATGAAAGATGATAAACCAACATAACCAAACATATATTTTAAAGTACTTAATTTATATTATTTTTTTTTTTGTTATACTATACGAAAAAGGGGAGTAAAATCCCAATATATAAGGATTATTTGTCTCTACTCCGTTTGACAAATTCTTTATTCCCTAACTTTGAACAAAAAAGACGTAAATCTCAAAATAATATCACCAGATTTTAGTCCTTTTTTTTTCACACTAAAAAAATTTCTTATATCCGATACCCTTTCATTGTTTATATATATACAACCTAAAATAAAAAACCTTTCTTCATTTTTTCACTTTTACCCAAGTATTTTTTTTTCTTGTGGTGTTTTATTAAACTATTTTCAAAAAAATTTACACTTCCTTTACGCTTATACAAACAAACAAATAAAAAAAAAAAAAAAAAAAAAAAAAAAAATAAAATAAAAAAATATAATAATAATAAAAAAGAAAACGTTCACGTTCAACATAAACTCTCTTTTTACGCTTTAAAAACATTTATCTAAACTAAAATATTTTCTTCATATAAAAATATCTATCATGTCTAGTGGCTTCTTTAATAACGTAAATCAACAAATAAACATGAATGCTGCTGCTTCTTCTTCAAATAACTGGCGTGTTGTAATGTCAGACGAAGAACGTAAAACTAATGTAAGCATGTTATTTAAACTCTTTGAATTAGTGAAAAGCAACAACAACACGAATCAAAGATTTATTATTTCAAAGAAGTGGGAAGACGAAGCGTTTAGTAAAGCCAACTCAAAAGAAGAATATCAACAAATAATAGCAGCAAAAATGCAGTACATTAAGCGCATTCAACAACAACAGCAACAGCAACAAAATCAGCAGGCCGCTACTGTTCAACAACAAGCTACGCAAGTAGCCCAACAAGAAGTGACTCCACAACAAGTAGTTAAACAGCAAAATTTACTCTCTCAAATCCCACAACAGCCACAGCAACAGCAACAACAGCAGCAACAACAGCAGCAACAACAGCAGCAGCAACAGCAGCAACAACAGCAACAACAGCAGCAACAGCAGCAACAACAACAATACCATCTTATGCAAAGACGTATGCTGCCACCACAGATGCAACAGCAACAACAAATTATGCAATTATTATTACAACAACAACAACAACAACAACAACAAGTTCAGCAACAGCAGCAACAACAATCACAGTCTCAGTCATTTCGAACTCAACACGCGCAATTATATCAATTATTGCAAACAACTCCCCAGTATCAGCAAAAGATCTTACAACAAGAACAATTTAGAAAAATGCAACTAGCAAATTTGGTAAGAACACAGCAGTCAGGGCAACAAACACCACAACAGACTCAAATGTTACAACCCACGGGAGCAAATTTTGCACGTCCGACTGGCCCTCAAGTATCATCATCGCCTAGGCCACAACAGGGCCAATTCCGTTTTGGTAATCCCCAGTTAAGTAACGATGATATTATGTCGTTTCTAAGGGCTCATCAAGCTCAAGCAGCACAAGCGGTACAAGCGCAAATTAACCAGCAGCAACAGCAGCAAACACCCATCATGAATCAACCAAAGACACCACAACAAACGAACCAAGATTTGTCAATGGGTAGATTAAAGCAAGTTAATACCGCAGCAAACAATGCCAATGGGATGTCTATGAAGATTTCCCCAACCCCTGGTAGAATTCAAAGAACCCCAAACATGACCCCAAACATGACTCCAAACATGACTCCAAATATGACTCCAAATATGACTCCAAATTTAACGCCAACCAATATTGACGTGATGAACATGATTCAAAATTTGGGTTTATCTATTGGCGCGAACACTGCTTCAGCAATAAATACGGTTTCCGCAGCAAAAACGAATGTGCCACCAAAAGTACCTTCAAGAAATCAAACTCCAGTGCAAGTCAATAAGACGATTCAAGGAAATCCTAATGCTGCTGCAAATAAAATTTTAAGTCCAGTGATACAGCAAAATGTTTCCCCAGTTCAAGTGACTTCAACACATGTCCCTCAAGTTTCAACAAATACTATTAATTCTCAACAAAACAATGGAATGATGTTACAGACAAATGCTAGTATTAACTTATCACAAGCTAATGTTGGGATCAACATTCAGAATGCTACACGTCCTCCTACTAATAATATATATCAGGTGTTAGCTGGTAAGACCGCTGCTATTATGATGGCCCAAAATAATGCGAATCAAATGCTCGCTGGTACTGGTGTAAATCCAACAATATTAGCAGCTCAAGCTCAGATTCAGGCTCAGCAGGCCCAGGCTCAGGTCCAGGCTCAGGTCCAGGCTCAGGCCCAAGCCCAATCAAACGCAATGTTAGCTCAAGGAAACACGACGATTGCTGCAACAAAACCTAATCTTACTCAAGCGTCATCAATTGGAATACCTAATTCAACTTTCCGTCCTAATTCTCAAGGTCAACAACAATCCAATGCACAAACGAATGCTAATATAGGACAATCGTCATCTTCTACACCTGCGCAAACGACATTAGCGGTTTTAAATGAGAAAGAAGCTCAGGAAGCACGTAATCAGATTGCAACTCTCGATGCTCGTGCAAAAGAACGAAGAATCCAATATCATGAAATCCATGACTTAACCGACGACGAAAAGAACAAAATAATGGAAAAATTAAAGGAATTACAACCGATGTACCATGAAGTAGACAAAGTATTGCCATACTTTTGGCATTATACTAAATCAAGTCAGGGCACATATCGTCTTTTGGGGATGAAATACATGATCGAGGATCAATTAAAAGCTCTTCCTGATAAATTCTTGTTAAGGCTTGAACTTGTGGATAGTTTATTACAACAGTTCCGCAAGTATTTCGTATTCGTGGAGAGCAGGAGAAGAGGTATCGTAGATACTCCAGGATTAAATAATGTCAACCCAGTTTTACCACCACAACGTTCCCAGCCCCAAGCTGACATTATCCAGCCTCGTATAAATCCATCAGACCTGAAGCTTCCGTCAAAACGTGATAGTTCAGGACCTGCGGGTTCATCAGGTAATAATTTTAAGAAACGTAGGCAATCATCGGTAGACGGAGAACAACCGAGCAAGAAGGCTGCATCGAGCAAACAATTACCAGATGTAATGATCATTGACCCACCATTAAAGTCTGCCGAGGCGAATGCTACTGTGCCTGCACATGCAAGTGGAAATTCTGTAATTATCATCTCAGATGACAATGTAAAGTCTGAAGAACAACAATCGCAAAAAAACTTGCAGGCCGAGAGCAGCCAAGAGGTAGTTAATACAGTCTCTTTACCACCAAAAGATGCATCCGAAGAACTACAGAAAGATTATATTGATCCTAATGTCTCAATGGAAGAGGTCCGTAAACAAGGACAGCGACTGGTAAATAAAAGTAGAGAGCATCTTAAATATATTCAAAATCAAAGCAGACGTCCTATCATTGACGACAGACTTCCTATCATCAAGCCACAAACATACGACTTTGGTAGTATGTATGCTTTGTTTAATGCCGCCTGAGTTTGAATTATAAGGGAGCAGTAACATAATTAAAAAAAAACCTGGCATTTAGTAGGTAAAATCGGGAGTTAACATTTTGGTTTACTTTATTTTTTTTTTTGCATAATATATAAAATTTTTAATACAGAGAAAAATTTTAATATATATAGTGTAAATAGTTATATATATTTTTTTTCGTAGTAATATTTTTTTTTTTTTTTTGATTTTTTGTATAGAAAAGCTTTTTTGCTTGATAAATATAATAAACCCTATAAAACTAAAATAATTTTAAATCTGTATTTCAAATATAAAAATTTTATTTATAAAACAAATATTTTATTTAACATTGAAGAACAAAACAATTAATAAAAATTTTTTGAGGTCGATTGTAAATTTTATTTTATCATTTATGGAGAAAGCATATTGTTAATTCAGAAATCAAAATTTATTATATTTGATAGATTTCTGTTAATAAAAAAAGAAAAAAAAATATACAAATAAAAAAAATTTTTTTTTTTTTGTGGTAATTTTCGCAATCAGGCTCAAAAATTAAAAAAATAGAAAAATATAATTAGCTAATTAAACTGTTTCTTCGTATTTTTTTTTTTTTTTTTTTTTTTTTTTTTTAATAAAGGGAAAAGAAAAAAAAAAAAAAATATTATAAAATATATATATATATATAACAATTGTTTTTTTTTGTTTTGTCTAATATAAACCATTATCCATACACCGCAATTTTGTGAAGGTTAGAATGTAACTAATTCTATTACAACATCCTCTCTATAATCGAAATCATTATAAGAACTACATTAAACCCAACTCGGATAATATATCCCCTCATGCATGTAAAACCTTCTATGAATTTTTTTTTATTAATAGTGTACCGAATATAATCATTTACCAACATCTATTATGTATTCTTCCAAATCTCATTTACGGAGAATAGGAAGGTGAAGTTGGACTAAATAAAAGAAAAATCAATATTGTTATTTTTGCCCATAAATCTTGGAATATTAATTAAAATTTACAACTTACCTATATCGAGGTGATGCGGGTGAATTGCTATTTATAGTTGATTGACTTAATAAAGAATTTGGACTATATGTTGCTGCATTAATTCCTGAGGGAGAGTATCCTGATGGTGCGTAATTACTTGGTGATGAAGGTGTGTATACGGGTGATGTTGGGCTATAGTAAAAATAAAAATAATTAGTTTTTTTATTTGACAAACTTATTTCGAAAAGAATGTGAATTGCTTACGAATATGATGGAGAAGTGGGTGAATAATGAGGTGAAGTCGGTGAATAACTTGGAGACGTTGGTGAGTAGATCGGAGACGTTGGTGAATAATGCTGTGATTGAGCTTGATTTGGAGAATATCTAGGAGAGGTTGGTGTATAATTAGGTGATGTTGGAGAATAACTTGGCGAAGTAGGTGAATAATTTGGAGAGGTAGGTGAATATTTTGGCGATGTTGGAGTGTAATTTGGTGATGTTGGAGTGTAACTTGGAGAAGTTGGTGAGTAACTTGGTGAACTAGGAGAATATGATGGACTTGTAGGTGAATAGGTGGGACTTGTTGCTTGCCTATAAGTTGATTGTGACGCATTAATTGTACTTGAAGCATTCATTGTTGCACCACCGAAATTGCCCGTAGGACTAGAAGGAGAATATGAAGGACTGGTTGGACTGTAAGCAGGGCTTTGAGGTGTAAAAGAGCTACCAGGAGAGTGGGCAAAAGCTGTTGGAGCAGGTGAGCTCGGAGAATATTGTGGTGATGTTGGACCATAACTTGGACTTCCTGTATTGTATGGACTTGTTTGATAACTATAAATACCACCAACAGAAACTGATTTGCCACCTGCTTCAAGAACAGGTGAGAATGCTGGTGAAAATGCCGGTGAACCAGGTCCAGGCGAATCGTATGATGATAAAGGTGTCTTGGCACCATACATTGGTGTCATTGCGAAGTGAGAGGGTGTACGAGCACTAGTAAATGGTGTCATTCCACCTAAAGCCGGAGTCATATTACCAGAACGACGATAATCACCAACACTATAGCCTTCTTTAGTTTTTACAATTAAACTATCGCCGGCAGGTGCTGTAGTTCTTAGCAATATTGGATCAAGATATACATCAAAATCACCTGTACCCAAAGGTGCAACTTGACCCAACATAATATTTTCTGCTACACCTCTACAATCATCTACTTCTCCAACGGCCGCCGCCTCCATTAAAATTTCCACTGTTTCTTCGAAGGAACATCTCATTAAAGCACCAGTTTCTGCACGGTTAATACCGTGTCTGGTAATAGCCATTAAATGACCTCTCGAGGTCATAACATCACACAAAAGAGCCAAGTGACGATAATTGACATAAGAACCGTCAAATTCTATTACACCACGTAATTCTTTCAATAACGCAGCACGTGTCGCTTCAATACCCAAAACTTGCATAATCTCGACACAATTGTTTGAGTACGTACGTGTATGATCAACATTGTCTGCATTTAGAACTTCCTGTAAGTTCGTACCATCAGTTTCAAGTGTCCACTCATTTTCTTTCTGTATCACACCCGAACCATCAAGATATATGTGTGTTTTATTACTGTCAATCAAATAGACACGAGAAATTCCCTTAATGCCTCGAAGACCTATATTAGATAACATATTATTTTCCACACGTTTTAAGAATACATCTTCCTCAATTTTATGACCATTTTCTTCATCAATGTGATCTTTAGTACTGCCAGGTTCACTGATAATACGACAACGTATAACTTTCAAATCAGCGTTGTCATCATTCCATATTGCGTGAATATCTTTTGAGAAATTCTCCTGGATCTTATTACCTACGATATCCATATGTAGTTTCTTGTCAAGCATTACATCATGATTAAGTTCAAAACGTAAGACCCAAGGAGATTGATAACCAGAAATGGAATCTTTATCTTCCATTGCATAGTACAATTCTACAAATTCCCTGTCAGATTCAATTTCTGTTGTTGTAATATCTGGTTCATACCAAATTTCAGTACGTTGAGTTACTGTTTTTAAAGTAGTGTATTCGATAGCAGCCTGTATTTCTTTAGCACGATCAATATCTTTTTTATATTGATCCTTTAAAAATATATGAACTGAAGGAGTTTTTATGTTTTTAGCAACGTTAATAATTTCCTTAAGACGAGGCACACCGAGAGTGACATTTTTACTCGATACACCAGCATAATGGAAAGTATTTAAAGTCATTTGAGTAGCCGGCTCGCCAATGGATTGTGCGGCAACAGTACCAACCATTTCACCTGGAGAGACGAGAGATCTTTGGAAACGTAACTCAATTTCACCCAATATCCATTTTAAAGCTTGTTGACTAAGATGGAACTCGTCTATTACGCGTTTACTAGCCAACCACGATCTTAACAAGATCTTGAAGAGTAAAGTAGCATTTGATTGCGCTTCAACACTGATTCTATCTTTACCTTTAACAATTTCTAATTTTGACAAAAGTTCTTCAACACTGTCTATAACATCAACAAATTGCAAATCACTTTTTGTCCTTTGAGAAGGAATGATTTTGAATTTTTGCTGAGCATTTTTTATAAGGCGTTTAATATTAACTGGTAATGGCCATCTGTTATCACCTTTAGGAAATATAAAGGTTTGTAACAAGCGACGATCGTCCTTTAATTGTTCATATTCAGCTCTAATTTTCTCTTTTACTATTTCCTCATGTGACTTGATTTTAACCTTTTCTTGTTCTAGTTCCTGTTTCTTTTTTTCCTCTCTGTTCTCCTTTTCTTTCTCCTCTTTGTCTTTCTCTTTATCTTCAGGCTTTGGTAATTCAACCAAGTACTTTTTATTAAATTGATCGTCAGATATAGGTAAAGAATCAAGATTTTGAGATTCAACGAAACAAGCATCCATTCCATCTTCTCCGTAACAAAATTGAAGGATATCTCCAAGAGAATTACGAACAGTTCCATCGTATTTTACCATTACATCTTCTAAAGCTTTTACTAACCGGCGTTGAATATACCCAGTCTCAGCGGTCTTTACAGCCGTGTCAATTAAACCTATCGAACAATATAATCAAACGTTAATTTCATCGTACAAGTAACGAATTTAAAATTTAATAATCATTTTTACCTTCACGACCACCCATTGCGTGGAAAAAAAATTCTTGTGGTGTCAATCCACGTAAATAAGAATTTTCTACAAATCCACGACTTTCAGGACTATGATCATCTTTTGTGAAATGAGGTAATGTACGGAACTTGAAACCAAAAGGTATACGTTTACCCTCAACGTTCTGCTGCCCAACACAAGCAGTCATTTGAGAAATATTAATGAATGAACCTTTTGAACCTGCTATTACCATCTGTTTAACATTATTATCTTCACTTAAACTCTTCTCTGCACTACGACCAGCAGAGTCACGAGCAGTATTAAGTTCTTTGTTGACTTTATTTTCAAAGGATTCACGTATCGTCATACCAGGTTGACATTCTAAATTATTTTGTTGAGCGGCAGTTATAACCTCTGCTACACGTTCTTTAGCAGAAGTAATAGTTTGTGTAATACTTTCCATAGTATCTTTATCAGCGATAGTATCACCAATGCCAATACTAAAACCATTTTGTAAAAGCCAATAATTTACAACAGTTTGACATCCATTCAAAAAGTCTTTTGCTCTATTTGGACCCAATTCTTGCATAATGACATGAATTAAACCTTGTTGTGCGGTACCAACCGTTTTTTTGCAAATAATCCCACACAGTAATTCTCCATCTTCTATCAGAACTTTTGTATCACCAGGTGAAATATCTGTGTTTTCACCATCAGGATGAGTAGAGTGGCGTAAATTGTCCGAATTTATACCTTTAGGTATGATCATACTCAAAATTTGTTTTCCCGTCCATAAAGGTATTGGTTTCAAGATACATGGAGTTGGAATTTTTCCATCCCAATCTTTAACCCACATTAAAATGTTCATTACTAAATCTTTAGATAAAAAGGTATCTCTTTTTGTAAACTTACGAATACCGCATAAAGTGTCCTGAACAATTCCCATTACTGGTTTATTTGATTGAGGTGATACGATTTGTTTTGGTACCATACATATCTCTTTAATCTCAGCTTTAGTCTCGACTGATTGCGGTACATGCATATTCATTTCATCTCCATCAAAGTCTGCGTTATATGGTGACGTTACAGAAAGATTAAGGCGGAAAGTTGAAAATGGCATCACGCGAACTTTGTGACCCATCATTGACATTTTATGCAAAGACGGTTGACGATTAAATATAATAATATCACCATTATTGATATGTCGTTCAACTTTCCAACCGTTTTGTAATCGTACTACATTAGTCCCTGAAGTATGTTTCAGATCTATACGTTCTCCAGTATCTCTAATAACATATTTGGCCCCAGGATGTACTGAAGGGCCATTTTTTACAAGTTCTTGCAGTAGATCAACATTAAATGGTGTCACTATTTCAGGGAAAGTCAAATTTGAAGCTATACTTTTCGGAACTCCAACTTCATCTACTGATATATTAGGATCTCCTGTAATTACTGTACGAGCAGAAAAGTCTACACGTTTACCCATCAAATTTCCACGAAGACGTCCTTCTTTACCCTTGAGACGTGCTCTAATTGATTTTAAAGGTCTACCAGATTTTTGTAATGCTTGTGGCTGGCCAGCCATTTCATTATCCATATAAGTTGCACAATGAAACTACAAAAAACCAGTAATTTTAATATAATGTTAATTTAATAATTATATAAAAATTTAAATAGGTACCTGTAATAAAGCTTCGAATTCACTAACAACGTGAGCCGGAGAACCGTCAGACTCATAACGTCGTAAATTTTGATTAGCCTTTAATATGTCTGACAATTTATGAGTCAAATCATCTTCTCCTCTGCTTGTTCCGTCCATTTGAATACTAGGGCGAACAGGCGGTGGAGGTACAGGGAGAACTGTTATGATCATCCAATCAGGACGAGCGTATTCTTCATTTAACCCCAAATCACGTAAATCTTCTGATGATATTTTCTTGAATATGCCGTAAACTTGTGCCGGTGTAAGTATCTGTCTAGTATCTTGACCTGATTGTTCCTATAAAATTTGGAAGATCGAATTAATTTATAAGATAATCAAGAATCTTTTTTTTTTAAAAAAAAAAAGGTTGTTTCTTACTTCAGAATCTCTAATTTTAAAATTCATGTATAATTTTAAACCATCTTTGCGAATAGTAGGTTGACGATGACCACAACCTCCGTGAGGTCTCTTTACTTTATTTAAACCAAAATCATCTGCGGATGTAGCAGTTCTTTGAGGAATTGGTTTACTACTACTACTTTGGCCGTTAGGAACATAGTCATCTCCATATTCCGAAGTTTTATCTGGATCAGTTTCTGAATCTTCTCCTTTTTCACATATCATCTTTGACTTACAGATTTCCCATACTGCACGGAGACGACGTTTAGGATCACGAATCTTGCGTGCTACCGTAAATTTTGCATTGGACTACACATAATATATAAAATATAGGAAAATGGTAGGGAATTTTTTATATGCAAAAGAAGTGCAACATTTGAAAGAAAAGATCGAAATAGTTTTTTTTTTTTATTTTAAATATATACAATAGAAATGCAAAAAAAAAAAAATTTGTACAATGAAAGAGAAAAAGAAGAAAAAAGTTGATAAATAAAGGAAAATATAAGAACAATATTAATTGCAATAAAAATGTGAAATTGATTTTTCGCAAAATGAATCAATATTTCACAAAGACAAAAGAAGACAACTCACGTCGTCTGTCTTCAACTTTGAGCAATTTATGCAGATACACTCCAAGACCTTTTTAACTTTAGGAAGAAATCCTATTTAATTATAATAATCGTCAGTAACTTGATGTGATAAAAATGAATTTTGTGTAACGATGTAACGATACACATAAATTACGAAAGGAATAGAAAAAAAAATAAAAAAAATAAAAAATAAAAAATAAAAAAAAATAAAATAAAATAAAATAATAAAATAAAATTGAAAATTTACAGATGAAAATTAAGAATATTATTATAGGTTAAATTCAAATTTTTTTTTTTTTTTTTTAATGATGGATAAAAAAAAAAGGGAACTATAAACATTTATTAATAAAATACTTTACCTATATGAAATACTGGTTTTGCTAGTTCTATGTGTCCAAAGTGGCCTGGACACTCGGACATGCCTTCACCGCATGTCTGGCACTTAAAGTTCCTGTCTATAGTACCCATACGAGGATCCAGTAAACCGCCTTGTTTTGGTCGGTGCCCGCTTTCATCCAATGTCTCAGGATGTTCTATTAGGGCAACCGACATTTGTTTCTATAGGAAACAAGTAAAAGAAATAATATCAAAAATACTTTTTTAATATTAAATAAAAGGAAAGAAAATCTTGCACTCTCGCATAAGAAAACAGAACATACAATTTCTTCTGGTGATAAAATTCCAAATTGTACATATTTAACTCGTTTTAAAGGCGCTGACGAGTAAGCGAACTGATGTCCATTCATATTGACTCTTGATCTTATTTAAGTAAGTTCAAATACTCCTTTTTAAAGACCGTCAATGAACGGGTTGAATAAAACCAGAAGAAAAATGAGCTTTGAATCTCTTAACTTCTCAGATAAAAGTAGAAAAATGTATCGTCTGAGAAGAAGAAAAAACTTGCAACAATAAATGTTGCGGTATTGAATTTTATGTTTATATAGTGATTATTATGAGTGTCCATCAGAAGAAAAAATGAAGTAATGTATAAAAATGAAAAAAAAAGCTGACTCAATATAGACTGATTGAACAATAACATAATAGATTATTTTATTATAAAAAGTGAGATTTTTTATATTGATAAAATATATTATATTATTGTAAATACGTATAAATAAAATGGGGTGCTTTTATGTACTTCCTAAGCACATTGTCATTTTCAGTTGTACGGCTTGCCTACCCGTTTTGGAAAGTAAATGTTAGGGCTTGAAGAAGTATATAAAGACCCACTATCTTTTCATCCCAAAAAATCTTTGAGCCAACGTTGGTCTGACTTCTCAAATTGCAGAAACCCTTTTTTTTTTATTATGTGACCCCCCCCCCTTTTGTACCAACCTTTTTACCTTTCACCTATCTTATATAATAAACCCTTTTTCCCTTTCATCATTTATTATTAATTTATAATTTTTTTTTCTTTTTTTTTAAAAAAAAGAATTTTCACGGCCTTATGTTAAAAGTAAGTATACATAGCTGAATAGCAACTAGTGAAAAATATTTTTTTCTTTAAAAAAAAAAAAAAAAAAAAATTAAGAACGTTCTAAAAAAGACAAAAAAAAAAGCTGCGCTGAAACAATAAGAATTCTAGAGGCTTGTTTCTCGGCTGTAAAGTTCCGGATAAAAATATTAAAGTAACAACTCGCATTGCAACACAAGTACAAAATTCATGGAATGAAGGGATGAATAGATGAATATGTAATAATTGCATCGATTTTAAGGATATAATTAAGTTACACAGGATTTATAAACGGGACTAAACGGAACGAAATCGAATCTTATCATAGTTAGGTGTTTTTACAAAATTCTGTAAAATTTTAAAAAAATAATGAATTTTAGCGTACAGATATTTTTGATCAATAACCGAATAATTTAGTTTAGGTTTGAGTCAGAAGGAGAAATAGCAGAAATAGACGTCGATTTACCAAAAGTACTATTAATTTATTTCAAATGAGATTTATGAATTTATTTTCAAAATTTGGTGTCCTTTAAGTTATAATGAAATAATGATTTTAAGAGAAATAAAGAAATAAGTGAATTTTGTGACGCACGTGAACATAATCATGTGATTCTACCTTATTAACCAAATTCTTTGAAATCACATTAATGTGATATCCCTAATCTTAATAAAAATTTACTATATCCTCAAAAATCTATGTAATCCACCCACACACAAAAAAATTATATATATATATTATAATAACAATAAAAAATTTTTTGTTTTTGTATAAATATAATAAAAATTCTAGTATATATATGTATATATATAAATTACAAGAAAAGTGAACCCCCCACACGCAAAAGAATTATATATATTTTTTTTTTTAAAAAAAAAAAAAAGATCCTATATAATATTGTTCATAATTACCGGGAAAAATCAGATAAAAAGAAAAATTCTTTCGAAATTCAATTCTTACTGCTCAACAGTAATAAAACTTAAGTGTACCGAGCGTACCGAGTATACCTGCACTTGGTAAATAATTTAAGCAAAATAATGAGTATTATTCTTACTATCTTCATGAACTTGCATTTCGGACGTTTTGTATTCATTTAATTCTTCCTTAATTTTTTGAGCAAGAAGTGGGGTTAATTTGTTACAAGTAGACTGATCGCCACGTCGATCATAATCTTCGCGTGTCCAAGTTTCGTGAATAAGAAGTTTAGAAGAAAATTGGAGTTTCTTAATTGAAGAAGGTGTAGAAGGAGCGGGTGGTATATCAGTATCTCTAAGCAAAACGAGAGAAGGAACCGAACGAGTTCCATTAGCACCTAAATTAACAAAAGGTTGTTTTGGTTGATTATTATCACTCTTATCAGATTTAATAATTGAAAGAGGAGCAGGGACGCTCAACCGTCTTGGAGTTATAGTTGATGAAGGAGGTTCTTTATCTTTAGCAGGAGCTGGTAATGAGGACGGTCGTGTCGATGATTTATTTATACGAAATTGATTACAAAGAGGTGAAGTAGAATTTTTTTGTTTAAACTGATTTGGAGAATCATTATCTAATGATTGTGACGATGAAAGTTGTGAAGGAATAGGTGCTAAAAAAAAAACTAAATCTTCAATAAATTTAATAAAAATAGAGTAATGATCATAGTTATATGCTTACATTTCTTATCAGGATCATCATCTACTCGTTCATTTCCATTTTCATTTTGTTGTTTTTCCTCATTATTATCATCTCCTTTTATTTCATCCGTAGAATCATTACTTTTATTATCATCTAATTGTTTATTTTGTTGATCCAATGATGATTGTTGTTGTTCAAGGTGTCGTTGTTGTTGCATTTGATGACGATTTTGTTTGTTACGTTTCTTTTCGTTCTTTGAAGAAAAAAGTCCGATAAATGATCGACGACGAGAACCAGATTTGTTATAATTATTAATATCTTGTGTAGTAACAGGAACATTATCATTATTAGAAGAAACTGAAGATACTGACGTATCATCATCTTTATCATTGTTGGATGAATTATCATCATTATCAACCGTGAAATTATGTTTTTCACCTCGAAGTGAAGAAAATTTATGGTTAGAAACTGATGAAAGGGTAGAATTTGTATTACTAGAATTATTATTATTATCTTGTCTAATATTAGTTAAACTAAAGACTTTTCTCAATCGTTTTTTAAATGATGGTTCTTTATATATTGATTTTCTAAGATCGGTACTTGAACCACTAGCTTGATGATTTAATGTAATGTTATGTCTAAAAAATGATCGATTATGCGATTGTGGTTTTGAATTTTGAGAAATTAAATTTGAATTCGAATTATTATTACTAATTAATTGAGGATTCTCTATATGATTATTTTGATTTTTTGTATAATCATCTGAAATAGTACGACTATGACCTTTATCTAAAGATGATGATTCATCGAAATCTTTTTCATTCTGATTTTGATTATTATTAGACGTTTCAACTTTATTATTATCTAATAATTCTTGTTTTTGTTCTATATGATGATTTTGCGTTGTTGCAGGCTTTGTAGAATTTTCGGTACAAGATTTTCCTTTTGGTGATGATTTTTCCTCTGGAGAAGGATTTGGAGATCTTGAAAATGATCTTGGAGATTCAACTTTATCTACTTTCGAAGGTATTTGAATAATTAATGAAGTTGTATAATTATTCTTTATATCTGTTGTAGCTAAATTATTACTATTAATATTATTATTATGTTTATTATTAATATTATTACGTATAACGGAATTTTCACCAAAACTTGCAGCCCTTCTTCGCATTTTAACAGAAGACTTATTAATACTATTACGGTTTGTTTGTTGTGAAGGTAAATCACCACACATACTATGACGATTTGTAGAGGATGGGTTTCGCGGTAAAGAACGTGGAAAAGAATTACGTTTATTGAAAGAGGGAATATTTTTATTTGTCACACTTCCATTTTGTTGAGGTATGACGGTTTCAAAAATAGGAAGTCGTGGTAAAGGTTGTTTAGTATGTGAAGGAAGAAAACTCACTAAAGAAACGGTTTCATCGTCATATTCTGACAAATTCGAAGTTTCACTGGTTTGTGGATAATTTGCCAAAGAGACAGCCATATTTATTATTTATTGAATTATAACTTTAATGAAAACAAAAATAATGAAAGAAAATAAAAAAAAAAAGATTTTTTTTTTTTTTTTTTCTTTACCGACTACATAAAAGTTTTAATTCTATTAATTCTTTATTTGTTTAAGGCGAAGTTATGTGAAACATGTTGATTTTTTCAACGCGAAAATAAATTCAATAATGAAACACAATTTGCAGCATTTCGTCATTTAGAACTGCGGTCGTACCAAATAGGTAATAGTAGGGGAAATTGTAAATCTCTTAATGGTCACACAGAAATTATAGGTATTAATGATGATGTTATTATCAATTTAGGTGGTTGCTAATTATCAATTAATCAATTAAAATTAAAATAAGTTTCTTTAAATCCTGATGGTATATTGTTATATCACAAAATAATATCGATACATGGAAAATGTATATATATAAGACAAGCATTGACAATCGTTTATCACGTTCGTCAAGAGGGCGAACTTTAATTTGCGAGTTGTAACAGTATATAGCATTATTATTATTATTATTATTATTATTTTGATTAGATGACGAAAAATTATTATACAAAAGAACGATAAAGTGCAATTTAATAAGTTTAAGACTTATCGAAAAAAAAGAGAGAGGCTCATATTAATTAAAATGTTGTCATAGTGCCATGGTGGAATGACACAAATCGGAAAAGGTCATCTTAGTTTTTATACAAAAGTTAAATAATTATTGTCTGATTTTTTGCGAACCTTTATCGAAACTTGGATAATTACAAGTTGTCAAAAAATGCCATGTGATATTGATACACAAATTTTGCTGGGGGATTTGTTTTATATAATCATCTAGTGCATTTTAGGAAGATTCGATAAGTGTCACATTAAACATATTACGTTAGATCTTAATGTGTAAATGACATTTACACAAAGTTTATATTGTTTCTTTTCTAACTATGATACAAATTAGAAAAAAAAAATTGTTTGTGGCGCAGAGAATATTTATATGCGGGGAAATCTACCGTATTATTCGTGGGTACAATTTTTTCTTATCTTGTAACACGGAAATAATTATGGGTGCTCTGTTTATATATTTATTGTTTATGTGATACAACTTATTGACGTGTTTAATTATTTTTAAAATTTTAGTTAGTAATAAATAACCTAGAAATAGACCTAAAACTGTATAATGAGAAGATGCAATGTATCTCTCTCCCTGAGAATCTGATATTCTGATACTTTTATATATTATTTTTTTTTTCTAATTTGAGTAACGTTCACTTTCCATTTTTATCATAGTTCATTTCTTATGAATTTTTCGGTCTGGATTTTTAGTTTTTTTCTCTTCCGAATGATCTTGAAGAAAATAGCAAACTTAACAAAATTATCGTAAGATCGTATCTCAATTTATATTGTATAATAAATATATTTATTTATTTATTTATTTATTTATTTATTTATATTTATTATTTATTATGAATAGTGACATTCTGGATCAGTCACATAGTTATAAATAAACGTGATGGTTGAATATAATATCAATCAAGAAAATGTTAAGAAATTATAATTAGGAATTTATTAATCTCACTTTTACTCTAATTGATATTCAAAGAAATTTTTTATTTATAATTTTCACAGTTATATATTATAGTATGATTTGTTTATAAATAAAGTTACATATATCTACTGAACGTCTACTGTAAATCAGTTGAATGAACTTCAACTGGTATCACCAAATATAAAAAATTTTCCTTTTCCTTTCATTGAGCGTTGTTTCTTTCGGCCAGCACATTGGCTAGCCCGTGCCATATTATTTATAAGAATTACTTTTTTGACTTCTCTTTAGTTTTTAAAACTTTTAAAGTTCAACTTCTTGAACTTGTTTTATTTTTTTTACAATTTACACTAAAAGTAACGACTTTTTTTACAGTCGCAAATCCCTTTTTGAATTTCCTTTTTTTTTTCCTCTTTCTTCTTCCTTTGTAAATATTTTTTTTTTTTCCCTTTTTCTTTTTTGTATTATTTTTTCTTCTCTTTTTTTTTTTTTCTTTTCTTTTCTTTTTCTTTTCCTTCTTTTTTTTTTGTACCATTTCGTTGAGAAGTCATCGTATAAGGTTTATTTTTTGATATAGAAGAACTTAGTTTGTATTTAGTTTAGTTGTATTTTACGTTTGTGTCGAAAAATTGTACAAAAAAAAAAAAAAAAAAATTACCATTAAAGCGAAAAACCGGGGGCAGTTAGTTTTATACGGTATTTAAAAAGTAGTGTGATAAAATTAAAAATTAATAAAATGTCTCGTGAGGAAGTGACTGAAGCGGAAACGCAACAGACAACCTCAACAAATAAGGAGTCGCGAGAAATTCCTATTTCTACTACTGCCCCAAAAAAGTCCGCGTCTCATCCTAGTCTTCACGTTCAACACTCACAAAATGAACAAAGTTTGAATGCTGAATCCAGTCAAGAAATAAAAATTAATTCAGGGAGAAAACAACACAAAGACAAAAATAAAGACATTTTGAAGTCTAACAATGCTTATCAGAGCGTGTCAGGCAAAGACATTATCAATAATAATAAATCGACTAGTAATGGAAACACATCAACAAAGACTTCCAATATTATTAATCCTGATGAAGTAGATGAAATTTCTAATGGTTCATTTAATCATGATGATAATATATATAGTGTTGATACTGATCATGATCCATTTCATGAAAATGCTATTTCAATTCCTCGGAGACAAAGTATGAATGATAATTCACAAAGGTCATCGAAGTCGCATTCTACACACCAACGTCATAATTCAACACCAATCAGTTCTTCGATTAATATTATTACAACAAATACTAGTATTTCTTCTTCGCCACCATCACCTTCATCCTCTTCCAATAACAGTAACAATAACGATAATACAATTCCGGCTAATACCAACAGTAACGTGAACACAAATACCATAACATCCACAAATACAACATATTCTAATGGTATTAATATGCAATCACAAATGTACGAAGAAACATCTCCAATGTCATATCCGAATTTGAATCCAACTACTCCTTTCATGCCTGTTCCGTCTCAATATTTTACTCCATTCTTTCCAAACAATGGACAATACTTTTATGATCCTCAATACACTAGATTTGGGCGGCCCCCTCCTCAAATTCCTCCTTCAGCGCAACAAACTTTTGTTAGGTCAAACGTTTATCCTTATCAACCAATACCTGTTATTCCTCCGATTCATCACCCTCCTTATCATAATCCTTCACCTCTAATCCCTCATCAGTCTCATCCCACAAGATATGTAAATGGTGGTGATTCTGGTTTCTCTTCTCGTAGAAGTTCTCTAGATCAGATTAGTAGGACTCCAGAATTTGGTCCTCAACATACTCCTAGAATACATCAGCAAAAAAAACCTAAACAATTGGACAAAGCTCTTTGGGTTGGAAATTTACCTGATTCGACCACTTATGATGAATTAAAAGAATTTTTCGCGGGTGAAAATATGGAGGTATTTTATTAAATCATGTTCATTCGTGACATTTGACATATACTTCTTTGGTTAATTGGGACTTTAATGAATATCATTATGTACAGAGCGTGTTTCACATTAAAAAATCTAATTGTGCATTTGTGAATTATAAAACATATGAAGCTGTTATGGAAGCTGTACACAAATACAACGAAATTGGTATGAATTTTTTTTTTTTTTTTTTTTTTTTTTAGATAAAATGCTAGTTAATTGTTAGGTTATTTTTACTTATAACATTTATAACATATTGTTAATATTAGAATTCAAGGGGATTAAATTAGTTTGCCGCCCAAGGAAGGTAAACTACCATAATTTTTACTTTTTTTCAAACCAACTTTTCCTTACCGTAAATTAATAAATTCATGTTTTCATTTAACTTTCAGCAAACATCAGCCGATTTAAAATTGAAAACTGAATCATTGCCTGCTTTGGTTTCGGAAAACACGCCTCCTCCCACGCCTTCGGAAGCAGGATCAACCGCTTCTTCCACTAGATCTCGTCGGTCATCCTTGCCACCGCGTCAACGTATTCGGCAACCATCCGTTGCTTCCATGTCTCCAGCTTCTTCTGTTTCTTCGTTAAAACCATCGTCGCAAAATAGGTATTTCATTCTCAAATCGTTAACTCAAGATGATCTTGACATTTCTGTTAAGAACGGTTATTGGGCAACGCAACCTCACAATGAAGCAGCTTTGAACAAGGCATTTAAGGTGGATATTTGTTTAATTTATCACAATTATAACGTAACGTTATTAAGCAGTTTACATTATTATAGAGTGCCGAGAATGTTTACCTCATATTTAGTGCCAATAAGAGTGGAGAATTTTATGGTTATGCAAGGCAGGTTTAATAGAGTTCTGGTATAACTTCATTTTTATGATTTGTGAGTTAATACTATGAAAAAAAAAAATATTATAACAAAAATTATTAGAATGTTGAGTCCGATTAGCAAGGAGTCAACTGAGACAGTACAATGGACTCCGATCGACGAAGCCGCTTTAGCTGCTTCTTCTTCATCTCGCCTTTCACCTAATCAAGATGAATTGAAATTGCGGAAAAAGGCTCAAGATGAAGAGAATGAAGAATGTGATGATGATGTGGTTCCATCTAGGAATTGGGGAACGACCTTTAAAGTAGAATGGATCAAAGTGTATGTGATTATTTACTAAACGTACAATGAAGAATATTTATCAATACACATCCGCCGATCTGCATAATGCATATATTAGTGTTGATGGGAATTTCTCCATCAATCATTATTAAAATATCACATGTAATTCCACAAATCTGCGGATATAATTATAGAATCTGAATTAAATTCGGATAAACATTATTACTTTCATTCTGTTGGCAATTTCTAATAATATCTTTTATGTAACAGTCAAAAGCTTCCTTTCATTCGTACACGTCAACTTCGTAATCCGTGGAATGCGAATCGCGAAGTTAAAATCAGCCGAGATGGTACTGAAGTGGAGCCAGTCGTTGGAGAAAGGTTGCTTGCTGAATTCCATAAATCTCAAACAATTCCATCGTATTCAAATTTGTCTGGTCCTCTATTAACTCAGCCATTAAACATTGATGGTCAAGGTGTCGTTAGCGAAGGACAAGACAGGTATTTAAATTGTCTTAATAAACGTTAGCTGGTATGATTTATGAACTTTTTTATCTTTAGAGTGTTGGCCACTCAAAACGGTGCGCAAATACCGCCAATGATGGATCCTAATTATATGCCAAATGCTCAACCTGCATTCTTCACTCCTCCTCCGGGATATTGGCATCCGCAACCTATTATAATACCTCCATATGGTACACCTCATGCTCCTCCGGGTTATGTACCTCAACAAGCTTGGACTGCTTCTTCATCCAAAGATCAGCCTGTTGGTGTTACCCGTGTACAACCTACCCAACCTTCAACAGTTGTAGCTGGTTCTCCAATGATGTCTTTGGACCAACAACAATATGTGGAGGTAATATGGGTAAATATGGCGCCATAAGAGTAGAAACTAAGTGAGGGGTTTATTAATTGAAATTACAATTGCAACGAAATATTCTCATATATATGTATATACATTATTTTGTTTTTGTATAGGGACCCATGCAACATCCTCCTCACTACCAATCAGTTCCTACTCCTCATCTTTATCAACCTGGTGCAGTTCATTATCAGCCTGCACCACCGCAGCAATACTATAGATCTTCAGAAGATAATGTTCATGTAGATAGCCATATGACATATCAAGTATCATCACAACAAGAACAAAATATGGGCAATGACAAAGAAGGCGAACCCCATATGGTACCGACTTATCTCATGGAAGAACAGAGCGCTGAAACTAGCAATAGTGCATAGCGGAAGAAATAATATAGCTATAGTTTCTCCTTTTCTCAAAAAAATCTATGAAGGCTGCGTTGTTACGCATATATGTAATTACCCTTTCGTGATTAAAATATTCCCTTTTTTTATTCTTTCACTTCAAATTTGAAAGTTTGGTTATTTTGTGTAACTTGTGGTTTGTGTACAATATGTACAAAATGGTAGGTATTTTGTTTTCAATTCTTTAAAATTTTTAAAGTTGGCTCGTGTTTTTTTTATTCATTTGGTTTATCATTTTTCATTAAAAATTTTCTTTTCATTTACTTGTATTTTAAAAAAAAAAATTCCCTTTGAATTAATTATTCACTTTTCAATATTTTTTTCCTGGCCTTTTTTTAATGTTTTTTTCTTATTCATTTATTATTATTTTTTTTTTTTTTTTTTTTTTTTTATCTTTCATTTTCTTAATGTTTTTTATTTTATTTTATTTTGGTCAACTACAAAGATAAAAATATAATTCAAAATTTCCATATTTTTATAATTTTTTTGTATGAAAAATTTTATGTAACTTTTAGGACTTAGTTTTTTTAATGTAACGTACTAAATGATATTAGTCTAAATATTTAAAAAAGAAATAGAAATTTACATACACATATTTCTTTTTTTTTTTTAAAAAAAAAAGAAAAAAAGAAAATAAATAAAATGAAATAAAATAAAACGAGAAAAAATTTAAATTATATTTCAATAATCAATAATATACGTACATATTTTAGAAACGGATCACATAATTAATGTCTGTACAAACTTATCGAGAAAACAACTACTATAAAGTCTATAAACCTAAAAGAAAATACTACCTATTATTAAAGTTATATGAATAAACGAGTTACAAACCCCTGTAATTTGCATGGTTCCTGTAACTACCCTGTAATACGCGTTTTTAATTCGTATCAATATAACTATTATGACAAATAACTAGTGAAAATTCCTAATATTTGTTTTTTTGGTACTTGCGATTTAATATTTTTAAAACCATGAATTTTATAGGCTATTTGGCTAAGCGAACGTTCCAAAACAGTTCTGAGAAATATATCTTCCACTCAAGAACTTTTTTCGATCAATTAGAAATAAGATAAATCCACCGTTTTTTGTATAATGGAATCCTCACAAGGCGCTAAAATGGACACCTCAACGTTACTAACCTCCCAAGAAAATAATGGTGACCAAAAAATTAGAGCATTACTACGACAAAGGTCTTTGCTTTTTTGGTTAGAAGTAAATAAACGAAAAGCAAATACAATAGCGCGACTTTATGAGAAGTAAGTTAAATATTATTTTAAGAATTTAAGCTATATTTATTTAACTCGAATGAAATTGAACAGTACAGTGATTAAAGGAAAATTTGAAGCAGTAGATGCGAATGAAACAAGCTTTCGGTTTGAGAATTGGGAATCACCAGTTGGAACTTACGACCATGTAGTTATACGTGGCAGTGATATAGAAGTTTTAGAGTTTAAATTTACTAAATAATCACATTTATTTTATTCATCATTATTGTCATCTGAACTCTTGCTTTCATTTCCCTCATCTTCCTTATTCGGCTCTCCTTTTTCTATCATTCTTTTCTTTTTCTCTTCAATCTTTTGTAATAAATTCTTCGCAGTATTAAATATACCATTTGTTGGAGCTCCACAAGAATAACATCTTGGACTCTTAGAAAAATTCTGTAAAGCACATCGTTCACAGAAATAATGTCCACATCTATTAAAAGAAAAAAAAGAGCTTAGAATTGATCACAAAGATAACAAAAAGTAGACCATTATTGAATTATATAATACTTTGTAACAACAGGATTCTTGAATTCTTGTCGACAAATATAACAAGCAAATGGTAATTCTTCATCGCTCTCTTCATCACTATTCTCCACAAGAAATGCATTAGGATCTTTTTTCAGTTTTCCTTGCATTTCTTCCCATTCTCTTTCTAATTGCCATCCACTCTTATAATCTCCTCTATCGTGTAAGAATTTACATGAATCACCATACCCGCAATATCCCGTCTCTAAAATATGTATGTATAAGTCAATGAACGTCTTGATTTAAAGTAATTTGTTCTACACGTACCTTTATAATCTTTACATATGTCAGGTTGATAATCCATTCGTGAAGTCACACGAATATTTGATGGTGCCCGAATTGGCCCAGCTCTGTAATAAAAGAATTAAACAGTGTTAACATACATGAATCCTCGGAGATTTGAAAAAAATTATGGATAGGCATACTTTATTTTCGAGCTTACGGCACTTCCTGCGGCTGTGTCACGTTTCTTTATATAGGATTTATATGCATTCGCTCCTTTATAGAGATTATCATCGAGAGCCTAAATAGTATAAAGGAAAAGATTAGTAAAGCAACAATATAATAAAAAAAAAACCTAAATCTAAACTTACTTCTTCAGCGGCCAATTTTTTTTCCAATAAGGCTTGTGCATCTCTATCAGTTTCGGTATCCCATTCAGCAGATCTAGTAGCGATATCTTCAGGAACAGAAGTAACAGCAGACTTATTCGCTGTATATATATCACTAATTTCCTCTCTATCAACACGTCTCCCTTTTTTTGAAGCTTGTATAAATGGATTTAAATTATCTAATTTTCGCTCCTTCGTTATTACTGCTGAAATATTATCATCTTCATTAGACACGTTGGTATCAGATTTTTTTCGTTTTCGAATATTTTTATTACTTGATTTCTTTTTAAAGAATGGTACATTTGCCGAAGAATCGAGTATGGGAGTTGTCTCGTCTGTGTTTATTGAGTGTAAGCTAGTTGTTGAAGTATTGTCCGACATGATATCAAAGATACTCGATAATCTGATATTTTAACAGAACACTTTTTACGTGGTATATATTAATGTTTAGGATGTGCAGCATATTATTAATGGACATACAATTGGTGTAACTTATACTAATTTTAAAAAATTTGTATTCATTTGATTCGTATTTAAAAAGTGTGCGAAAAAAATGCATTTTCTTTCATTTATTAGAATAACGTAAATTTATAACACATTAATTAGTGTAATTTATATGTACAAGTCGATAGTAAATAAAATTCCCTCTAGAACGTGAATCATTATATAAAATATAAATAAAAAATTATTGAAAAATAGTTTCCTCGTGTTTTCGTTTGGCTATATAAGTACCGGGTTTAGCCATTGCTGAAGGATGTGATGACAATTCGGCAGGAACACGAGATATAGGTGATTTCATTATCATTTGCTTAAGATCATACCTTTCGAACAATTTAAGAAAAATTTGATTGAATTAAGTGTAAGAAAGATATTTAAAAAATCCAAAAAAAAAAAAAAGAAAACATACATGACATCAGCATCTGCATTAGATAAGAATGTAATTGCGACACCAGATTGACCAGCACGCCCAGTACGACCAATACGATGTGTGTAATCTAAAAAAAAAAGGTTAATACGTAACTCACTTATTACGTTAAATCTTCTATAATACATTAAAATTCGGATACCTTCGATATTCTTGGCCATATCATAATTGATTACCAATGAAACATTCTTTACATCTATACCACGACCAGCCACATCAGTAGCCACTAAATGTAAAATGAATATACTATGTCAATGCACAAATAATAAATCGAATTAAGAAAAAAAAATTTTAACAAACCTAGTATATCCATTGTTCCATTTTTAAGATGTGCCAATGCACTTTCTCTGTATTAAAAATAAATAAATAAATAAATAATTCATCTTCTACATGTAAAAGTAAATATAAACTAACAAAACCTACCTTTGTTCCTGAGTTTTGCCACCGTGTAGCGTTGTTGCACGGTACTAAATAAAATCAGATTGCCGGTTAGTAAATACCCAGGACAAGATCCAATTTATATTTGATTGCAATATACAATATTGATTATATTACCCCAAGCTTGTTTAATGCTCTGGCAAGAACATCACAACCTTTCTTTTGATTAACAAATATGATAATCGGTGGTTCAAAAGAACCTTGAAGTAGTTCTAGGAGTCTTGCTCTATAAGATATTAAATACATTTAGTCTAGTTCTTAAACCTTATAAACAAATTTTGAAGAATAATATGTTGATATTTTATGTATACGCATACTTCTTTCTGCCTTCATCATTTATCATTTCCACCCTTTGTTCAACAGTATCTACGGCCTGACCGGCTGTTCCTATAGTTACCACTGCAGGTCGTCTTAAATATCTATAAATTTATACATATATTATTAAATCCATTTACACATCATGGATAAGTTTTTTTATTATGAACCTTTTAGCCAAACGTTCTACAGCAGGAGGCATGGTAGCTGAAAACATCACAGTTTGTCTATAACGTTCTTTTTGCCCGATCTTCTTAAGCATTTCAGCCGGATTTTCTGCCTCTTCCGTATCTGGCTTCACATTTGATACAGGCAATGCGTCTAAAATTACATTTACGTCCGTTTCGAAACCCATATCTATCATACGATCAGCCTAGAATAAAACATTCAATACGGAAAAATATTGATAGATAACGATAATTTTTTAGAATATTACGTACTTCATCCATGACTACATAGGTGCATTGATTAAGAACTAATATCCTTCGGTCCAAACAATCTTTCAAACGTCCAGGAGTAGCGATAATAATTTCAGCGCCATTTCTCAAATTAAATGCTTGTTCTTCTACTGCATGCTACAGTAGATTTTGAAAAAATTTGTTAAAAACGGGGATTTCAAAAATAAAGTGCTATACAGATGTTACTTACCCCACCAACGATGGAAACACAATTGAATCCCATAGGTGCAGCAAATTTCAATGTTTCTTGTTCTATTTGCTGAGCTAATTCACGAGTAGGAGCCAAAATTAAGGCGTAAGGACCATCTGACATATTTTCCTCTGTCAATCTTGGAAGATCAGATATATATACAAGCATTGGTATTACAAATGAAGCAGTTTTACCACTTCCTAATGAAGATTAACGTTAGAAAATAACTTTTAAGAAGTAATCATAAGATATAAATTATATAAATTGTGTACCTGTTTCAGCAATACCGATAATATCCCTATTTTGTAAACCGATTGGTATAGCTTGTCGTTGTATAGGTGTGGGATCTTTATATCCAATACTATCAATAAGATTAAGTATGCGCTCCGACAAACCAGATTCTACCCAAGATCTTATAGGATTTGGAATACTGCCACCTAGTACAATTTTAAATTTTTAAAAGGTTAATCAAAAAAAAAAAAAAAAAAAAAAAAGGTATACCTTTAGTGGTAATATTGAAATCTTCCTTAAAAATACGCCAATCCCTTTCTTTCATCTCTGACAACGGTTTATCTGACCAATGACGATCATCCCACATTGTCTTCAACTCTTTACGTCTATCAATTTCCATCCTTTCCCTGGAAAGAATTACACACATTAGTTGTCTTAAAAATAACAAAAATATGCATATATAAATGAATAACTACTCAGCGCGATCTTTTTGATCAAGCGTTCTTCTTTCTTCAAGGAGCTGATTATAAAATTGAGCACGATCACGCTTTTGTTCTTTGATATCGATGCCTGCGAAATGTCCACGACCAAACATTTGTGCATTATGTTTATTTGCATACAACGGATTGAAGTCTTGAGAAGTATCTTCTCCGGCATCCCAATCAAAAACAAACTTCTTTTCGTTCATTTTACGTATTTTACGTTTTTTTCGTTCACCCCCCATATATCGTTCCTAAATTTTTATTTGTTAACCATAATGAAAGTCATAAATACTACTACTAAATAAAAAAAAAATACCCTTATAGCCTGTAATTCCTTTTCGTCTAATTTTTCTGTTTCTGCATTTGTATCTGACCTATCATTAGGACGTTTTTCACTATCTCTGTCTTTAACTCTTGACCTTTCCCGATCATAACGGTCATATCTATCGCGATCATATCGATCATAATAATCTCTTCTATCACGTCCATATCCTATAACAGAAAATAAAATTGTTTATTATACTGACTAATTATAGTAAATGAACATAATAATAATTTAAGTCGTCACCATTTAGACGAGCTTCTTCCGCTGCACGTCTTTGAAATTCTTCTTGTTGGCGCTTTTCTTCTTCTTGTTTACGACGTTGTTCTTCAACTTCTTTTTGCCGTTTTTCCAATGCTAATTTTGCTCGATCTTCTTTTGTCAAGAATTTGGGCTAAATACGAGAAGTATAGAATAATTAAATCCAATTATCATAAGCATATGCGAATCATACTTACCCTTTCATTAACCTGTTTCTCGGATTCTCTCTTCTGCAATAATTCCTCCAAAGATATTGGAACTTTCGGTTTTGATGTACCATTAGACTCCTTCGTCGAATCTTTATTATTAAGGGTTTTTTCAGAAACATTTTTTGGTTGTTCATTGTCCCGAATTTCCCGAGAATCATATCGTGCTTTATCATGACTAGGTGAGCTCCTACGTGGCAATTCACTATAATCACCACTTCTTCGACTATCCCTATCATATTCTCTCCCATATCGATGTCTGTGGTAAGAGTCGTCCCGGCGTGAATGAGGTGACCGGGAACGGTGTCTCCTAGAGCTTGAGGAAGTGTCAGCATACGACCTAAAAAAAAAAATAATTTTTTTGTTAGGTTAGAAAATGAATAAAATAAAATTCTGTAAGCGCACCTTCGAGATCTTTCAGTTCTTTCAGTTGGCATTACAAAATAGATCTGTAGACAATTAAATTATCCGTGTGAATTTTCAGTAAAAAAAAAAAATTAATTCACGTGATCTCACTAAATATTTTGCCTTTGGTTATAGTTTGGTAATGATCGTCATTTTATAGAAATGTAAAAATAAATAATTTTTCAATAATTAAAGTTCTATTATAAATGCATTTTTTTTCACATATTTCTCTTAGCTAAAAGAATTTATATTTAATATTATATTATTATAAAAATATTTAATTTGAAATTGACTGTAGTAAATCAGTAATCAGTTTATACTTTGTGCAGTTAGAGATACTAACAGTTGATTCAATTCAGTTTTAGTTTTAAAACCATGATTTTTAGCCAAAACTAAACTGATTGCAAAACTGACTAATAAAACTGAACTGCAAAACCAATTGCAAAACCAAATAAATTATTATTAGAAAATGCTAATTATAACTTTATTTAATAATAACATTAAGATAAGGAAGGATTGAAAGAAATGTTTTTTAGTATTTTTTTTTAATTAATTATTTTTTTTTCTTTTTTGTAGTATTGTCAGATAAAAAACATAACCAGACTTATGAAATTAAAGTAAGGGAGCTTGAAGAAAATATTTTTTGTCATTATTTAAATTATTTAATTTTTTTTTTTTTTGTAATATTGCTAGATGAAAAGTATGATCAGACTTTTGAAATTAAAATAAGAAAAATTGTGAAAAGTGTTTTTCATTATTATTTCTAATTCATCAAGTTATTTAAATTTTTTTCTTTTTTTTGTAATATTGTCAGATGAAAATATAATCAGACTTTTAGAATTAAGGTAAGGGAAGGCTGGGGAAGGTATTATTATTATTTTCTTTAAAAAACTTTTTACTTTAATTTTTATAGGAATGCTAGATAAAGTTAACTCTGATGCGCAAATACAAGGCTAATGAAATTGATGACAAAATTTAATATTTTGATATTATTAAATAATTTATTAAATATTTTTTATAAAAGTATTCTGTATCTTTTATATATTATGTATTTAAAAAAAAGTATCTTTTTATTAAATGATTATAGGGCTGTTGGTATATGGGATCTTTGCAATAGAAAGATACGAAACTCAAAAAAAAATAAAAATTTAATTAATATTAAATTTACACTTATTTTAGTATAAAAAACATAATTAGCATATAAAATAAATTTAAAAATTTTTTTGAGTTTCGTACTTTTCTATTGCAAAGACTCCATATAGTAATTTTTGTTTAACTGAAAAAAAAATTCATTATAAAAAAGGTCATTTTTATATATACTGTTTTGTAACTTTACTTTGTATAATGATATACAGCTCATAATTAATAAAATTTATTTAATCAAGGGTTTTTTTATATATTAATATCTATCCTATATTATATAATATTCTTCATTATATTAAGATTTGCTATAAAGAGAGATAACTGTATTCACTTTTAAAACAAATGTTAAAATTAAGTATCAATCAGTAATTATCTGATTGCTAATTATATTTTAATTTAATTTAAAATAAAAATAATCAATTGTTATTAATTTTGCAATTGACTTAAATACATTTAACCTAAATTAGAACAAATAGTTATATATTTTATATTAATTGAAGCTAAATAGTAAATTATTACTATAGTTAATAATTGATTTTTCTGGCAAAAGTTAAAAATCAGCCTTAATTTTGAATTATGTGATATAATCTTGATAATTGATCAAACTTTTTTTTAACTTTTTTAAACTATTCATACTTTTTTTCTTTTCTTTTTCATTTATTTTATCCTTTTACTTTCCTTTATTCTCTTATTTATTCTTCATCTTTTACTCTTTCACTTTTCTTTCATCCCCTTCTCTCTTTTATTAATAATTAAATTTTAATTATCAAAACTTTTCTGATTTTAATTTATTTAAAAAATATTATATTTAAAAATTTTTTTTTTATTTTTTAAAGAAATAATTCTGAAGTTGGATTTCAAAATCCTGACAGGTAACTTTTATTGAATCTTTCCAAACTATTTATTTAAAAATGTTATATTAATGTTTTTTCTTTTTTTATAGGAAAATAGTTTTAAAGTTAAGTATCAAAATTCTAATAGATAAAATTTGATATTAAAACTTCTGACTTTAATTTGTTTAAAAAACAACATCATGCATATTAACATTTTTTTTTCTTTTTTTATAGGTTATCATATTATCATAGAATTTTAATTACCATTATCCTCTTATAAGTCTTATTGATAACTAGGTTCAATTTGATGATCATGCAATTATAACTAGATATTATGATTTAGAAAAGTAGTATTTTCGCTTAAATAATCAAAGCAGACAACAGTTGTTGTGTATTAAAAAATGGTTCTAAAGTTGAATACTAGAATTCTAATAAGTAAATTTCAATTATCAAAGTTTACTAACTTTAATTTATTTAAAAAAAATGTTATATTAAACTTTTTTTTCTTTTTTTCTTATTTTTTTTTTTTAGGAAAAATGGTTTTAAATTGGATACTAGAATCTTAATAAATTAATTTCAAACTTTAAACTCTTTAATTTATTAAAAAAACTTTATATAATTTATTAAAAAACATTATATAATTTATTAAAAAAATGTTATATAATTTATTAAAAAAATATTATATTGAT
Organism: Rhizophagus clarus; assembly: GCA_015698045.1. Lineage (NCBI taxonomy): Eukaryota > Fungi > Glomeromycota > Glomeromycetes > Glomerales > Glomeraceae > Rhizophagus > Rhizophagus clarus. The sequence goes on along the minus strand of BLAL01000016.1, from coordinate 925,733 downwards.
ATTTTCTTTTTTTTTTATAGAAAAAGTAGTTCTGAAATCAAATACCAGAATCTTAACAGATAAAAAAAACTAAAAAATAAAAAAATTAAATATTTTTTTTTTTAAGAAAAATGACTTCAAGTTGAATATTAAAATCCAGATAGGTAAGTTTTGATTATTGAAACTTTCTAATTTAACTTATTTAATATCTGATATTAACCTTTTTTTTAGAGGAAATATTTTTAAAATTAGATACCAGAATTCCAATAAGTTAGTTTTAACTTTTTTTAAAACTTTGAATTGATAATTTATTAAAAAAAGTTACATTAATATTTTTTTTCTTTTTTATAGAAAAAGTAGCTTTAATTTGAATATTAGAATCTAATAGAGAAATTTTAATTTTTTGATTTTTTTTTAAAACTTTTTCTGTATTTCATATCGGCGGATTTGTTTCATCGTCCAAATATGTTAAATTTTGTTATACAATGTATTATAAAAGTTAAAGATATGCAATATAGTGATCTAAAAAAATGCATACAATTTTTAAAAAGTGCAATTCAGCACAATTTTAATTTTGGCCAGAATTAACATAATTTTAGCTAGATTTAATATACCGTAACTGGTAATATGATGGTAATGATAATTAGTTAAACAAAAAAGAAAAAAAACTTTAACACCACAATCATTAAATCTATAATTACAAAAACAATTTCACACTTAATAATTTGTTGAATAATAATTAATATCACTATAAATTAATAAAAAGGAAATTGTATAAAAAAAACTATATTTTAATTCAAAGAAAAAAAATTACACCACACTGTATACATGATTTTATAAAAAAATTAAGCCGCAATTGCATAATTTTAACTGTAATATTAATGTTATAATGCTGTATTAATTGCACATGCACTGCAATATATAAGAAAAAATGGAAAATACAGTAAGAAAGGACAAAGGAAGAATAAAGGAAAGAAGAGATAAATGAAAAGGGATAAAGGGAAGTAAAGATGATCAAAGAGAAATGAGGAAGGAATAAAAAAGGTAAAGGATAGTGAAAAAGAATGAATGAAACAAAAAAAGAATGAAAATGAATGAGAAAATGAAAGGGAATGAAAAGGAATAAAGAGAATGAAAAAAAATAAAAGAAATAAAAGAAGCAAATGGCAAATGAAAAAAAAATAAGAAGAATGAAAGAGAATGAAAGGAAGCAAAGGAGGAATGAAAATCAATAAAGGGAACAAAAAAAAGCAACAAAAGAAGTCAAAGATTAATGAAAGAAACCAAAGATCATTAAAAAGAGATCAAAGATCAATGAAAGAAACTAAAGATCATTAAAAAGAGACCAAAGATCAATGAAAGAAACGAAAAAAGTAATGAAAGAAACCAAGGATCAATGAAAAAAACAAAAAAAAAGCAACAAAAGAAATCAAAGATCAATGAAATAAACCAAAAAAACAATAAAAGAAACAATGATGAAAGGAATAAAAGATCAATGAAAGGAATAACAAAAGAACCACAAAAGATCAATGAAAGAACCATAGAAGAAACGAAAGAAATAATGAAAAAAAGAAACGAAAAAATCACGAAAAGAAGAGAAATAAAGGGAAAAAAATGAAAGAAAAGCCAGAACACCCACCCATAGAAAAAAAAAGAAAGAAAACAGTTAATATCATCTTAAAAGAAAAATAAAACAACAGGAGAAGAGACGTAAGAGACTTACTTGAATTTTCACTCATATGGTACACATCTAAAAAGACAAAAAGTTTAGTAAAAGAACAAGGGAAAGAATAAAAAGAAAACAAAAAAAAGGAGAAGAAATTAAAACTCACCTTGAATTTCTGAAATAGATAAAAACAGCCACGCCTAAAAAAAAGAACAAGTTAATAAGAGACAAAAGAAAGAAGAATAAAAGCAAAAAAAACTTACCTGTTACAGTATTTAATCCCGAAGCTAAAGGTAACACCATTAACTAAAAAATTTAAATTGTGGTTTATAATTTTCGAAAAAAAAAATTATTTTTTTATTTTTTAAAAAAAAAATTCCCTTATCATAAAACAAATGATTTTTTTATTTTTTTAAAAAAAATTTCCCTTAAAAAAAAAATGATTTTTTATTTTTTAAAAAAAAATTTCCCTTAAAAAAAATGACATTTTTTTTAAAAAAAAAATTTCACTTAAAAAAAACGATATATTTTTTTAAAAAAAATTTCCCTTTCGCCAAAATAAAAATCTGAAGTCTGAACAAAACTACTAGCATTGATTATCTATTTATAACATAAAAGGTAATATCGCTTGCCATTTACGATAAGCTTATCTCATGAAATGATATAAAAAAGAAATATGTTATATATCACATGCATTTTATCTAGTTTTGAACTGGTATAACCGGTATTATGATCTGATTATTTGGGTAAATAGGTTTTTTTTTGAATTTATTACATTTAGATAAAAAACAATTTAAAAAAATAATTATTTTTTTTTGTAGTATTGCCAGACGAAAAGCATGACCGGACTATTAGAATTAAGGTAAGGGAGGGTTGGGGGAGTTGTTTTTTTATTTAATTAATTAATTATTATTTTTTTTTTCTTTTTTGTAGTGTTGCCGGATGAAAAACACGACTGAACTATTGGAATTAAGGTAAGGGAGGGTTGGGGTGGTGTTTTTTGTTTAATTAATTAATTGTTTTTTTGTTTGTTTTTTCTTTTTTATAGTGTTGTCAGACGAAAAGCACGACCGGACTATTGGAATTAAAGTAAGGGAGGGTTGGAGGAGGTGTTTTTTGTTGTTTTTTTTTTAATTAATTAATTATTTATTTGTTTTTTTTTTCTTTTTTGTAGTGTTGCCAGACGAAAAGCACGACCGGACCATTGGAATTAAGGTAACAGGAGGGTTGGGGTGGTGTTTTTTGTTTAATTAATTATTTATTTGTTTTTTTTCTTTTTTGTAGTGTTGCCGGATGAAAAGCACGACTGGACTATTAGAATTGGTAATAAGGGAGGGTTAGGGTACTGTTTTTCGTTGTTGTTTTTTTTAATTAATTAATTATTTATTTTTTTTTTTTCTTTTTTTGTAGTGTTGCCAGACGGAAAACATGACCGGACTTTTAGAATTAAGGTAAGGGAGGGTTGGAGGAGGTGTTTTTCGTTAGTTTTTTTATTTAATTAATTAATTTTTTTTTTTTTTTTTTGTAGTGTTGTCGGACAAAAAACATGACCGGACTTTTGGAATTAAGGTAAGGAGGTGTTTTTCGTTAGTTTTTTTTTATTTAATTAATTAATTATTATTTTTTTTTCTTTTTTGTAGTGTTGCCGGACAAAAAGCACGACCGGACTATTGAAATTAAGGTAACGGGAGGGTTGGGATGGTGTTTTTTGTTTAATTAATTAATTATTTTTTTGTTTGTTTTTTCTTTTTTGTAGTGTTGTCAGACGAAAAGCACGACCGGACTATTGGAATTAAAGTAAGGGAAGGTTGGGAGAGGTGTTTTTTGTTGTTTTTTTTTTAATTAATTAATTAATTATTTGTTTTTTTTCTTTTTTGTAGTGTTGCCAGACGAAAAGCACGACCAGACTATTGGAATTAAGGTAAGGGAGGGTTAGGATGGTGTTTTTTGTTTAATTAATTAATTATTTATTTGTTTGTTTTTCTTTTTTGTAGTGTTGCCAGACGAAAAGCATGACCGGACTATTGGAATTAAGGTAAGGGAGGGTTGGGAAGGTGTTTTTCGTTGTTTTTTTAATTAATTATTAATTTTTTTTTTGTAGTGTTGCCAGACGAAAAGCATGACCGGACTTTTAGAATTAAGAACAATTAAGGTAAGAGAGGGTTGGGGTGGTATTTTTCGTTGGTTTTTTTTTAATTAATTAATTATTTATTTTTTTTCTTTCTTTTTTGTAGTGTTGCTAGACGAAAAGCACGACCGGACTTCACAATTTAATATTTTAACATTATTAAAACGATTTGTTAAATAACTTTTATAAAAGCATTCTGTGCCTTTCATATATTGTGTATTTAAAAAAAATTATCCTTTTATTTAATGATCATAGGGCCATTGGTGTTCTGAATCTAATGATATAACTTTTACTATTCTGTTTTACTGAGTTTTACCGAATGTAAAATAAAATAAAAGTATATCGATCATAATATGACTTATCTGCAGCAAATGGAATTCCTTGAGACGCGGGTATGTTGTTTCTTTGGGAAGAATATCAGAATTAACTTTAAGAAATGTTCTAACGTTTCTTCTTTTTTAATTTTTGTAGGTGATGAGTTCTCTGGGCTTATTGGGATACAGGTATATTGTTTTTGTAGAAAGGCAGCGTTCACAAGGCTCTGTAACAATGATCATCTATTTAAAAGTCAAAGCTTTCGTACTGGTGGATTTAAATATCATGAGATTTCAATGTCAGTTAAATGAATTTTAAAATCATCGTCAGTAAATAATATAAAGGAAGATTCTTTGTCTCCATATTTTAAAAACAATTTTTAAAATTAAAAATTATTAAAAGATAATGAAAATTTTAGTTATTTCTTTATTTTCAAAATTCTTTAAATATGATGGCAAATTTATACGAAACCCAGTTATTTTTGCTGCCTTATTTAATTATTTTACATCAATAAAAAGCTTTTGGAGAATAAATAATACCATTAACAACTACAAATAACTACAATCACTGGTCAAAATCAATTCTATTGGGTACATATCAGGGACTTATATATCGGCGGCTAATCGGATAAATATCGGGTATTTTTACACATCGAGTACCCGATTTATTACACTTCAAAATATGCCTAATTACCAAGACCCTGATATCTAAACTATTGGTCACCGATATGTTATTTAATATATATCGGGCACAGTTTTATCTTACACATATCGGGTACCCGATATGTGATACAAATTTTAATACGTTAGATTTCATATTATATAACGTATTAAGAAATTTTTTAGAGTTTACTTTCTTTATAGATTTTTCTTTTTAGAAATTTTTAATTCGTTTAATGTAGTTAAAAAATTTTTATTGTCTTATTTATTGAATGCATTATCAAGTTTATAAATTTTTTGTAAAGTGTTTAAAAGTATAATTATTATTGTTAATATTTTTATTTTATTACGTATTTTATTACAATAAATTAATAAAAAAGTTACAGTCATTTATAATACAATTTTAAGAAAAGTTTGCTCAAACTTTTCTTAATCGTGATCACGTTAGGATCAAGAGGAACAAGGGAAACTGCAACCTAAAATAAATAAAAGAAACGTTAAACTGTTTCTTTAATATTCAAAAAATATCCCTCCCTCATTTCAAGTCCGGAGTCCAGCAATCTGAAAAAAATAAAGAAAGAAACATTAGTAACGTTTCTTTAATATTAAAAAAAAATCCTCCACCCTTTCTAACTTACATTCCCAAGTCTGGTTCATCCAAGAAGGCCGGCAACCTAAAAAAAATAAAGAAAGAAACGTTAGTAACGTTTCTTTAATATTAAAAAAAAATCACCACCCTTTCCAACTTATTTCCCAAGTCCGGTTCGTCCAAGAAGGCTGGCAACCTAAAAAAAATAAAGAAAGAAACGTTAGTAACGTTTCTTTAATATTAAAAAAAAATTCCCCCCACCCCTTCCAACTTACATTCCAAGTCCGGGAGTCCAGCAACCTAAAAAAAAAATAAAAAAAAAATTATGGTTTAGAAAACCGTAAAAATAGATTGATCATGATAATCAATGATCGTCAAATTAAATTAAAATGCCGAAACTATTGCATGTAAACGCCAAAAGGTTTTGGCAGTTTAGCAAAAATGAGTTTGATCACGTATTTTGAAAATGTGAAAGATTATTTCAAGATTTTATATTGTAAATTGATAGATTAGTTCTCTCAATTTGATCTATGGAAAGATTTTAGTAACATTTTGGAAGAATCAGCGGTATTAGATCTGTCACGCCTAAATGTACCTTTTTTAAAAATTTATTGGGGACATTTCATCATTACAATATATTATATAATATATGACGACAGATTGTTTATTTAATTAATACTTTAATAAAAAAAAAATGAATGTTTATTGAATAAAAGCAATTTATTATAATAAGCTTTAATTACTTATAATTGAAGTCGAATTTTTTAATTTCAGTTGAATATAGGCCGATATTAAATCAAATTATAAAATAGTAAAAATATTAAAATAATAATTAGATGACTATATAATATATATATTTATTTAATAAAAAATAATAATAATAAAAGATAATAAAAAATAAAAAATAATAATAATAAAAATAATAAAAATATAAAAATATAAATAAAAAATAAAAATAAAAATAAAATATAAAAAATACAAAATAAAAAAAAAATAAAAATAATTTACGGATTCCAAGGCCGCCGATGCGCAGTGTTTCTACGCCGCCTACGACTGTGGTGGTTCCCTAAGAAATATATATAAATTTAGAACTTAAATAACTTAAATATAAATTAAAAAAATTCTTAATAATTACCAGGTCTGTCCCAAAACCTTGTGCGGAACTGCCTATAATATCTTTCTCCTTCCCGGGACCACCTTCCATTTCGCGCACCATTCCTCCATTCACAGAAATTCTAAAAATGTTAATACTATTAATTTTTTATTTTTTTTTATTTTTTTTTTATGATTTATTATTATTTTACTAACATTAAAATTCCTGACCAAGTTTCTCCACTTTCTTTCTACCTGTTGGCCAGTGAACCTCACGCAGAACCGTCTCCGAATTCTTCGAGCTAGGCTCTCCCAGAATTCGGAGCGGTCCCTCCCGGGTATGTCATAGTAGTAGTTGTTCCTTCTCCTTTACATTATTTATTTAATTTTTAGATCAGGAAACGTAAGAGAAAAAAAAACTAGAATATGATCAAAGTTATTTATTAGTTTTCATTTAATTTTTTACCTCCTATATCTTATTAAATATTCAGTTATTGCATCAGTCCAATTTGCGGGCATTTTAAGAAAAAGAATATATAATAATAAAAAATAACGGCAACAAATTTTAAGAAAAAGAATATATAATAAAAATAACGATAACAAATTTATTGTAAGAAAAAAAAAAAGATGAAACCTCTTTTTATAAACAATTTTTTATCACCTTGTATTATTATATTAATTACCCTTCAAGAACATTTACGAAAATTGTTCTAATTTCTCAAATATGTCATGATTGTTATGATCTGTCTTCTTTATATTAATTATAATACAGATACGGATCTACAATACAATCAATCATAATGAACAAGTTAAACTTGACCTAAACTCAATTGTTATGATCGTGATTCCAAAATATCAAGATAAAGGTCTTTTTTTTAATTATATATCAAATCTAAAAAAGGTAAAATCTAATAATACAGATACGTAAATAAATAGTGTTTTTTATTTTGGTTTATAATAAGCTTTTGCCAATTATAGACTACAAATAAAACAATTACAGATCTACAATACATTACACAAAGATCTTGAGCGAACGAGTTAAACTCGAGTTGAACTCGAGTTCAACTCGAGTTCAAAGCGAACAATTTAAATTCCAAATAAAATATCCAAGATTAACAAAAAAGTTGGTAACGTTATAATGAAATCGGTAGTAAAACTTAATTTAATCATCTTTAATTAGGTATAAAAATTCTGATAAATTTAATAAAATCAGTAATTTTTTAATAATTTTATCAACTCAAGTTGAGCACGAATAGTGAATAATCAAGTTTGTGCTGCTTCGCTAATATTTGACTTGTGTATTCGATAGGTGACCGATTTTGTGGCTGATGTGGCTGAATATAATATTACCCAAATAACCAATAAAAATTGATAATTTTGTTGATCATGTGATTGTACGATCATGGTTTAATTATTTATTTATCGTATTTTTTTTTTTTTTTTTCAAAAACTTTTTCTCTCTCTCTCAAATTTTTACTTTATTGTTTTGTCTAAAAAATAAAGATAAAGGTATATTTTTTGTTGAAATTTCTTTTCCCATTATTATGTTATTTATAATATTACCCAAATAACCAATAAAAATTGATAATTTTGTTGATCATGTGATTGCACGATCACGATTTAATTATTTATTTATCATTTTTTTTTTTTTTTTCAAAACTTTTTTTTCTCTCTCTCAAATTTTTACTTTATTGTTTTTGTCTAAAAAATAAAGATAAAGGTATATTTTTTGTTGAAATTTCTTTTCCCATTATTATGTTATTCTTAACACTCTTATTAATATATTTTTCCAACGTATTTCTTCTCACTAACGTCCTAAACAATGTTCTACTATCGAGTTTTTTACTTTATTGGTTTTTCTAAAAAATAAATACAAAGGTACATTTTTTGTTGAAATTTCTTTTTCCATCCTGTTAACACTCTTACTAATATTTTTTTCTAATGTGTTTCCTCCTACTAACGTTCCTACTAACGTTCCTACTAACGTTCCTACTAACAATGTTCTACTGTTAAACATTTTTTATTTCTTACTTTTACTAACACTTCTACTAACATTAACACTAACATTAATACTTATACTTTATATTTTTTTTTATTGACGTTCCTTTTCTACTTCTACTAACTTTCATACTAACATTAATACTAACACTTTCTAATGTAAAAATTTTTTTATTAACGTTCCTTTTCTTTTGCTAACACTTCTACTAATATTCATACTAACACTTTTATTACTAACATTTTACTTTCTTTCAAATTAAATAGATATAATGAAATGAAAACAAGCAAACAAGTGAACATTAATTGTAAATTTGTGTAAAGAGTAGTGAATTTTTTTTATAATATTTTTGTATAATATTTTTTTTATTATCGATTGAAAATATAAATAAAACTTTCAGTAATTACAATTAAATGAATTAAATTACTTTTAAATTACAATTGTATTAAAATTATAAATCTACTACTATTAATGCCCCATAAATGCTATACTTTTCGGCTATCCGATATGTGTGAAAATTATGAAATTATGCTTATATTTCAAATACAAATAGGATATATATCGGGTATATATAGGATACTTATTAGCACTATCCGATAAGTGTATAATATCTGTCCGATATTTTTTTAAAATATATCGGGTACCCAATAAATCTATGATATGTAATAACTACCCAATATGTATGAGAAATGTACCCGATATGTACGTTATATGTCACCGATTTTCTGCATCCGACGGGTACATATCGGGTACCCGATATGTGTAGTATTATTAAATAGCATACACATATTTCACACATATCAGGTACATATCAGGTACCCGATATGTACCCGATATGTACCCGATAGCATCAATTTTGACCAGTGAATTGTATTCATAAAACTTTTATTTGCAACTGGTGTAAAAAGTGATGGGTTCTTAAAATAGTTGATGGGTTATAAAAAGTTATTATTATTTTAATTTTTAAGTATGAGTTGTAAAAAATTTTTTTATTTTCCGATTATTCTACATAAGATTGATAAGATGAATGTGTAACACAATCGTATTTTGCACTGTTTACTAATTTTTTATTAAAAATTCTTAATTTAAGCTAATTCTAAGGATCAGCGCATATGTTATAAAAAAAAGCATTTTTTTTAATAGTTTTTTTTTCTTTTTTTAGAGAAAATGACTTTAAGTACTAGAATCCTAATAGATAAGTTTTATCAAAATTTATCAAAACTTTTTTAAACTTAATTTTTTTAAAAAAGTTTTTTTTTTAAAACATTTTTTTTTTTTTTAGAAAAAATAGTTTTAAAATTAATTTTTCGAAACTTTGAAGTATAATTCATAAATTTAAAAAAAAAAGATTTTTATTAACATTTTTTTATTTTTTCCTCTTATTCACTTTTATTTTTAACAATTTTTTTAAACAACCAGTTTTAACAAAGATTTGGTAAGTAAAAATAAAGTTTTAATTTTTTTTGTTATTTTAACAAACATTAGTTAATTATTTATTTTTACTTTTTTAGATTTTTTTTTCAAACTTCTTAAAGTAAATACCAGAAAGTAATAATTTTTTTTAATTTTTTTTAAATTTAACCAATATTGCTAAATATTTATTTTTTTTTTTGTAGGAAAATTAGTTTTAAAGTTAAATACCAAATCCTAATAAGTAAATTTCTTTTTTTTATATGAAATATATAAAGATTTTTTTTACATTTTTCTTGTTATTTATTTTTGTAAGAAAAATCACAATTCTAAAATCAGGATACTGGATTTTTAAGTAAGTTTTAAAAAAATTTAAAAAATTTTTGAAACTTCAAAAAAATCCCATTTTTTTGCTTCTATTTTGTAAAAAAAACTGATTCTAATTTGAAAAGTGGATTTTCAAGTAAAGATTCAGAAAAAATTTAAAACTTTATTAAATATTAAAAATTTATAATTTTTTTTTATTTGTTTTATTGTAAGAACTTTAGATAGATATACTGAACTAAGTTAATAGCTTTTTTTTAGTTTTTTTTATTTTTACTAATGACAGTTTATTTATTTTTATTTTTTTGTAGATTGATTGATTCTTTAACTTTTTGAACATATGAATTTGATAGGAAATTTTTTTATTTTATCTTTTTTATGAATCGCTGTTAAAATATCATTTATTTTAATTTATTTTTCATTTTTTCTTTAGATTTCAGAGTAATATTTATCAATAAACAAGCTAATTTTATAATAATTTTTATGAACTTAGTTTATTTTTTAATTTATTTTTTTGAAAAAGAAATATTTTACTGAATTTTTAATTAAAATCATAAATATTACAAATAATTTCTTTTTATTTTTAAGAAACAGTTTATTAATATTTTTCTTATATTTTTTTAGGTTTTAATTAAGTTCTTAAAGGTTTTTATTATTAGATGTATATAACAAATTTTTTTTAATACTATATATAGAAATTTATAATTTTTATAATATCTTCATATAATATATGTAATTAATAATAAACAATAAGGTTAAATAAATAATAATAAAGATTATTTTTTTTTTTTTTTTTTTTTTTATAGTCAAAAGAAGTGCTTTTATTACTGAAAAAAAATAGAAAAGTATACAAAAGATCAGTATGACAAAGTCAGCCCGTTCCTCACATTAGGGTCACAAACTATCTTATAACTACTATATCCTTAGCCTATTCTCTTTAGTGTAATAGGAAGTCTAGTTATAGAATTGTTCAAGAAATAAAGGAACGAAAAAAGAAAAAGAAAAATTCTACGATCTAATAAAATAAAATAATATCACGTAAAGCGAATGCTAAGCATTACAAGAAGTTAGTATGGAATTTTCTATCTATCCCTCCCAACTAAACTAAACATAATGTTCTAATAATACCTTCAGCCCAGTGATTAAATATTTTACATCAGGTTTTTTAGACTAGTCGTTTCTTGAATGATCAATCTTCTTGGTAGAACGTCTAGATTTAGGAGTTTTATTATGATCGTTCTTGCGGTTATTAGTATTTAAACCTGAAAAAGAAAAATTAGACCCATTAGAAGTCCTGGAAGACTTCTCTGCATTGCCAATTTGAGCAGATCTACGTAAATTCTTGAAGTTGGGGGGTAGAATAACGGCACCAAGAGAGTCTAACGTCATTCTAAAGCTAAGGGTTATTTATGCGAGTGGAAACGTGATCCCAAGTGTCAAAGTAATCTATCAACTTTCTGGATCCATCAACTTCTTTAACTATTTTAAAGGATTTAATGCCACTATCCAACAAAAATTAGTGAGGACGTCCATTTGGGAATAAGGAGGCATCCATCATATCTTCTGGAAGATTGTACATGACAGCTTAGAACTTTTCTTGTTGTTTTCTTTCTGAGAGGTTCCAGGAAGCAGGGAACCATCGAACAAGGATTCCTCTCAAGTTGACAGTCCAGTCCCCTCCATTATAGCATTTCAAGCACTCGTGGTTTGGAATCAGTCTAACCCTTACGGAAAGATACTTCTTGTGCATCCTGGTAGTGACTGATATGACTTTACCTCATTATCTTAAATTGGCCAACAGAGTATAATTATCCTATTTGGCCAGAATATCATAGACTACAAGATCCAATAAATGTGCTTGTTCTTGATCTTGAGGAAGATAGCCAGTGATGATAACATTTCTATTTTTTAACGTATTGTCTGTCTCTTTCTGTTTTAGCTTTTTTTCATTGTCTACAAGCGTCGATTGTGATTTAGAATCTCGCTTCAATTGCTGCTTGTAGGGTGTGGAAGGGGGAGAAAGTAAACTTTGATTAAAAGTAACCGTCCTTGAGTCAGAAGGTTTAGAGGGTGTATACTTAGAAGATTCCGTGCTAAAAGTGGGTACCACTTATTCATCCAGTCCAGAAGGAGATTGAAGTTACAACTTTTGTTTCTCCTTACGGGCCTTTTTTTTAGCACTCCTTTTTTGAGATTTGGTCAAGGACATGACAGGTATGGGTGTGATATTACGTGAGGGTGTGGCGAGTAATTCATCGACATCATCTAATGATCCTATCAAATTTGTGTCAAATACATTAAAATTCATTGACGCGTCTGATTGGTGCATAGGATCCCCTAGATCTTCCTTATTGGAAGATTGTTTGCTTGCGTACTCTAACTTCCAGCGAATTTCAGAATCCATGAGAAAAATTTCCTGGTTTTCATCGTCTAAGAGAAAGAGATTAAGAAAAGTAGCTAAAAATTGAGCTATAATAGGAAAACAATCGTCTCTATGAATATTTCGTGACAACTTATCTATAGGAACCATTTGTTCCTTATAAGTACTGAGAAACTTGTCTATAGCTGAGGGGTTCGTAGTTATTATTAAGCTAAAAATAGTTGAAGGGTTTCTCTTGATGAGTCCTAAGATAAAGTCTACTATAACATCATGAAAACAGTTGGAAGGTATACTCTTTAGAGCAGTAGTAGGGGGTAACTTTAGTCGTAAAAGACATTGTTGTAATTTTTGAGACTGGGTTGGTTAGCAAAAAGCCTTTCTTCATGATGAAAATAAAAATTTTTCTTTCATGAAAATTTGGTTCACAGATCTGTAAGAAAGAGTTTTTCTTAATATTAACTCATAATAAAGATTATTATTTTAAAAAATTTTGAATATTCAATATTGAATTAATTATAAAATTATACAAATCAGTTTATTTTTATTAATGAAAATTATGTTAAAATTTATCAATTGGTATGCCAATAGTAGATAATAGGAAATATTCTATTAGTAATTAATATAATATATCTGATTATACCCTATTTAAATATCCTAATTGAAACCTTAGTGTTTTCCTTTTACACTATTTTTTGATAGCAATTGGAATTTTAAAATTTAATAAATAAAAAAAATAGGAGATCAATTAGGTTGAATCCAGTGATCCAAATTCTACCCGATTAATTCTTTATTTAATATCATTTGACTAATGAAAGTAAATAATAATAAAATATACTTACAAAATTTCTTATATTTTATTCTTTTCTTCATTAAATTTATTAATAATATTATTATATAAAGTATTTACTAATAGAGTTTTAATAATAGGATTAAATATATGAAATAAAAGTCTAAAGTATTTATTTTCTATAATTGTAAAAGGTTAATTATTACAAATAATCCATCTGATAATAAAATCTCTTTAAATATAATACTAAATTTTTTTATTAATATTAAATAAAAAGTATAAAATACAATATAAAAAAAAAAGAAAAATAAACATTTATAAATAATTCTTTTTTTACAAATTTATTTATTTTGCCACTTTTTACTTTTATTTCAATTTTATTGGAATTTGGATCCTTATTAAATAAATTTTATACTCAGTATATTGCTAAATTAAAAAAATATTTTATAATAATATATACTTATCTACAATAATTATATTGTAATCATATAAAGCTATAGGTTCTTATTAAAGAACCTGCACTTTTGTTTAAATTGTCATTCATTTCAAATAGAAAAAAAAATAATCAGATAATTAATCATTTTAATATTTAAATAAATTTACTATAATATAATTACAGATTTTAAAATATTAATCTAAGTTTACTTAAATTGAGTCAAATATTAATTTAATTTAGAATCAATTTGAATCAGAATTGACCAGTGATTCAAATTATTATAATGTAATGAAAAATTCTCAATTTGACTTGATTTGCAAGTTGATTTAAATTGATCTGACTTGTTTAAAACTTTATTTTCTTTGATTAAATTTAGTTAGTTTTTAATATTTCTTTTAATATTTACTAATTTTTAAAATATCTATAAGCTTACAATTTTTCTTAATTATTATAACTAATTTAAAAACTTTAATTTTTTTAAATTTTTTTAGTTTAATCTATCATGTACAATAACTTACAACAAAAAAAGTAATTTTTAAAAGGATTATATTATTAAAAATTACTATTTGAAATTATTTTTGTTATTTACATTCAATTAATAATTACTTTTTCAAAAATCAATGAATAAAAAGTCCACTTAAATTAACTATCCATTTATTATAATTAAATTATAATAAGTAAAATAAATTAAAGCTTATTTTAAGAAAAACTGGTTGATATTCTTATTGGTTTAATATTTGTCACTATTGTTTTATTTTACATGGTAATCTTAGTTAGGAGTTTTATTGCATTTTAAATAGCAAAAATATTGTATATTATAACTAAATGTATATTATAACTATTAATAGATTTATAATTAATTAAGATTTAGTGAAAAATCTGTTAATATAATTCTTATTTTTTTGCTTTTTCTTAATATTATTTACTTGAGAATCATGTAATATATTTTTTAAAAAAAGACTACTGTAAAACTAGCTTTTTAATTATTTTACTAAAGAATAATTTTATTGTACTACTTTTAAAATAAAATTATTGAATTTATTTTTTTAAAATAAAAAAATAATTATATAATGTAATATAAAATTGATTAAATAAAAAATAGTAGGATAACTAATGCATTTATTTATAAAATAAATAATATAATATATATTATTTACCTTTTGTTTAATATATTTAAAAAAAAATTTTATTATATATTTGTTAATTTTTTCTTAATAGGTAAAAAAAATATAATTAATATTAATTAAATGCCTAAATTTTAATTAATTAATACTATTGGTTAAATGATACTAGTTAAATTAAAAAATACATAAAAATAATGTATAATAAATCATATAAAAAAAAAAATTCTTTAAAATATTATGAATCTAAAAAAATTAATAATCTAATAAATTTCAATTTAAATAAATTAAATAGAATACAGCCCCTGAATATGATGATTAGAATCTCATCGTGATAATTGATGTGATATTTACTATGTTTACTAGTATCAAAATAGTCAAAGTGTACATAGTTACACTTATATTACTTAGAGAAATTATTCTCAAAGTATATGAAACAGTTATTTTAATGTGATATCTTTATATTAAGGATCATATTAGGATTAGCAAATCATCATATGCAAACATTATTTGCTTAATTTTTTATTAATTAAAGTCCAGATTAAAACCAAATTTTTTTATTTATAGAATTAATGTTTTCTAACAAAAATAAGTTAATTTCATATGATTTAAATTATTAGTTACAAAGGAAACTAAATTAAATTATTATAAAAAATAATTTTAATTTTATATTATTATTTACATTTATTTTCTTAATAATCAATAATTTGAATTGCATCAAAATTATTTTAAATATATTGTAAAGGAATGTTTTTTTATAATACATACAATTTTTTTGCTTCATTATGACTACTGATGTTAAAAATTTAATGTGTATAATGATTTATAAATTTAAAAATAAAGATGATAATTTTTAAATATTTAAAAATATGTTTATACTAGTTTTAAGAAAATAATATCTATAAAACCAAATATTAAAATTTTAATATTTAATAAAGTATGTTATGAATTTTTTATATTTCTTAACATACTGTAAATATTAAAAACTAAAAATAAGTTAATTTATTTAATCAAAAAAAAACTTAATTCTATTATATTTATAATTTACATTCTTATTTTTTTTTTATAAATACAATTTAGTTAAAACTTTAAACTGGTTTTCCATTCAGTATAATCCTTGAATTAAAAAATATATATATACGTTTATATATTTTTCTGCTATATAATTTTAGTATATTTGAATTTAATTAAATAATTAAAATTCAATTTAATTATATATTTATGTATTTAATTAGTTAAAATTATATATTAAAATAAGAAATTCTATAAAATATATTACTAAGCAAATTTAAATCTAATATATTTCTATATTATTTATTAATAAATAGAATGTTTGATAATGATTTTAACCATTTCAGTAAACCAGATTTTTTTATATTAACATATAGATAATCTAAAAATAAATTACTATAGTAACCTATCAATTTTCTCGGACAATGTGATCAATACTTCTTGGCATTAATTTCCTATTGTATATTACTAATCAATAAATGTATTTATTTATATTGTTATTTTAAATTTTTTTCGCTAAGATTTGTCGGTTTGTTTCGTTTAAGATCACGAGAACATACAAGAAAATAAAGAATATTGTTTTATTTATTTATTATTAATTAATAAGAAATACAAGTAATAAAATTTAAAGAATAATTTAAATGCCATCCGTCAAAAATTATTACAAAAGAACCTGATTTATATTGTTTTTAGATTCGAGTAACACGAAATTTTTTCTTTTCTCCGTAGGAGGGGATTACAAAGAGAATCTTCAACTTACCGAACAATAAATCAATAATTTTCTTTCAAAAGTTTAAATCACCTTTTTTTTTAACAACGCCAACCCAAAAAATTATTTGAAATATTGGAATAATCACACATATTTGTTTTTTTTGTAAGTATAAAATCTTGTTGATTTGCAAGAAAAGAAAATATATATATGCAAAGAAAAAAAAATATGTGCAATTAAAAAAAAAAAAAAATTTGTATAGTAAGGTAAAAGGAGATATCCCAAAGTTATGTATAAGAATAACCCACAAATACGAAAAAAAAAGAAATTGTAAAAAAAGGAAGGGGGATATGAATATTATTAAATGAATTGCAGATGTAATACATTAAAAAAAAATGAATGAAAGTATATATAAAAATCTTTAAATAAAAAAGGTTGTGTGTGCAAAGATTACAAATGTTAACCAAAGTTACCTACGAAAATTTTGCTTTGGTGGATAAACAATCAGCCGTTTAAATAAAAAAAATTTAAATTATGGGGAGTTGGGAAAATAAGGGAGGAAACCCAAACTTTTCTAAAGAAAAGGGAGAGAATCTATTTTGGTGATGTTACAATAATTATTATTAAATAACAAAATTATAATATTATGTATAATAGATTTAAATAAAATGTTTATGCACGTCAATCAATAGTTCCTAAGAAGAAAGATAGCGGCGTACCAGCCCGCTTACCCGTTTCCAAAAAAAAAAGTCTACAAAATTATTCACAAAACCTATAATATTAAACATAAAAAAAGGACTCAAAGAATCTACATATGTGCATCCCACAAATGAGTCATATCTATCATCGGCGGATCATATGGAGGTGAGGGATACATTTTTTGTTGTAATTGGAAATCGCAGAATGCACTTAATTCTTCTAATTTTTTAAAAAAAAAAAAATTAATAATTAAAAATAATAAAAATAAATAATAAAAATAATAATAATCATAATCTATAATAAAATATGATAATGTATAAATACAATACCATTTAATTGATCTGGATGCTGATCAAATGATAGATGTAAAGTATTTGGGTCAACAATATGATGTTCTATAGGTGAAATATCCATTGCGTAATTATATTCTGATGGTGGAAAATTGTGTTGATCAAGTATGGAAGCGGGATACATCAAATCTAACAAATTTAAATTTAAAATAAATTATTGCATATTTAAAAATAAAATAAACCGCTTGTGCGTAAAAATAATATGTGAATATACAAAGCATATAAAACATATACATACTCTCATATGGTAAGCATGGTTGCTGTTGTTGATGATGATGAGTTTCGATAGGCTGGTTTATTTCGGTATTTTTACTGTCTATCACTTCTGACGTTTCTAAATCGTAATCTTCCTCAGTGTTCCCGTTACTGATATCATCGTCAGAACGACATTCTTCTGTTTTTATTTGAATATCGATGGACTTTATTGACTCTTGTGCGTTGGTAGATGTGGTGGTGTTATTATCAGCTTCGATCTTTATCTCTGGTGAATTTTGATTTTTACCGCTGCTGATTTTAGCGTCCTCCTTCGCTTCATCAGCTTGTTGAGATGTAGAATGTTTTGATTCTTCGCGTGGTGGATAAGGTTCTAACCCTAACTTCTCTCTTAATTTATTAATTTCTTCACGTAATAAGTCATTTTCGTTGCGAATGCTTCGCATCTCCTTATCGTGCAATTCATCTTTTTGGCGGGCATTATAAATAAAATCTAGAGATTTTTGCACAATTATTGACTTTGAAGGTCTACGAACTTGCGCTAAGGAAGGGAGAGCGTGAGCAAGCTCTTGAAATTTTGTGTTTAAGCATTCTCGTCGTGCCCGTTCGACAGCGTTGTGATTGGCTCTTCTTTCAGCTGAATTTGTGTTCCTTAAATTATTAAAATTTAATTAATTAAGTATATAATATTATATGAATCAAAAAAAGGCCATTGTTTTTCAGAATATGTAATATGTTTCTTCAAATCCAAACTTACTTCTTTGCAGCATTTGCGACTAAAAATTTCAAGTGTTTTGAAAAAAATAGTTAGTTAAGAACAAATATTTCTTATTTCTTCAACTTTGGATGAGAAAATAACTTAAATAAAGTATGAACAAACACCCTTTAAATAAAAGTAAAAGAGGTAAACATACTTGAAGGTATCTGAAAGGTAAAGTTTGCACAACCGTTTGGATGATGATGCGAAGGCATTCGGCTGGTTATGGCGTGTAAAGAAGGAGTTGGTGGTGTGAAGCTGATAATGGTTCCACCGTTGACTGTCCCCATGATTTGGCTGATTGTTTATCGCTTATACATGCAAAGAGGGAGGAAAGCCTGAAGGACGCCGAATGCCTATAGGAGGTTGTTAAATATTAACGGCCGCTAGCCAGTGCACAACCAAAACAAAATTAAAAAAACGATGAAAAGAATGAGGAGAATTGAGGCAAGGTGAATGGCCTTTTATTTACGGGGGGGAACAACCGAGCGATTACGCTCTTTGTACAACTCAGTTTTCTTTATTAATACTAGTGGTAATCATTGATTGAGTTGATTAATCCCTTTTTGTTTTTTTTTCATAAAAAAAAAAAATAAAATGAAACTATTTTTTTTGTAACTTATGTGATACTATTTATTAAAGATAAACATAACTGTTACGGGCAATTTTTTAAAAGTACCCTTGAATTCTGATACAATAAGCTAAACAGGAAAAAAATTTGTTAATTTTATTTATAAAAAATTAGTTATAGGGATGAAACGTTACAGCCTCCTTCCTCAATTATCATACTGAATATTCTACTAACAAATTAAAAACTAAAAATGGAAAGCAAGTAATTTAATTTTTGGTCAAAAATGCGAAAGAAAGAATGAGGCAAAATGATGAAAACGTAATAAGACAATACGATGTGAATCGAGGCTTAACTCGATGGGCTTAGAACTTTTTGGTAAAAGATATTCGGATTGGATTCTTAAATAAAAAATTAAAAATTTTTAATATTAATAAAATAAATAAATAAATAAATAAAATAAAATAAATAAATAAATATAAATTGTTCAATACTAAAAAAAAAATATTTATAAAACATAATAATAAATTATTAATCATCCTATAATAAAAAAGATAAAATAATAAGAGATTTTTAAATGATACTTGATTTTTTGAAAGAAAAAGCTGCGGTTCGCGGATCGAGCAAATCAATTACTGCGCAGAAATTACGAAATTTTTAATTTTTTTTTCTTGAAAGAAATTTTTGGTAAGATCTACGAGCTTTTATAATCTTATTTTAAATTACTATAAGATTTTTTCTTTTCATTGATTGGTTTTAAGTTTTTCTGATCCATGGTGTTGGAATCCGGAAAATGATTTCGATGATTTAAAAGATATCGGAAACATATCTTTTAGTACAAAATGAGAACTCTTAATTTAACGTACATTTCGATATACCGTAAAAGTCGAATATTTGTATTATATTTTTAATACTGCATATTTATTTACTATTGTTGATCATCTTTATAACTACTCACTTCCGCTGGAATTTTAAAATGGTTCTTTTTTCTTCTACAAACAACGGAAAATCTATCGTTGATACTTGGAAAAAATGATAAAAATAAATTAAGTTCTTTGTTTTTCATATTTTCGTGTTGCAATATCTGATCGTTGTTTCATGTTGAAATCCTTTATTTTACATTATATCTATCGTAAGTAACTTGTAATACATACAAATTTAAATTTTTTTCCAAGTAGAAAGTCAAAAAATCAGTGATACTGATTTCGGAAATCATCGGGTAGTAACTTTATTTTGCATAATCTTGAATAAATAAACTTACATTCAGGATTGTCACGGAAATTTTATGGGCTATTTATTAATTTATCCTTTAAGACTAAATATGGATAAAATAAGTATTATTTTAAATTAGTGCTGCGCTCAAATATATTTATTTAATTATTAAAATTTTCTTTTTTTTTTTTATTTAACAAATTTATTATAAATAAAAGAATATTTTAATTGTAATTCAAAATTTTTTTTTTTTTGCAAATTATATAAAACTTTATATATTAGTCTTACATTCTATAATAAAATCTATGAAGAAAAAATATTTTTTTTTTATTTGCTTTATAAGTTTACTTAAATTAAAAAATGGTTTTAGATATTATTTTTGGCTTATTTAATAAAATTTTTTTATTTTTTTTTTTATTAAATTATATAATACAATAATTCTAATTAAAATTAAATAATTAATATATAAAATATTTTTTTAAAATAATAAAAATTTACTTTAAAATTTATTATATATCTAGTTATTTATTTTTTAAAATAAATAAATATATATCTTACTTAGAATAAAATAATTAAATCTTATATAATATATTAAATCTGATTTGATTGGCTATAAATATATGACATATATTTATTATAATATATATTACATTATTTCTTAAACTGTAAAGATTAAAATTAATTTTAAAAATTTTAAAATTTTTAAGATATCTTAAGATTTTATAATCATAAAAAGATAAATTTAGTTTATTAGATTTCTTTTATTGAGTCATATCTAATGGTAGCAAAATTGTATCTAAACATTTGGTAAATAAAAGATTATATTATTTATAAATTTTTAAATATTGAAAACATCTTATTACTTAATGATTATAGAAAACTAAACTTTATTTTATCTATAAATGTATTAAACGATAATAATTTTATATTTTTAAAATTAATAGATAAAAAGATATTTTAATTTTAAAAAATTTAGCCCTATTTATAATAATTTGTAGATCATTTACTTTTAATGATTTTTACTTAAAAAATAAAAATACTATAAAATTTATTATAAAAATATTATTTTATTTAATAAAATATCTAAAAAAACTTAAAAATATTCTTAATTAAAAAATAAAACAGGCAAATTTATTTGCAAAACAATTAAAAGATAATTATATATTTTTTTTAAAAGTTTAATATTGTTTTTTTTTTATTTATAAAAGTACAAAAAAAATGTAAAATTTTATAAATTATATTTAGAAATTATAGTGCATTATCTTTATACTCAACCAATAACTTATAGTAATGATTAATTAAATTTAAATACTTAAAAAAATTTTTTTTATTAATTATTCAATAAAATTAATCAATAATTTTTAAAGTTTATAATTTAATATTAAGAATTATTGGTTATTTTATTAAAAAAATAAATATGGGCCAAATTTTAATATTTTAAAAATTGGTAATTCAATTATATCATTCAAATTTAAGACTATATAATTTTTGTATAATATATTTTAAACTAATATAATATGATATACCGAAATTCCGAAATCCGAAATTCCAGCCGAAATGCCGGAATTAAATATATAATTTTGGCCAAAATTATGGGTTAATTCTGGCCGGAATTACAGAAATCATGGAATTTCCTTTTTAGGAAGTTTATGTTACACAAGATGCCAGATTCGTTCTTACCAAAATCGATTTTTGTGGAACGGCTATCGCCCAATATGGAAATGTTCGACATACCCGTTTTCATGTGACGCATTTTTATTGGTTAATTTTAATTTCGGCATTTCGGCTGGAATTACAGATTTCGGCCTTAATTTCGGCCAGCCGAAATGTTTCGGATTTCGGTTTCGAAATTTCGGATTTCGGATTTTAGGAAAATCAATTTCAGAGCCATCCTTATTAATAAAACTTTATAAACAAAAATAAAATATAATTCAATAATAAATTTAGTAAAAAATTTTTTAAATTAACCCCTTAATCTATAAATAGTAAAATATATAAATATATAATAAATTTGTAAAATTAACTCTTTAATTTAAAAAAAGAAAAATATGAACTTTTATAATAATTTAGACATAAGAGCGTAATAAATTAAATAAATTTAGATGTAACAGTATAACAGATTTATAAAACATTTTAGATGTAATAGTGTAACAAATATAATTGTAAAAATAAACAAAATTAAACGTAATAATGTAACAATTTTAGATGTGATAGTGTAACAAACTTAAAAAAAAAAAATTATATAAAGAATATAAGATCAAAAAGTGATAGAAGGGTAAGGGAAAAGAAAATTATAAGTTCACAAAATTTTAAAAAATTTAATTTTCCAGTATTATTTTTATATTCAATAGCTAATTTTACATTATTTTAACATAGAAAATATTTTAATAATTTTTTAATTAATTAATAAAATTTATTAATAAACCTTATTTTGGTCAATATTGATCCTAGAAAAATGATTTTACTATCATTAGAACCGTCTTAATGAAACAAATCTAATGGTATAAAGTTTATTAATATTTGATTACTAAATGTTTAATAAATTATAAAAATGTTATTCATTTTTTACTTAAAAATTATTTTTAAAATTTTTTTTTTATAATGAAAGTTTTTATGTATATATATTATTTATTATATATTTTTGTAAAAAAATTTTATAAATATAATAAAAATTTTATAATAAATTCAGATATTAAATTGTATAAAATTATATAAAATTTAAACTTATATGCTGATTTTATATAAAGTTTTTAATAAAATTAGATGTATGAAGTTATATTAAAATTTTTGGGATTGGATCTGAGTTATATATGTATTCTTCAAGATCCTTATTTTATATGCTAAAATAAAACAAGAATAGCACTATTAAGAAAAATGCCAAAATTTACTAAGAATTAAGAATATGTATGCTAGGCAAATCCAATTTATATATATTACTGATTACAAGAAATATTTTTTTTAAGTGTTAAAATTGTATCTATATTTATTAGTTTAGATAGAATTAAATAATAATCACTTTTATGTTATATGTAATACTTTCAACTGGAGCCAGTTCATTTATCCGCTAAGATTACAAAAAATAAAAGAACAATTTATCATTAATTAATTATGTAGTTATATTTGCGAAATATATTTAAATACCTATTATAAAACTTTTTTACCATTCTAATAATATTTTTATTACAAAAAAATGGCAAATAATTAAATAATTCAAGTACTAAATCTGCATAAACTAATTGCAGAGTGGCCTGATGATATTGCATTAATATTAATCAAATAAAGGTAAAGACATTATCAGCTATTCGAAGATAATATTTGCCACTCAGACCTTTAGACTCAAATTACTAATTATATTTAATGTTATTATTAATATGAAATATCGGTTAGATAGTATCAAGTGAAATGATACTCTTTAAAATGTACCTATAAAAATTTAAAATGGCTACTAAGCAGAAATCCAGATGCAAATAGATATAAATTAAGAAATTCAAATTGGTATGATCATAAATTTTATAATAAACTTAATGACAAATTTTGGCTTTAAAGTAGTAATTATTTATATTTAATTAATATTTTTATAAAACTAATTATTCATTTATTTTTAGATTATTTTAAATATACTGTACTTATAAAAAATATAGAAAAAATGAATATAGTAGATTGAATAATAGATGAAGTAAATCCTGATCTTATTATCATAGATAATATAGTTTCCATTCTATTTCAAGGAATCATCATAAATAATTATATTCTCAATCTTGATCTTATTCACAAGATCATCATATTAGATAACAATTACATTTACATTTTTGTTTTTATTCAAAAGATTATTATAGACATCATAGACAATATCACTCTCATTTAAGAAATAATCATTAAATTTATTTTTTTATTAATTATTATTTTTATTTTTTTTTTTTATAAGATTTCACATATATAAAATAATTCTATTATAATAAATATCATATTATATATAATATATTTTATCAATTTAATTTTCAAATTTTATAATAATTGATAATGTTCATCCTAAAGCACAAGACATTAACTATTTTTTTAGGATACAAATTGGTACTAACATTTATATTGTATACTCTAGGAGCTATTTTTAAAAAAAATAATTGCAAATAAGTACCAAATTAGTAATAAAAAAATAAAAATATTAAAAATATGATGCTTTATTTATTTGCTTAAATAAAATCAAATAAAAATTAGTTAAAAGAAATTTAAATTTATTTTTTTGCCATCTATTAATTTTATTATCTAATTTTTTTTCTACGTCTATTATTTACTTTAATTTTTATTGATATAAATCAATAGCAAGTGATTTTTATTATTTTAGATATGAAATTTCTAAAATCAACATTAGTAATAGTAAATTAAAAATAAAATTAAGTAATTTATTGAAATTTATACCTTTATTTTTATTTTCAATTGTTTTATCAATCTAAATTATTTTTTGAATTAGAAATCAAATATACAACTAAATACAATAATTCATAACAAAACCTTTATAAAAAAATTCTTCAAAATAAATAAAAATAAAAACAATATATAAAAAAGAAAAATTATAAAAAATTATCTATTTAAAAAGATCTGAAAAACTACAGGCAAACTAAGTAATCATTTTAGGTGATTCAAGTGTTTACTCACCTTTTTTCTTTTTAAAAAGGATTTATCTTTTCGCTCTTATAATTTATTTTCATTTCTTTTATAAATCATTTTAATAAAATAAGACAGAAAAGTTATTTTTTTCACAAGAAACATTTTATTTTTTATACAAAAAATGAAGGATTATATCTTAAATTCTAATATAATATTCAACATGTCTTTTTTTATAATAATACCATCCACTAAATTATAAGTCTAGCAAAAAACTACTACTATATTACAATAGTATCAAATAACTGATCGTCATTATGATTAGTCTGCAAAATTTAGAATTATCCTAAAAAATTAAGATTAGTGTATAAACCAGCATAATAACTTTTATTAATCAAATCTTTTAATTTTAGGCATAGGATTTTGATTTTATATAGTACTTAAAAAAAAGAATAATTTTTATAATAAAAATGCAAAATAATTTCTTATAAAATAAAATAATTTAAATTATATTTATTCTAATTGTTATTATTTTTTTGAATATGATAATTTTCAAAATAATTACTTTTCTTATTATAGTATAAAACTACATTGTACTGACTATTTTATATAATATGATATTTAAGATTGAGAAGAATCTTTTTTTGCTTTTTTTTAAACTTTTTTTAATACTATATATAAATACTTTTTGCTTCTCTTTATTTTAAAAAATGATTATTTGGTAATAATTTTTTTAAAACAAGTTCTCATGTATTTTTTTGGCAGCCACTATATGTCATAAAATAAGTTGCTTAGCAATATAAAATTTTTGATATTATAATAAAATTTTGCTTAGCAGAATTTAAAATAATTTACTTATTGATTATAATAAAAAATCTGGATTTTAATATAACCTATATATATACTGTATATTATTTGGGATCCTACTAGAATTGCTTAAATACTAACTAAAAAAAATTTTTTTAAACTTTTTATTTATTTTTGATATATCAATCCCATTACAATTTTTAAAGCTTGATCCTAAGAACTGAAACAATGTAGGTTCAGGAAAAATTTATGTGGATTTAAAGAATCTCTATGCAACCTTAATAACTATATGTACAATGACAATTTATAACTTTTTTATTAATATATTATTAATAAAAAATTGTATTTTTTAAAAAATTAGGCCATTATTAAATATACAATTATTATAAAATCTCAAATTTAATTTTTTTGACCTATTTTCTTTTATTATAAAAAGTTTCATATTTGAAAATATTGGTAAATATTAAAAAACATTTAATTTTAATTTTAGGGATATTTCTAGTAAATATTATTAAAAAATAAATAAAACAATAAAATATTTTGTAAAAAAGTAAGTTTATTATGTATTATATATGGCAAAAATATAAAAGATAATTAAAAAAAGCCTATAAATTAGATTTCCAAAAGGAATATTTTATAGAAAAAATTTTTTTATTTATATAGAATTGAAATCTTTAAAGAAAGAAAAAGAGTGGAATTAAATTAGTAAATTTTTGTATTTTCTGGTTTCTAAATCTAGAATTTTTGAGGGAAGAGTATTTGTTAAGCAGGTCAAATTGGCCCGTCTTACTATTGCCTATTAGTATAATTTATTTTTATTATTAAATGAAACTAAATTATTAGGGCAGTGACATATATTACGTAATATCAGTTTAATACCCCCTACCCCCATGTAAAATTTGATATAACCAATTAAATTATAGTATAAAGTCACATTTTTATATATAGGTGTAACATAAGATTTTTTCTAACCCCCACCCCCTAAAAAATTACGTAATAAATGTCATTGCCCTTATCTATATAAAAATTTATACTTTAACATATAAACGCAAGTATAGACACTGACCATTTTTTTTATTGGCTATAAACTATAAAAGGCAAAAGCTTTACTTTAAATGCGTAAGTTAGTTATGCAGATGTGGGTTTGGTGTCATTAGCGGCTAAGCCACATTTTTAGTGTGTGTAATAAATATCCCTATTCAAGATCTTTGATCAATTGCAAAAAAATGTCCACCGATAAACCTAAAGGTATTCTTAAGAAGCCATCTATAAATTTTCAAACGAAAACACCAAAGTAAGCACTATTTGACTAAATTACAGTAGTCAAAGTATCATAAATTATAACGGTTGTTTCAATACAGATTAAAATGGGATGAAGACAATCTTCAATTAACAGAAGCGCAGAAGAATTCTACAATGAAAGTTACAGAGCCTAAAACGCCTTACATTCATTACAACCAAGATACGGATGAGATTATGACTGATCTTGAAAGTAAGTTATTAATAAATAATTGTAATTTTTTTCTAAATCATTCATAATTTGATAACTTGATTCTGTAGAGATCCCTGGTATTGCTTTGAATTCTAGTAATTATAACCAAGGTTCTAGTAATATTTCCCCTGTAGGCTCGGTTTCTCCGTCGTCGGCTCATTTTCCTGACTCAATCAAGGATGACTGGGATTCTGAAAATTCTGAAGAGGACGAAGAGAGTAAGCCGTTTTCGTTTATTTAAAATTAAATATTCTCAATTTTCTTAATGATTTTATTTGCTTTTGTTAGCTAAACTTAAACGTAAAAAATTTGCTGAACTCAGAGCAAAACATTACAATATGAAGGAAGCACTTCGATTGGGACATAAATTAGTAGAGGAAGATGTGGATGATGATGAAGAAAATGGTAATGAGGCTGCCTTGAATGACGGTGATGATGATGAGGACAAAATCGGTAATAATAATGACTACGATAATTCATCATCTTCAAACAATGGTATCATTCCCATGGAAACATAGCAAATTTTATTATTTACTTATTTATAGTCATTAATAATCTTATAATCTTATGTTTAATTCTTTATTTTCAAACATTACATATTAATAATTTATTGTGTAAAATAGTCTTTAATTTGAGTTATAATTTTAAATATAAAAACAATTCCTGGACTTTCATTAGAGATAAAAAGAAATAGGAATAGAAATATGTTTTGCGTAACGTTACTCGGGAAATGTAAATCTAACCATTTTAGACAGTAAATGGTCGATTTTTTTTTTTTTGATATATATGTGTTGCTTCCTTTGGGTTCACTTAAATTAAAATTTTTTTTTCTGGTGCAAAATGGCAAACACGGAAACATTGAACCGTTTTTTCAGTTACGTTGACCAAAACCAGGATCATTACGTTGCTAGGTTAAGAGAAGCAGTAGCTATTCCGAGGTACAATGAAAATGTACATTGAAATACCACATAGAATTGTGTTGTAATATTTGAGTGCGAGAAGACTTTTGTATCTTACTTTTAACTCTTATTTTTAAATAAAATTTGGTTGATGTTTAATGTCTATATGCAAAAATAATTTCTTGAATGAATGAACGATTATATATCAATTCTATCAACTTAGTGTGAGTGCTGATGCAGATCATCGTGAAGATGTTTTCCGGATGGGCAATTGGCTCATCGAGCTATTCAAGCAACTTAATATTAGGTATGAAAATTTTATGATTTTATTTTGTCTCTATAATATTTGATACCAATATTTTTTCGTTTTACGTATAGCTATGAAGCTGCTGATGTAGGTACCCAAATGTTAGACGGTAAAACTTTGAAATTGCCACCTATCTTGTTGGGTACTTATGGCAACGATCCTAATAAAAAAACCATCTTGGTCTATGGACACTATGATGTTCAGCCGGTAAGAATTTTTTTTTTAACACAAGTTACCAAAATAAATTTGTAATAATTGATATCCGTTAAAGGCTTTGATTGAAGATGGCTGGAGCTCAGAACCTTGGAAGTTAACTGAAGATTCTATTGGTCGTTTGGTAGGTCGTGGATCCTCAGATGACAAAGGTCCAATTATTGGTTGGCTTAATGCAATTGAAGCGCATCAAAAAGCTGGAATTGAATTTCCAGTAAACTTAAAAATCTGTTTTGAAGGTAGTCAAAATTAATTAACATCCGTTAAATATGTTGTAAAACTTTTTAAAATAATTTGGATTAATTTAAGGAATGGAGGAAAGTGGATCCGAGGGATTAGATGATTTAATTTTACGAGAGGCCAATAGATATTTTAAAGACGTAGATGCAGTCTGCATCTCGGATAATTATTGGTTGGGTGTCACGAAACCTTGTTTGACTTACGGTTTACGCGTATGTAGTTAATATAACTGATGCTGATAGTTGTAATAGTGAAAATGATATCTCATTTATCATTCATATATTCTTTTTTAAGGGTATTTCTTATTTTAAAGTCACAGTTTCTGGTCCAGGGCGAGATCTTCATTCTGGAGTTTTTGGTGGAACTGTTTATGAACCTATGACGGATCTGATTATTTTATTCAGTAAACTAGTTACTCCTGATGGAAAAATATTGATTCCTGGAATCAATGACGACGTAGCGGAATTAACTAGTAAGAATTTATTATTCTTTATCTTATTTATTAAAATAATAACTCTTTTAATATTCAGATGAGGAAAAGGAAACTTATAAGTCGATCGATTTCAAATTGCACGAACTTCAGTCTGCTATCGAATCTCAAACTAATTTATTCGATAACGAAATTCAAACCTTACAAGCCCGGTAATTACTGTTGATAAAAAACGAAAATGATTATAATTAATTAACCAATTTTATTTTAAATTAAGTTGGCGCTATCCGTCACTCTCTATACACGGTATTGAAGGAGCATTTTCTGCACCCGGAGCTAAAACTGTGTTACCTTGTAAAGTTTCGGGCAAATTCTCAATTCGATCTGTTCCAAACATGGATCCTGATAAAATTACATCTTGTGTTGAAAAATTCTTAAAAGAAGAATTTGCTAAACTGGGTAGTAAGAATAAACTTAATGTAGAATGTTTACATGGTGCCAAATCGTGGGTTTCAAGTCCAAATCACTGGAATTTTGGTTTGTATAAGATTTTTTTTTTTTTAAAAAAAAAAAAAAGTATTACTAATATGATGAACTATCTTCCATAGTCGCTGCAGCTGAAGCAGTTGAAAAAGTCTTTAATTGCAAACCTGATATGACACGTGAAGGAGGTTCCATTCCTGTTACTCTCACTTTCCAAGACGCGCTAAATAAGAATGTTCTTTTGCTTCCAATGGGTAGAGGCGACGACGTAAGAAATCGTTTATTTCCGCAGTTATTAATTAATTTTATATTAACTCTTTGTAATTTCATAGGGCGCTCATTCAACAAATGAAAAACTTGATCGATTTAATTATATTCAAGGAACTAAACTGCTTGGTACTTATTTACATGAAGTGGCTGCTGCTAAATCTACTTAAGTTATGTCATTATATTGGGCCTATCATTCTTAGTTTAACTATAAGCAGACATTATTTTAAATTTTTTTTTTTATAATTATTATTAATAAAGTTCATTATCAATGTAATGCATGTTTAAAAAATTAAAAATTTTTCCTATTTAAATTGATTGAGTTGCAGTAATCAATGATATAATGTAATCAGAGCAAAATCTGTTTTAACACTCACTATAGACTCATCCAAAAGAGAGATTATTTGTATGTTGAATTCATAATAATGATAATATTGTTATGGTTTATAAAGAAATACAACTAGTCCATATAGTACTTGAACAAAATAGTAGATAATAATATGTGTACCTTTTACCATTCTCAATTTTTTCTTTCAGAAGCTTTATCAAATAAAATACTTCTATATGTAAAAATTATCAAATTTTAATATGAAAAATAAGTTATAATATAACTATACAATACAGTACTGTAGTACAAAAAAAAATATAAAAAATATAAATCAATAAATATTCTTTAACATTAAATTAATTTATTAACAGTTAATATGAAAAATTGGATTAATTATTTCTTTCATACTAATTAATTTTAGAGTTTTGCTAACTTACCCTTTCAGTTAAATCACCCAGGTTAAATCATCCCCATGAAAATTTTATAATATTTTATATTAATTTTTATTGGCTAATTTTATTTTTCGTAAAAGTAAAAAAAAAAAACAAAATAAAATTTATTTATAAGTTAAAGCTGAAAAGAATTATACATTTGTATATTAAAAAATCGTTTATTTTATTTAATTATTACAGGATAGAAAAAAAAATAGATTGAAACAAATACAAATAAAACAATTGAAAAAGAAATTAAATACCAAATTGAAATGAAATCAATAATAAAAATATAAAGTCAAACCAAAACCAAAGAAAATTAAAATAAACTAAAGCCCAAAAATAAAGAATCAAACAATATCACAAAGTATAAAAAAACAAGATTAAGAAAATCCAAACAAAATAAACCCAACCAAAAAGAAAAGAGAATCCAACCATAATCCAGGAAGAAACCCCAAAAGAAACTGACTGAAATACAAAAATTCCAAGAAAATAGAATCTCAAGAAAAAATACAAGGAAAAAAACCTAGGTAAATTCCAAGAAAATGTAAAAAATAAATCAAAAACAGAAAAAAAAAAGTGTAAGAAAACCCCATCAAAAAGAAATCCAAAAAGTCCAAAAAGAAATACAAGTATAAATCTGAAAAGAAACCCGGAAGACCAAGAAGAAACCCAAAAAGAACTCCAGAATAAAATTCAACTAAAGAAAAGAAAAGGAAATAGATTTCTGAAATTCTGAAAAATCTGAAACTTACCATTTATTAAAGTATCAAAGAACCTATAAAAAAAAAAATAATTAATCAACAAGAAATAAAAAAACAATAAATAAATCCAAGAATATACTGTATTAAAAGCCAAAGTTTGAAATATTAAAGATGAAGGAAGAGTAGAAGAAAGAGTAAAAGACCAGAAATACTACGATAAATAAATAAATAATTTGTGAAATGTTACGTAAATTTTTTCAAATAAAAATTACTAGGTTAAATCATCCTAATTAAATCATCCCAGATTAAAATTAGTCTTATACTTTATTTTATATTTATTTTTAATATTATTCTTAATACTATTTTTGATTTATTACTTATTCTAATTTTTATTTTATTTTATTTTACTTCATATTTATTATTATTTTTATTTTTATTATAATTTTATATTACTTACTTATTTATTTAAATTATATAGTGGCTCACAAAAATAATGCATCATTTAAAAATTAATTTTTAATCACATGTATTGATATCAAAATTAAAGCCAATTAAAATAAAATTTAAAATGTAGATTATTTAATATGTAAACTACCAGAATATGCTAAAATTTTAATGTAAATCAATTGGTTAATTTTTTATGTACATCACATTTCATCAAAAAACAGGATGCATTACTTTTGTGGTTTTTATATTTTTTAATAAATTTAGCATTTTACAAAAAATTAATTATATGTTTTATTATAAATTAAATAATAGATAAATATTAAATATTCCAAATTATTAAAAAAAATATTATTTTAACAGTTTATTAATTAATTTTATTTAAATAGTATATTTAGTAATTATTGTATTAATATATATCATCGGGAAAGTTATATCAGTTCAGATCTGCGGTGATCTGTGATTTTAGCAGATTGCCACATTTTTTTAATGCAATTTTGTTAAGAATCTGCACAATACTGCAGAAATTATTTTTTTTATTTTTTCAAAGATTTTTTTATGAAAAATTTGTGATAATCTCCGAAATTGCAGATTTTTAAAAATACTTTGTACAAAAATCTTTAAAGATTTTCACAATTTTCTTCTTTAATTTGATAAACTTTGCATATTTATTTTGATAAACTTTACATCACTAATTTTTTAAACTTTTTTAAAGAAACAATTTTTTTCTATCACTTTAAAAAAATAATTTTATAACACTTTTAAAGAAATAATTCTTTTAAAGAAATAATTTTTTAACACTTTTAAAGAAATAATTTTTTAACGCCTTAAAAAAATTAATTTGTTTAAAGATACCAAAGAAAAAAAAAATAAATTTTTAATGGATACTTTTTTAAGCTTCGAAGCTTGTCAGATAATCGGACTTTAAGAATAATTTATTTTTAAAAAAAAAAGATAAAAAATACTGTTTCTTTATAAGGTTCGAAGTCTTTAAGACAAGTTTTCCAATGTTTAACAGAATGCCAAAGGTACAAGTTCCAGATTCAAACAAAAATTTTTTACTTATAGTTTTAAAGTGCGGGATGAATGAGAAATTAGGAAGTTTTTAAATTTCGAAGTTTTACAGACAAAAATAGCAAGATCTGTCTTGCAAAGTTATTTTAAAAAATTTTTTTTTTGTAGCTTCTTTTCTAAGTTTTGAACGAGCCCAAAGCCCTTTCCAGATTCTATTTTGAAGGTTAGAGGTCCTGGATGTTAAAGAACAGCCCTGGACTCTCCACTTCAAAGGATAGAGATCCTTGACGCTGAAGAACAGTTCTGGACTCTTCATTTCAAAGGTTAGAGGTCCTTGACACTGAAGAACGGCTCTGGACTCTCCATTTCAAAAGTTAAAGCCTTCAAGTATATTAATTTATTTAACAAACGTTATAAACGTTCAATTTTTATATTTTTTTAGGTCTGGAAGCCAAAGTACAGCTCCAGACTTTTTTTTTGTTATTTTTAATTTTTTTTGGGATCCAGAAGCCGAAGTACAGCTCCAGATTTTTTTATTGATTTAATTTAACAAACATTAACTAACGTTCAATTTCTTTTTCTTTTTTTTAGGTCTGGAACTCCATTTCGAGGCAGATCACTAAGTAAAAAAAAAATGATTTTTTTTTGTATTTTAGCGAAATGTTAGTAACATTTCGCATTTCTTCATTTTTTTAGGTCCAGAACTCTATTTCGAGGCGGACCACTAAGTAAAAAAAAATGATTTTTTTTTATATTTTAGCGAAACGTTAGCATCATTTTGCATTTCTTCCTTTTTTTTAGGTCTGGAACTCCATTTCGAGGCGGACTACTTTAAGAGTAAAAAAAAATTCATTTTTTTTTGTATTTTAGTGAAATGTTAGTAACGTTTCGCTTTTTTCCTTTTTTTTTAGGTCCCAGAACTCCATTTCGAGGCAGACCCACTTCAAGTAAAAAAAAAAATGTTTTTTTTGTATTTTAGCGAAATATTAGTAATTTTCATTTTTTTTTCTTTTTTTTTAGGTCCTGGAACTCCATTTCGAGGCAGACTACTTTAAGAGTAAAAAAAAAATTCATTTTTTTTGTATTTTAGCGAAACGTTAGTAATGTTTTGCTTTTCTTCTTTTTTTTAGGTCCAGAACTCCATTCGAGGTAGACCACTTTAAGTAAAAAAAAAATCATTTTTTTTTGTATTTTAGCGAAATGTTAGTAATGTTTCGCTTTTATTCCTTTTTTTAGGTCTGAAACTCCATTTCGAGGCAGACTATTAAGCAAAAAAAACAATTTTTTTTACTTTAATTTCAACGAACATTAACTAACGTTCATTTTCTTTCTTTTTTTAAGTCTGAAACTCCTTTAGAGACGGACTATATGATATTTTGAAGGTAAAATATCTTCAAAAATTATTATTTTTTTTGTTTTATTTAAACGAACATTACTAATATTTATTTTTTTTATTTTTTAGGTCCAGAAGTTCTTTATAGGCGGACTACTGTAAGTAAAAAAAAAAAATAATTTTTTTTTTACTTTTATTTCAACGAACGTTAACTAATGTTCATTTTCTTTTTTTTAGATCTAGAAGAAGTGGACCGAGTTATTTCGAAGGTAAAAAAACTTTGAAATAAATTTTTTTTTTATATTTTTATTTTACGAAACATTACTAATGTTTTGTTTTATTTTTTAGGTTCGGAACTCTAATTCGAAGCAGACTGTGTTATTTCGAAGATAAAGAAACTTCAAAATATCTTTTTTTTATTATTTCAAAAAACGTTAACTAATGTTCATTTTCTTTCTTTTTTAGGACCAGAACTTCTTTAAGGGCGGACTATGATATTTCAAAGGTATAATATCTTCAAAAATTATTATTTTTTTTTGTTTTTTTAAATGAATGTTACTAATGTTTGTTTTTTTTTATTTGTTAAGTTTGGAACTCCTTTAGAGACGGACTATGATATTTCGAAGGTATAATATCTTTGAAAATTTTTACTTTTTTTTTATTTTATTTTAATGAACGTTACTAACGTTCATTTTTTTATTTTTTTAAATCCAGACGTTCTATTTTGAAGACTGGACTCTATTCGAAGGTAAGGCCTTCAATTTATTTTTTTTGTTTTTATTTAACGAATGTTAATGAATGTTTATTAACGTCCATTTTTTCTTTTTTAGATATAGTAACCATTTTCAAAGACTATTTTGAAGGTATGACCTTCAAAAAAAAATTTAATTTTTTTGTTTAACGAACATTACTAACGTTCGATGTTTTTTATTTTTTTAGGTCCAAACGAAGCCCAGACTTCATTCAAAGATAATTCATCACTTTCAAATTTCTTTTTACTTCTATTATAATGAACGTTACTAATGTTTGATTTTTTCTTTCTTTTTAGATTCTGGACGTCAAAATACTGTACATCTCTCGAAGGTACCTTTAATTTTTGGATTTTTTTATTCAATGAACATTTACTAACGTTCTTTATTTTCTTATTCTTTCTTTTATAGGTCTGCGGTTGGATTCCTAAAAAAAATTTTGAAGGTAGAACTTCGAAATTTGTTTAATTTTCTTTTTAACGAGACATTTTATTAATGCTTATTTTTATAGGTCTGGGGCTTTCTGGAATGTTACAAAACTTCGAAGGTGCTCTACAAAGTTCCTTTTATTATTTTTTTTAAAATTTCTTAATAAAACATTTGCTAACATTTCATTTATTTTGTTTCTTGTAGGTTTACGGCTTTTGGACGAAGATTTCGAAGGTATTTATCTTCAAAATTATTTCATTTTTTTTTATTTAAACAAAAAGTCAGCTAATATTTCACTTTTCTTTTATTGTAGGTCTACAGTTTTCTTTAAAAGCAATAATATTTTCACGTTTTGACGTGTTTTGTTGGATCAAAAAAGTTAAAAGTTGTTTGTTGGAATCGACCAACTGGAACAATGTCCAAACCATTAACAACAACATAATTTGAACATCAGTAAAGAAAAGAAAAGGGTCTTTTTAATTAGTGCATTTAGTTAGCAAATAGGATAGTTTAATATATGTACTTTTAAATTTGTAAATATCTTTAATTAATAAATTAATATTAGTTAATATTAAAGTTAAAACACTGTCTAATTGTAAATTTGCATTAGTGTTTTTGAAAAATTTCGCAGATTTATTTTTGAAAAATTTCGCAGGTTTTTTTGTGCTTGCAGATCTGCACAGAAATCCATGAAATTTTTCAGTGCTGCGCATCGGCATGTCCTCAGATCTGCGCAGAATTGGATTCCGCAGAATTGCGCAGATCTGCAGACCAAAATTTTTCCTGATGATAAAATTATAAGATTAATACTAATATAATTATAAAATATAAAAAAATATATATATATTTTATAATAAAATTATTATAATTTTTTAACAAGCGAATTTTTTAAAAAAAATTTCACAATGATCAAATTCATAGATCAGAAATAATTTAATTGTTAAAGATTAATAATAATTATTATTTTATATATAAAAAAATGTTTTATTAAATAACTCTGCACCCAGTGATTACATAAAAGTAAAATATAGCTAGTTAGATTCGTCTCATCGAGATAATTCTAACAGTAGTATTTCACAATTCTAGGTGCAATATAGCACAAGTTACATATGAAGCATTACTGTACTGCATCATATATAATATACATCAGGAAATTTTATAGTGCGAAAAGTTGCGCAAGATTACGCATCGTAATATTTCGTAAGTTTCCAGACCCGCCGCAAGTTTGCGGAAGAGTAATATTTCGTAACTTTTTAAAATATTTCGAAATATTATGATATGCAAAGTTTCGTAATTTTACGGTTCGTAATATTCCGTAATTTTACGCATTCGCAATATTTCGTAATTTTACATAATATTTCGTAAGTTTCCAGACCCGCCGCAAGTTTGCGTAAGCGTAATATTTTGTAACTTTTTAAAATATTTCGAAATATTACGATATGCAAAGTTTCGTAATTTTACGGTTCGTAATATTGTGTAATTTTATTGCGTAATATTTCGCAACTTTTTAAAATATTTTGACGATTCGTAATTTTACATAAATATTTTGTAATGTTTCAAAATTCATTTTTGTACTATAAGTTTATATAATGTATATTTTATTAGATATAATATGAATTAAATTATAAAAATTACAAGTATTTATTACTATATACAGAATATATAAAAGTAAAAAAAGAAAGAGAAACGATACAATTAGATGTAAAAAGAAGAGAAACAGCTATAGTAACGTTGGTATTAGATATAAAGATAAAAGAAATATTGTTAGTATTGTTAGTATTAAGGTAAAAAGAGTTAAAGAAACAGTAAAAGGAGTAAAAGAAACATGGATATTATCGTTAGTATTAAAGTACAAGTAAAAAGGAATAAAGGAAACGTAGATAGTATTGTTAGTATTACGACATAAAGTAACAAAGAGGTAAAAAAAAACGCGTTAATATTAAAATAATTAGTATTAATAAATAAATATTTCTATACCTGCAAAGTAATTGAACAAAAGAATAAAGAAATAAAGAGAAAGGAAAAAAAAACATGTTGTTAGTATTGTTAGTATCGTTAGTATTAAAGTACAAGTAAAAAGGAATAAAGGAAACATGGATATTATTGTTAGTATTACGATACAAAGTAACAAAGAGGTAAAAAAAAACGCGTTAATATTAAAATAATTAGTATTAATAAATAAATATTTCTATACCTGCAAAGAGAATAAAGAAATAAAGAGAAAGGAAAAAATAAACATGTTGTTAGTATTGTTAGTATCGTTAGTATTAAAGTACAAGTAAAAAGGAATAAAGGAAACATGGATATTATTGTTAGTATTACGATACAAAGTAACAAAGAGGTAAAAAAAAACGAAAATAATTAGTATTAATAAACAAATATTTCTATACCTGCAAAGCAATAAATTATGAAATATATGTAAATATATTGTATATAATTAAAGAAATAATAGAAAGAAGAGACAAAAAAATTAAAAATATTGAACAAAAGAATAAAGAAATAAGAGACAAAAATAAATAAGACAAAAAACGCGTGCATGATTAAATGATTAAATCACATGCAAGGATCAACCTAATTTTGATTGGCCAGAAAATACGATATCGTAAAATTACGGAAATCCGCATTTTAAAAAATCATGTACATCGTTACAGAAATTGTATATGCACAATTACTAAATATCATCCCCTCGTGATAAATTAAAAATTATCAACACAAATTCAACACAAATTCAACAAATTTAACGAAATTTGGCCAAAATTAACAAATTTTTTACCAGAATTATCAACACAAATTGAACACAAATTGAACACAAATTTCAGCTACGATTTATTTATGTCACACCCGTATTGTTAAGAATTAATAACCATTTTATTTATTAAAACTATATTATTATGGTAAAAAAAATGCTATTACGTGTGATATATATAAAAAATAATATTTATTTCCTATGCAACCCATAATTCTCTAATAAACTATTTACATACCGACCTTCCTCCTCCGTGTTATAAGAGTCACTAGAAAGTATATCATCGTCAGCTATGCTATCGTTAGCCGCACCATTGTTGGCCGCACTATCGTTAGCCGCACTATCGTTAGGCCTACCATCGTTAGTCGCACCATCGTCAGCCGCACCTGCTCCATCGTCAGCTGCTCCATCACCACCATTATCTACATCATTACCATCATGAGAATCGTCGTCCGAATGTGTAAATTTATCCCTATTTTCCAACTTTTGCTAAAAATAAATAAATAAATAAATAAACTGTAATTCAAATAATTCACATTTTGCAAATTGTAAATTAAAAACTTACTAAGTTGTTGATTATCTTCAACTTCATTATACTTTCGCTCATTTGAATGTTTTGATTATTAGGATTTAAGTACGTTTCACATATGCTAATCGCATAAGCTATTTGGGTTTTTGAGGGATTTTTATTTTCTTTTCGCAACTTATCGATTATCAGCGACATATATGTCGTAGGTTGCCCATCTTTAACCTTTTTAAATAGGTTGTTGTAACATCTTTTCACCTCCGGCTTACTCTTCCATTCCTGAATCTTTGACGGACTAACCTGAGTGTTAATAGACGGTAATTTATGCCCAGTCGCTTCAAAAACAGAATACATAACATCTTTGACTCTAGACGTGAACGTCCCTCGTATGCTTCTATGTTGTTGTACTAACTATTAAAAAAAAATATTAGTATGAAATTTAATAAAATTCATAATTGCTTTAACTTACAGTCGGGGCAATTTTTTTTTCGAAAAAAATAATCCATTGATTTTTTTTGAACTGGCGTATAAATTCCGGGTTTTCGTCTTTTAAATATTTTTCGGTAGCGAGTCTGTACTCGTCTTGCGAAGGATAAATAAAATTTTCAAATAAAATTTTCGACACCTTCTTAACGAACTCCTAATCAAACGAGGTTAGCATTTCAGGTTTACATTAAATAATATTCATCTTTATTACCTTTATATACTCCGGATCTATTGTATTATTATTTTTGTTATCATCGTTGAGCTTTTTTTCTATGCCCGAGAGACGGGTTTCGAGATTTTTTTGTCCGGTGATAAGAACTTCAAGCTTAGAAATTATCTGCGAATTGGTTCTTAATAGTTTCTCTATTGATTTTTTATTAACTTTAACAATAAAATATAATTTACTATATATTATATAATTTCTTATAAAAAATATGATACATATCATGTCATATATACCTTCAACGTTATCGTCTGATAATCTTATTCGTTTCTCGGCTTCACTACTCTTCTCAGTATTACATCTTGAGATTCTTTCATTATCATCAATATTTCGTTTTTCACCACGTTTTGTAGCCATCGGGATAATATGTGAGGGAGGAGATATGAACTAAACTCGAAAAGGAGAAAAAGATATTACTAGAAATTTGAAGAGGAACTAGAAATACGAAAGGAGAAAAATATGAGAAAAAGGGGAAAGACATGAACCAGAAATTTGAAAATGAGGAACTAAAAATACGAAAAAGGGGAAATACATGAACCAGATGTTCAGAAAAAGGAGGCAAGCTGTCATAACGTCATTTCCGCCATTCTATACTAAAAAAGAAAAAAAACTTGCGAAATATTGCGAAAAATGGATAAACTAATGCGAAATATTACGAAAAATGAATGAACTAATGCAAAAATTTTGCATCGTGATATTACGAAAAAAAAATTGTAACACTTTCATGAGAGAATTTTTAAAAAAACTCTCGTAAAAGCATATAGTACAATCGAAGTATTAATCAACACCCATTTATAAAAAAATAAGATGTTACACATGTTGGGGCTTTGTATGCATGGCAAAAAAAAAGTTGCAGCCAGTGAACTCATTTGGCTAATCAGATTGATAGTGATCTTGAACGCTTATAACTGATTATCGCATAAATTTGTGGCTGATCATCCGTCCATTATTGTAAAATGTGTTAAGCCAATAAATTTGCGGCTGATTATCAGATGATTAGCCGATTGAATAAGCCGTATTAGCCATCCGGATTCTTATAGCCCGTTACAGCAAATTCAAAATATGCGAAACATTCAGCACTTTTGCTGTCAGGTTCGCGGGTTGACAGGTTGCCGGCAAGTTGAAATAGTAAACAAAATAATAAACAATATTTATATGTTACATCATAGACTTGTTACATTTATTTTTAGATTTGCCAGCCCACGAACTCGGCAAGTTCCTGGCAGCAAAATTGCTGAGTGTTTCGCATATTTTAAATTTTGCTATAATGCGTAAATTTGCGAATGATTCCGCGATATTAGCCACCAGATTCTTACAGCCAGTTCCATTCATTAATGCGTAAATTTGCGTAGTCGTATCTATTCAAATAACTCAATCAATTGTAATCCATTCAATTAATTCATAAATTTTTACAATGAAATATAATTTTATTAGCACACAAAATCTCATATAAATTGAATAGTGAATTGATACTTTTCATCAAATTTGACGCGTTAATTTAGCAACATGAGTTTCAAATGCCCCCTTTGTATGCGAATATTCAGTCAACGCTTTGCATATACTCAACACGCCCAAAAATGCTTAAAAAATGTAGAAGTAGAAGTAGAAGAAGATGATGATAATAATGATAGTGAAAAATATAGCAGTGAAATGGATACAAGAAGTAATCTAAGTAGTGAATATGAAAATGATAAAGTTGAGGTAATTATGTTATTTCAGATTATTCTTTTTAAAGCTCTCAAGAAAAAGCTCAAATTATACTAACTCATTTGGTTTATAATTTTAGGTGGATGATGATAATGATGTACAAAATATGTCATTTGACAGTATTGGAAGTGCAATATCAGAGATGAGCCTTGAAGATAGTAACTTTGAAAATATATTAGATTCATCTGAAGAGCCTGAAATTTTTGAAGAACCCAAAAATCTCAATACCAAAACTTGCACAGAATTTCCTAATGATGCTTATAAAGATCTAATGTTATTAGTAACGAAATATAAAATAAACAATAAAGGTGGTAATGAAATAATACGTTTTTTTAATAAACATTCAAATCTTACAGAATCACCATTACCAAAAAATATCGAACAGGGACGAGCATTTATGAATAATATGAAGTTTTCTAATTTAGAATTTAGTAAAGTTCTTATAACAAAACATGAGGATAAAGATTATTTTCTTTATTATCAAAACTTAATACAGTGCATCAAAAATATCTTAACTGTTCCTGACATAACACAAAATTTTGCGCTATCTTACGAAAACTATGAGGTAAATAGTAAATATTAGTTAATTCAATAATCTAAATAATATTTATTTTAATTTATTTATATTATTTTATAGTATAATAGAGAAAGTATTTACAGTGAACAAAACACTGGAAAATGGTGGAAAACTACGCAAGAATCCTTACCTACTGGTTCCAAATTATTATCAATTATTTTATATTCAGATGCAACAACTACAGATACATTAGGAAAAAGTCAATTGCATCCAATATATATTACATTAGGTAATATCCCAATATGGCGTCGTAATAAACAGGATGCAAAGCAACTTTTGGGATATTTACCAATTTTAGAAGCTGCAAATAAAGATCTGGTTCGTGATACCTTTCATAAATCTTTACGTCATTTACTAGAACCAATTATTTTATTAAAAGATGGTATAGACCTTTTTATAAATAATGAAAATACCTGGTTTTATCCTAGAGTTTCAACTATTATTGCAGATTGGCCGGAGGCTGCAAGTTTTTGTTTAGTTTATAAATCCTCCAATTCAAACCTTCCATGTCACTCCTGTTTAGTTAAAAGGGAAAATCTTGCAAATATAGACTTATCGGTTAACGATGTAATACTAAGAACTCATGATGAAATGCGTAAAAATTTTGAAAATGATACACAAAGATCTGTTTGCATAGAATCTGTACATAATTTTTTTTGGGATTTACCGTAAGTATGCAAAAGTAGAAATAATTATAATAACATATATATATATTAATTATAAATATTTATATTATCAAGGAATATAAATATCTACTTGGCTACCGTTCCTGACAGAATGCATCATTTAGATTTAGGATTATTTCGTTATCAAATTATCTTCACGTGCGATATCTTAAAATCGCAACATGTTAATGGTAATAAATTAGTTGAAGAAGTAGATCGCCGTCTAGCAGCAATTCCACGTTTTCCCGGCATTAAAATTTTTTCCAATGGACTGCAGTCAATTGCAAGATTAACTGCTAGTGAATATCGAAGTTTGATGAAAGTCATGATATTTGTTATTGATAATTTATATGATGAAAATAATAACGAAGTAGATAATTTTGTAAATAATGATGATCTTACGAAATTGTACGAATATTGGAATGAAATGTATATTTTAAGTAGATATGAAGAATTTAGTGAAAGTGACTTGGAGAAATTTAATGTATGTATTAAAATTTTAGTAAAATTGAAAATTTAAATTAAATAAATTAAATTAACATTTAAATTTTAGGATGCAATACATAGATGGGCCCGGATGTTTGTCAAGGCTTTTAAATTTGTTTCTCCTTCCAATTTGAAGTTACCTAAATTGCATTCATGGGTTTATCATATTATTGACTCAATACGATCTTATGGCGCAATAAATGGCTATACTACAGAAACTTACGAAAGTCTTCACAAATATTTCGTTAAAATACCCTACCGAATTAGCAATAAAAAAGATGTCGAACCTCAGCTTTTACGAACTGTAAGTATTTGAAAATTTTATTTATTGTATATATTTATTATATTAAGATGGAAATTAAATTAATAGATAAAACGTCAAGCAATATCTATTAGAATGTCTCAACATTCAGTGAATCCGGCAAAAACACCTCGCACTTGTAAATTTTCTGCAAGACTCTTTGAATTCTCTTTACAAGATGCAAATACATTTTTTAATGAAAAAAAAGATTCCGTAGACAATAAAATGCAGACTGGTTTTGCTAGATTTATAAGTTGTCTGGATTCATATCTAGATTTACTTGATGGTTTCACAATTATTGGTGAAACCCGAATAAACATATACGGATCGGTAACACTGGAAAATGGTGCCATAATGCGTGCCACAAACAGGTATCATAATAAAGTATGGTTTAGCGACATAGCTATTTCAATGGATTCTGAAGAATCAAATGATTATATATCAGACAAAGGACTTTGTTATGGACAGGTATTTTTCCAATTTATGTAATAATTTATTATAAAAGTATTAATAAATATTTATTATTTATAGGCCTTATTGTTAGCAGAAGTATTAACAGACCCACCGCTAAATCTCGCATTAATTCAATGGTACGATTTTAAATCTAAAAGGAACCCATATTTATATGGATGTCCTCACTTAAAATTGATAGAATTATATAACTTTGTAGCTATAGAGTCTATACATGGTGTCGTTCACATAGTACCCCGATTTGATAAACAAAATGAATATTTCGTAAATAAATATATTTTTTAGTCACTTGATATAGGAGTTTTGATTTATTTTAATAAAATTATATCCTTAAAAGAATTTATGGTCACGTTTTGCATATCATAAATAAAATGCAGATTTATTTATTTAATTATTAACAACGCGGGTGTGACATAAATAAATCGTGACTGAAATTTGTGTTCAATTTGTGTTGATAATTCTGGTAAAAAATTATTAATTTTGGCCAAATTTCGTTAAATTTGTTAAATTTGTGTTGAATTTGTGTTGAATTTGTGTTGCGTAATTTTTTATTTATCACAAGGGGATGATATTTAGTAATTGTATGTACGATGTACAAGATTTTTTTTATGATTTTTTTAAGAAATGTACGCAAAATATTTAATTATTTTTAATTAAATTGATTAAAAAAAATTAATTTTTTTAAGAAATGTATGCGAAATATTTAAAATTCAATAGAATGTGCTAATAATAAATTGTTTTATTTTTAAATATGATATATTGATATTTATATTTAAAACAATTAAACATGTACATGATTTAATTAATATGT
This sequence comes from Rhizophagus clarus, assembly GCA_015698045.1. Taxonomy (NCBI): domain Eukaryota; kingdom Fungi; phylum Glomeromycota; class Glomeromycetes; order Glomerales; family Glomeraceae; genus Rhizophagus; species Rhizophagus clarus. Next base: position 881,161 of record BLAL01000016.1, on the reverse strand, counting down.
TTAATGATGAAAAGTGTAATAAATTAAATTTAATTGAAACGAGAAATAAAATCAAACCAAAGAGGTATTGTTCAAATTTTATTTAAAGTGACATTTTACGACTTTCTTTCAAATTTTTACTCATCCCAAAATCAAATTATAAAAATCAAATCTAAACTAATAATGCCTCGCCACACACGTTCACGTCGTTCCCACTATAACGTCCATTGGAACTGGACTATGATGGACGAACTTGTTGACATACGCCGAGACAGAAACCGCGCCTACCACAATATTAATGGTAGAAGCCGCTATGATTTTTGGGACTCTGTTGCCAATAGGTTCATATGACTAATATCTATAATTTCTTTAAGAAAGAATTTAAATTCAAGGCAAACGCGGCATAGTAGCCTTTATCTTTATTAATCATTATTAACTTGATACAATTTACAAAAAATAAAAAGAAACAAAAGAAAATAAAACTAACTAAAAACAAAACTATATAGTCTCCTAAGTAAAAATAAAGTAATAAAATTAAACTAAAAAGAATAATCGCATTACACTAAATTTCCCTAGATCTTCCCCCTTGATATATTCCAACCAAAGTAGAAGCAACTATGCTAACAAAATAACGGATAACACGCCCACTATAAAAATCGACATCCCATCCTGCAAAAGCTGTTATTAAGTAGCACCGTTAGACGACCCATAAAACCCGACATATGTTTAAACCAGGGCAAACCTTGAGTCATCGAGTTCTTGATCCAATCAACTTCGGAGTCACGTGGAGTCACGAGATGGGTCGGAGGAGGTAAAGAAGAGAAAGGCACATACGAAGTGGCAGGCGAGTTAGATGGCCGAGGAGTAGACTTCAATTTGAGGGTAATGTTCATCACGTCTTCCCATTTACTCTTGTCATAAGTACGCGGATTCCAGATGCGTGTCCTAAGTTTCTGGATGAAATTATTATGTAACGCAGCTACGACCTTCATAGCAGACGGCCTGGGGATAGATAGTTCTACAAATAAGTCAACAAACATGGCAGGTAAACAGCCCCGGATGAGTGCATAAGAGGACCAGTTAGAAGAAGAAATGGTCCAACAAGAAAGAGAAGAGAGTTTCCTGAGCAAGGGTGTAGGATCCTGATCAGCCAATTCACCAGCTTCACGAAGCTTAGAGAATAAATGATTTTGATAAGATTGCAATATCTGATGCATGACAGGTCGTCGTTTAGAGCAGAGGATCAAGTGCATCAAGTCCTCCATACGGTCACGACATGAACGGCACGTAAGAAGATCGATATAGAGATCGGAGCGGGTGACTTTTAACTTTTCCAGGAGAGGCAAGTCATCGAGGAAGAGTTTAAACTTGAAGGTGTAATGTCGTGCAGAGTGAGAAGCCTGGAAAGAGGCATCGTGAGCCGGAGAAAAGTTAAGAGTAAACCAGGTAAGTTCCCAGTCCACTACATAGTCGTCGCTGTCAAACAGGCAAGATACAAATTGAAAACGTTTGAGAGATAGAAGGTCCTTCAAAAAGGTGGCCTGAAAATGGAGCTTGAGGAGCCGCCTGGGATTAGATTCACAAACCACATTGTCATACACCAGACGGACAGGATGCGAGGAAGTGTAAGCGTCTACAGGCAAAAGAGGAGCCATATCAGAGTGATGAGCAGAATTCGCAAGAGAATCAGCAAATTCGTTCCAGTAGTTGCCATCATGACCTTTGACTTTGACGGGAAAGACCGCGAGACTTTTGGAATGAACAAGGCGCTCAATAGAAGCCCACAGCTCAAAGTTAGTTGTCTTGTAATACAGACGACTATTAGAGTAGGAGGAAGATGCACATAGTCGCAAACCATCAACGGCAGCTTGGGAGTCCGTATAAATAGTAACGGAAGAATCAGCCGGAGTGACACTTAAAGCAGCGTAAATAGCAGCAGCTTCAGCTCTGGTAGAGGAAGGCCAGTTCCGTATAGTACCGTGTGCATATGTAGCAACAGAGTTGAGATATCCAGCATCGGGAATTAGTTGGACCCAAGACCAACCCATCGAGACTTCAGGTGTACCGAGGTTAATCAAAGAACCATCGGTATAATAACGATAGTGAGAGCCTGACGGGAGGGGAACTGATGAAGGAAACGAAAATTGATTATCTATATAAGGAGACACGATAAGATCATCCACAATAATAGAGGAAGAAGAAGAAAAATCTGGCAAAAGATCAAGACGCCGATAATAAGGAAGAACTGTGATACTAAGATCAGCCCAAGTATGAGGAGAAATGACTTCCAAAGTAGATTGACGAATGCGTTCACAATTTGTAGGCAAAATCATGGATCGCAACAAAGAAATCTTGAAGGTGCAGCGAGGCGGAACGGCAGAATATTTACTAGCCGAAGGAAACGGGACATGTGCGTCACAGCCTGGACAGGGACGAAGGCGGACAACATCACCCGGAGAAGAGAGACATTCAGATATCCAATGGACAATCACACAGGTATCTTTCTTGGGCTGAACGCTAAGCTGTTTGCCAAAAAGAGGAGCACCATTGCCATCAAGCGTAACAAGCCAATGACGATTCTTTTGCGTTGTAGTGGCACCGGGAAGTAAAACAATAGAAGAAGTGACAGAAGGAGGGCGTACATAATGAGCAGATAATTGCTCATGGGAGCCGGGAAGCGTCGTATGGGCCTTGATGTCTAGATACCATTTATGAGGGAGAGAACGGCCACGCTTATCCGCAAGTTGGGCAATATAAGCAGTTCGATAAGCAGTCCAGGAAATGAGATGAGAACCAGAAGGCGCAATTAATTGCGATAAATAATAAAGATGACGTTTCCGAAGGACCTTGAGGCAAGCCTTGAAAACATGCGGGCTCATACACGTATATAAAGGGGTATGGCCAGGAAGAGTGAGGTCCGGAAATGTAGAAGAAAATTGAGCATGTTGCAAGCGGAAGGGAGTAGAAACCATGGAAGCAATAGTGCACGCGATATAATCACACTTAAAAATATTCATGTTGGACCATAAGGACCAATCATCCACCATCAAAGGAGAAATAGGGATCAAAAACCTAAATTGTATCAACATTAATCTATAAATAAATAAACGCTGAATAAAAGGTGTAGAAGAATTAGCCATCAAAAATAAATTATTAACATGACATTGTATCAAATGAGAAGATAAATTAATCAGTCCCAAAGCTTGGGAAAGATAAAGGATAGGGTTGGGAAGAGAACGGGAGAAGTTAGCCTTATGCTTGACGAGAGAGCGTACGGATCGTGTAGCAGCATAACAATCCGATGCTGAGAGGTGGGTAACTTGCATACGGTACTCGAGTTTAGGAATGAGCACCGAGTTATAAAGGTAAACCACTTGTTTAGCAGAGAGCCTGGCCGGGCGAAGAGTGGCGGCAAAGGAATTACATTCACTGGCGATTTGTTTCCTGACAAAGTCACGAGAGCCTTTGATATTAAACCATACCCCTAAAAAGCGAAAAGAAGAAGTAATAGAAAGAGGGGTAACGGAGATGGAAGAAATATCGTTCAAAGACGATAGGGATAAGTGAAAGTCCACAGGGAGAATAGTGGTTGTAGTGGTTAAAGGCAATGAATTTGATATCAAGACGTATTTCTGATGGTTGGCAGAAGTATTATTCAACGAATAGAATTCTTCTGTAATTGATAACATATGTTCCAGTCCAGCCTTCGACGAGGAAATAAGGGTGGAATCATCCATAAAGACCAGATTGTTGATAGAAATATCAGGAATAGAGACCGTATCAGCGGAAGACAATGAAGGGGATCGTAAAACATAAGGATCCAACATCTCAGAGTTCAAAACGGTCAAAAGAGGATCGATGTAAATGACCCATAAAAGCGGGGAAATCACTTCGCCTTGGTCTATACCAATGCGAACCCGGTAGGAAGAAGTCTCACCGTGGGCAGTAAACACCCGATTTGAACGGTTCATAAAAAGAGATAAAATAAGCGTGATAGCGGTCGCAGGTAAACGAATGCGTTCCAGAGCGAATTTCAGCATAGTCAAATTGACAGAGTCAAAGGCTTTAGAAATATCTTGCGATAAAATCCAGAGAGGAGAATTGGTGTAATTGGCATCATGAATGATGGACTCAAGAGTAACGATGGGGTCACGGCAGGTACCTCCTGGTAACCCCGCAAAATTGCCACCTTTAAGAACATTATGAGCAGCTAAAACTGCGGACAATCGGTTGTAAAAAAGCTTGACAAAGGATTTTCGGATAACTTCCAGAAGCGTAATGGGACGGGTATTTTTTAATTGGCATCGCCATTCGTGCGGCTTGGGGATGGGAAAAACCATAGCTTGCCGCCAGAGAGCAGGAATGTCAGCAGTAGCGAAACATTTACGGATCAGTATCAAAAGTAAGGAGTTGGCGGTAGGTCCCAAATGTTTGAGCATTTCATATGTAATCATGGAAGGGCCGGGAGCTTTGCCATTGGGCATAGAAGAAACCGTAGAGAGCCATTCCTCTAAAGAAGAAGGAGACAATAAAGAACTATAAATATCAGGAGAAACAGAGTCCATGGGTAAATACGCAGAGTGCCATCGATCAGGCAAAGCCGATATATGCGAAGGTGGGGAGGATTTAATAGGAACAGCATTTTGAAAATGGTTAACCACAGCATCAGAAATGTCCGTAGGATCCGTCAACAATTGAGGAGTGGTAGGATGATCAATAAAGACACGATCCAATACGATGCGACGACGTGAGCGAGAAAGCGCTGAGCTTATAAATGAAGAAATGTCAGTATCAAAATTCTGGTCACGAGATGCCAGATGAGCCTTGATAGAAGAATCTTGAAACTCTTTTTCTTTCAAAAGATGTAAGCCTCTTAATAATTTAGAGGCATGTGAAAGGGTACAAAATAAAGAATTAAAATTATCCGTCCGACAAGAAAGTAAAGTTGAAGGTAAAACAGGGATGGAGGAAAAAGTGGATTTATACAAATTAAATATATTATTTAATCGAATTAAATAGCCAGACCATTTACGGTCATGGGAAGAAGAAAAGGTACGGGAGTATTTACGTAATAATCTAATAGAGTGGAGAACGCGATTAAGGAAACGATAATGCTGTATTAGGGTTTCTAAGTCTTTAGGAATTTTTGGGGTATGGTCATTACCAACAGTTCGCGCGGGTAGGATAGCATTGGCACCAGCAATAATGTTAGTGTGTAAATATTCACACATACGATTAACGTGCCAAGAAGCAAATACAACGGGAGAAATATTGCACAGATTGTCAATATGAGCAGAAAAGTCCTCCCATTGCGAAGGGGTAACCGAGTCAAAGGAAAATATACGACGAGAACGTCGTTGGAGCTGCCGAGCACGTGCTGGCTTAAGAGAAGAAGATAAAAAGGAAGAATCGTAATAAGTAATAACAGGATTGTGATCAGAAAGGCTAAGATCACGCGCGTCAAAAATGACAGAGGTGAGTAAAAAGCGTTTAAGAAGGGGACAAGACCAGACATAATCAATGCGGGAAATAATATCCGCACGATGAAAGGTGCCCAAAGATGTAGAAGAAAAATTGACAGGGGTAAAGTCAACATATCCATTTGACAAAAGAAAATTAAAAAGACGATGGATACGTTTGGAGGCGATTTGAGGTTGATTGAAAAATATGGGGTAGAATTGATCGAGGTGCATATTGAAATCGCCACAAACTGCGTGGTGAAAACCTAAGCGTTTAGCATCTGACAAGGCGGAAATAAGGAGGTCGATAGTTTCATCGCGCAAGGATTGATCGGAAGGAGGAGGGATATAAACAACAAAAATTCGAAGCTTTATGTTTCCTTTAAAATATAGGTCAACAAAAAGTAAGCGTGAAGAAAGTGAATTATAAGTGTGAACATGAGAGGCCAAAGAATTTTCAATAAAGAGGGAGACACCCCCGGAAGAACGAACATGTTGGGAGGTATCCAAAACAGAGGAAAAAACAGAATAATTAGAAAGTCTTTTAGACAAAAATTGCATTTGTTTAGGATGTATATGAGTGTCAACGACACCACCAAAAGAGATGTGTTTGAGGGAAAAGAAATCATTTAATAACTCGATCTTATTCTGTGAAAACATTTTAAGACCGTTAATGTTAAGAGAAGAAATATTAAAGGAATTACAAGGGGAGAGCGAAGGAGAAGCAGAAGAAAATAAAGAATCTTGTAAGGTAAGGTCATCAATGTCTATGGGGTTGGGGGGGTTGCGTACAAAAGAGTCGTAATCAAAATTATTGTCCGTCATTATAGCACTATGATAAAATCAGACGGGGAAGGTATAAGAAGGAGAACAATTAAGCAGAACCAGCTTTATTAGCTGAGTCCGAGGAAGTTGAAGAAGAAGCAATGGAACCAATAAAACCGCTGATGGAGTTGGCAAGCATATCCAATTTGTTTTCAATAGCTGAATGCTTCGCATTAATGGCTTGAATTTCGTCTTGAGTTTGGGAGGAGGGGGGAGCCATATGAGAAGTAGGAGACAATGAGGAGATATCAGGGATATCAACTGGAGCGGAGATGGGAGCTCTAACTGGTCGCGAGGGAATGAAACCAGGAGATAGGGGGTTAAGGGTCTTTTGTACGGGTGAAACAGCAGGGCGAGGAGAGACCTGCTTAACAGTAGGAGTAGGTATAACCGGCGCGTCTATGAGCATCTCGGAAGTTTGACTAGCGGTTGAGATGTCAGGCGGGGGCAGCAAACCGAGGTGTTGCTCGATACGACTCATACGTCTATCGTTGAGTTCTAAGGCAGTGATACGATCCCGAACGTCAGCCATGTCTTGTTGGAGAGATTTCAACAAGGATAGAATATTAGCAGCTTCGTGAGGAGACATAGTAGTAGCTTGATTGGGTGTTGAGAGAGGAAGGGGAGAACGTACGACCGTAGAAAAGGAAACTGAACGGTCACGTTTATCATTGGATTTGGAGCGGTCTCGGTGAGGATTGTTATTAAGTCGGGTGGTGGCCAAGGGTTTTTGTGGTTGGGAGGATTGAGAGTTACCAGGACCTTGTGATCGCGAGCGCGAACGAGAACCTGAGCGTGAACGCTCTTTAATTCTGGTAGGTTGGTTGATATTGAATCGTTCTTTAAGTGCAGCCACCGGGTTCCTTCCCCTGGAACGACCTCGATCTTGGCGGCTTGGGCACTGAGAGGGGGCACAGCCTAATTTACCACATCTGTGGCAAAGTTTATTGGTATTGTCAGGGAGGTTCCATTGTAATGTGTGGCCTCGGAAACCAATGATTTGTTCCATAGCGGCATCCATGGTTTCTTGAGAATTGAACGTGACATAAGCCCAACGTTTGGGTTTATAGGAATTCAGGGAAAGGGGAACGTTGACAGCCTTAGCACCAAGATCTCTTGTGAGGGGAGCCAGGTCGATATCCTTGGTGTTAGGAGGTAATTGCGTAAGCGTAGCAACAAATGCTCGGCGGGAGGATTTCTGATCGACTGTGTAATGACACGGAGTCACCCGGAGGCAGGTGGAGAAGCAGTAAACGGCCCATTGGGTGTCGAAGCGAGTGATAGATAGGGCAGAATCATAGACAATTCTGGCTTGTTGTACTTTGGCATTTTTCCTGGAGTAAACTCGACAGGATTGAATGTTACCGAATTTCTTGAAATAAGACATGATATTGTCTTTAGTTAGGAAGAAAGGAATATCAGTAACTTGGATGGCTCGGAGGTCCTCATCACTCCGGAGCTGCTTAGGATCGTGGGCATGGAATACAAGATCCGGGAACTGTTGGTGAGCAGCACCAACGCAGGCATCACGGGCCTCCTTGGATTGGAAATGAATAACGAGGCGTTTGGCATCACCAGAACCAGTCATTCTAGCTTTACCGGTGTACGATTCGTACATCTCTAAAAAGGTATTGTTGACGGCATCAATCAATGCCTTATTGGTGGTGAAGTTCTTTAAGGTTTCAGGGGCTGAGTTGGGGGCAGCCGCAGCTTGAAAATCATTTCTGTCGATGGAGAAGGTTGGAGATTGAACAAGGAATTGATCAGCCGGAGGATCAATTTCAGTAGCCTCATCAGGCGACGCGTTAAGGGGGGATGCAGGAGTCGTTGTTCTAGCATGCATGGACGCGTTGAGTCCATCAGACGCGTTATCGTTAGGCGCAGAAAGAGCCGCAGCCATATTCGGGTGTGAGGAGAGAGAAGTTGAAGCAGTATTATTTTCTTTAGAAGTAGAGGAGGGACCTTCTACTTCAACGCCAGCCGCTGTGTCGGCGACGATATCTTCATCCATAGCTTGTTCGGAGATAGTTCTAGAGCGTTTTTGTTGGACAGCGTTTTCACCGTCAGAACCAGAGTTATCAGAGTTATTATTGTTATTTCGTCGTTCTTGGCGGCTGGCCTTCCTACTATTAGGATTAGAGGAGCCGCGGCCTCGTCTAGCAACGTTATTAGGCATATTCGAGGACTTTTAGGTAGGGAAAACTATAAGTTTTATTTGAAAAAGTGTTAGCTAAAAAAAATGGACAGAGTGATCAGCGGAAAAAGGAGCGCAGATCGTTAGAATTTAAATTCAAATTAACCAATCCATTTAATTGAATCAGAATAAATAGAATATTTCGAACGAGGGTTTCTGGGCAACAGTGCAGCCAAAAGTGGAGGAACCTCGTCAGGGATTACCATGTAAGTAAATAAATAAAATTACATTCATATAAATTAAATGTATTTATCGAATATTCAACTGATTTTGATATTTAGAACTATGTCCTTTATCGTAATGGTAACCCTGGGCGGCGGCTGTGGACGCGTACCGGCCAAAGATATTATCGCGAATTTAGAACGAGATTTTGGGAGAGGCCGGGTAATTATACTATAATAAAATTTATAATTAATATTTACGTTCATGTTTTAAATTTGATAAATTTGATCAATTTTAGTCACGCGTGACGATCGTAGGAGAAGGAGAAACTTACCTACGTATCGTAGAAGATAATTATTTTTATTTTTTTATTATTTATTAAGTGAGTAGCTAGGCCCAGTCCGTACCAAATATCGGCTGGAGACTCACGTTTTTTTTGGGCTGTGACTGATACTGACGTCCACGCCGTACAGCCTGGGTACTATTTTATAAAATAGTAGCGAACAAGTATCAAATGTGTATTTTTTTATTAAGTTATAATAAAAATTAGAATTTACTTTAATTTTAACATAAAAATTGTAAATAATAAAAAATTCGTAAATAAAAATAAATTTGTTTTCCCAAACTTAAAAAAAAAGGTGTTTATATAAAAGAAAAGGTGTTTATATTATTTTTGATTATTCAATAGTATCACATGTCCCTTGTATACGTTCTACTGCATACGCAGCTTTAACGATCGAATAGTAATATTAAATTTTCGAAATATTTTAACCGTAATATTACGCAGGTTTACAGTCTCGTAAATTTTCGAAATATTTTAACCGTAATATTACGCAGGTTTACAGTCTCGTAAATTTTCGAAATATTTCAACCGTAATATTACGCAGGTTTACAGTCTCGTAAATTTTCGAAATATTTCAACCGTAATATTACGCAGGTTTACAGTCTCGTAAATTTTCGAAATATTTTAACCGTAATATTACGCAGGTTTACAGTCTCGTAAATTTTCGAAATATTTTAACCGTAATATTACGCAGGTTTACAGTCTCGTAAATTTTCGAAATATTTCAACCGTAATATTACGCAGGTTTACAGTCTCGTAAATTTTCGAAATATTTTAACCGTAATATTACGCAGGTTTACAGTCTCGTAAATTTTCGAAATATTTCAACCGTAATATTACGCAGGTTTACAGTTTCGTAAATTTGCAGAATATTTTGACCGTAATATTGCGTAAATCTTACGATATTGAAAACTTGCGTAATATTTTGACCGTAATATCACATAAATCTTACGAAATTGTAAACTTATGTAATATTTCGAAATTTTTCGAAATATTATGCCATAAACTTTCGTAAACTTACAAAATCGTAAACTTACGCAATTTTTCGCCCTATAAAATTTCCTGATGTAGTTTACTGTGCCACATAAACGTTTTAAACTCTATCTCCTTATCTATCAAGCCAAAAAATATGATACAACTACTATTAGAATCATCTCATTAAGACGATTCTAATGAGCTATAATTTAGCTTTTCACAATCACTGAATGAAAAGATAGATATCAAAACGTCTATGAAGCACAGTAAACTATATTATATATGATGCAGTACAGTAATGTTTCATATGTAACTCATACTACATCACACCTAAAATCGTGAAATACTACTGTTGAAATCGTCTTAATGAGATGAATCTGACTAGCTATATTTTATTTTTATGTAATTACTGGGTGCAGAGTTATTTAGTAAAATATTTTTTTATATATAAAATAATAATTATTATTAATCTTTAACAATTAAATTATTTTTGATCTACGAATCTGATCATTGTAAAATTTTTTTAAAAAATTCGCTTGTTAAAAAATTATAATAATTTTATTATAAAATATACACATTTTTTTTATATTTTATAATTATATTAGTATTAATCTTATAATTTTATATATATTAATACAATAATTACTAAATATACTATTTAAATAAAATTAATTAATAAACTATTAAAATAATATTTTTTTTAATAATTTGGAATATTTAATATTTATTTATTATTTAATTTATAATAAAACATATAATTAATTTTTTGTAAAATGCTAAATTTATTAAAAAATATAAAAATTACAAAAGTAATGCATCCTATTTTTTGATGAAATATAATGTACATAAAAAATTAACTAATTGATTTACATTAAATTTTAGTATATTCTGGTAGTTTACATATTAAATAATCTATATTTTAAATTTTATTTTAATTGGCTTTAATTTTGATATCAATACATGTGATTAAAAATTAATTTTTAAATGATGCGTTATTTTTGTGAGCCACTGTATTTATTAGATTATTATTTATCAATTATATTATATATATATATTACTAATACTTTAATATTTGATCAGATTGGCCTTCTAGTAAAAGCAATACTAATTATTAGCATTATTATAAAAGTTTTTGAGCATGGTATTCTAACTGAATTACAGATAATAAGTTTTTAAAATTATTTTTAATTAATATGATGTATTTGTTTTTTAAAAACATAGTTATAAATATATTCAAGTATTTGATTAGAAGTACTCATGATTAGTTAGAAGTGATTATAACTTGTAATCCTCTCTTTACTTAATAAATAAATGTATGATTTTAACATTAAAAAAAAATATATATATTTAAGTATTGGTTTGGTAATTTTTATAAAAGAATAGATATAAATAATAAATCTTTTGTATTATCTAAAAATATATAAAAAGAAATAGAAGAGTTTATACATTCTAATTGTAAATAAATGCCTTTGAATTTTAGTAGATCTTTTTAAAATATATAAAAAACATTATAACAGACAGGTTTAAAGCTGTTAAGTGATCCAATGTATTCTTGCCTTTTCTCAATTAAAAACTATCAAAACTGTATATGTAATCATAATATTTATAAATTTCATTATATGAATTTAATATTAAAATTCGTAATTTATTATTAATAATTATTTAAAAGGTTGATCAAAGTTTATTATTACCATTCAAATATATTTAAAATGAAAAATTATGAACAATAATAATTTAAGAAATGTTTAATCTTTATTTATTAAATTTTTTATACATTATGAAATATAATATTTTTTTTTTTTTTAAGTCAAGATTATGTAATGTTTTATTGTAAAATATTTAGAATAAAATATTATATACAAAATACAAAATTTACTCAACTCAGCTAAATGTAATCTATGACTCAGATAGAACTCTGAATATCTCTGATATATGTCATATTTGAATTTTAACAAATTAAACTAAATTTAACTTAAGGTCATAATTTAAGTTTTAGTAAATTAAATCAAATTTAGCAAGATGTCATATATTAAGTTTTTGCAAATTATATTGATTTTATAAAGTTACATATATATTTTAGGCAAATTTGATATTATTTAAAAAAAATAAAAAAAATATATAGTAATGTATATTTTTTAATTGAGGTTTGCTATTTACCACCACTGGTGGATCAGTATTACATAATTTTATTGTAATTTTATAATTCCAACTAGAATTAAGTGATCTGCATATAAAAATATCCTTTTTTAAAAATTAATATTACACAAAATTTCAGGTAAAGTAATTTTCAAAAATGAGAAAAAAAATTTTGTGAAACAGGTATCATCTAAAACAAATATTCTGTATGTCATAAAGTTCTAATATGGTAATTTTAATATTCTGGCCAGAATTATGAAAAAAATAGGGATATGACAGATAATATGTGATGAATAGAATTTTTAGCATGAAAAAAATTCTATTCTTAAAATACTAATAAAAAATGAAGAAAAAATTGATATGATATGGGTGACAAATAAAATCACATAATACTGGTGTTGACTACTAGTAGTGATACATAGTAATTTTCTTTTATTTTTTAGTTTTATTTACAAGATAACGTAAAATATAAAGAGATTGTATTAAATACTCCATAAGGAGTGAGTCAGTAGTAAAGTTTTGACTATAGAACTATAACCAATTATAGAATAATATTAGTTAAACTATGATACTAGTTCCTAATAAATCAAGTAAATCCTGTTGGATTACCAATCCCAATTTTCAATTAAGGGAAAAAATTGTAATTATCTATCTTGCTATCGCACTAATCCCTAAAAATAAAATCAAAATATAATATTTAATATCTAATTAAAAATATGCTATAATTGTTAGTACTAAATTAAAAAAAGGTAATACGCATGCATTACAGAACATCAAAAGTAAATAAATCTATGTAAGTTATGTTATATCTAATTAATAAATTTATATATTCTAAATATTCTATATCTAATAAAGAAATATGAAGATCAGAAATATAATCATAAGAAGTAAAAGAAGCTTTATACTTCATATTCACAAGTCAAATGGTAGAAAATCAGTTACCAATCAGTTACATAACTGATTAGAAGCAGATTGGCAGCCGATTAGTTGCCTATTGGCACCTGAATGTCCAGATCAGTTGTCTACCAGTCATCAACCAGGCACTAATTCCAACCTGTTGCTAATCAGTCACATGGCTGATTGGTAACCGATTGATATCAGATTGACATCATTTAATAATTAACGGCCAAATCTACTATATCCGATTGATAACAGTATTTTTCAATTTGTATATTAAAGTCAAAACTAAGCATAAAAATCTGTTAAATATATTAAATTTACTTACTGGATACTAATCGGTCACTAATAGAGCATACTGATTGGTAACTTGCTGGTAATAAATTTAACTACATCAGGAAATTTTATAGTGCGAAAAGTTGCGCAAGATTACGCATCATAATATTTCGTAAGTTTCCAGACCCGCCGCAAGTTTGCGGAAGAGTAATATTTCGTAACTTTTTAAAATATTTCGAAATATTATGATATGCAAAGTTTCGTAATTTTACGGTTCGTAATATTCCGTAATTTTACGCATTCGTAATATTTCGTAATTTTACATAATATTTCATAAGTTTCCAGACCCGCCGCAAGTTTGCGTAAGCGTAATATTTTGTAACTTTTTAAAATATTTCGAAATATTACGATATGCGTAATTTTACGGTTCGTAATATTGTGTAATTTTATTGCGTAATATTTTGCAACTTTTTAAAATATTTTGACGATTCGTAATTTTACATAAATATTTTGTAATGTTTCAAAATTCATTTTTGTACTATAAGTTTATATAATGTATATTTTATTAGATATAATATGAATTAAATTATAAAAAATTACAAGTATTTATTACTATATACAGAATATATAAAAGTAAAAAAAGAAAGAGTAACGATACAATTAGATGTAAAAAGAAGAGAAACAGCTATAGTAATGTTGGTATTAGATATAAAGATAAAAGAAATATTGTTAGTATTGTTAGTGTTGTTAATATTAGAGTAAAAAGAGTTAAAGAAACAGTAGAAACATGGATATTATCGTTAGTATTAAAGTACAAGTAAAAGAAAAAAAGAAAACGTAGATAGTATTGTTAGTATTACGATATAAAGTAACAATTAGGGTAAAAAATGCGTTAGTATTAAAACAATTAGTATTAATAAACAAATATTTCTATACCTGCAAAGAATAAACTAAAAATAAAAGAAAGAGGAAAAATAAACATGTTGTTGGTATTAAGTAAAAGGAGTAAAAAAAACATAATTAGTATTGTTAGTATAGTTAGTATTGAAGTAAAAGTAAAAAGGAATAAAGGAAATATGGATATTATTGTTAGTATTACGACACAAAGTAACAGAGGTAAAACGAAAACGAAAATAATTAGTATTAATAAACAAATATTTCTATACCTGCAAAGAATAAACTAAAAATAAAAGAAAGGGGAGACAAAATAAAAAATAAACATGTTGTTAGTATTAAGTAAAAGGAGTAAAAAAAACATAATTAGTATTATTAGTATCGATCGTTAGTATTAAAGTACAAGTAAAAAGAAATAAAGGAAACATGTATATTATTGTCAGTATTACGATACAAAGTAAAAAAGTAAAAAATAATGAAATAATTATTATTAATAAACAAATATTTCTATACCTGCAAAGCAATAAATTATGAAATATATGTAAATATTCTGTATATAATTAAAAAATATTGAACAAAAGGATAAAGAAATAATAAAAAGAAGAGAAAAATATTAAACAAAAAAATAAAGAAATAAAAATAAATAGGACAAAAAACGCGTGCAGATTAAATCACATGCAAGGATCAGCCTAATTTTGATTGGCCAGAAAATACGATACTGTATGCACAATCATATCATGCAGATTAATTATCAACAACGCGGGCGTGACATAAATAAATCGTGACTGAAACTTGTGTTCAATTTGTGTTCAATTTGTGTTGATAATTCTGGTAAAAAATTATTAATTTTGGCCAAATTTTGTTAAATTTGTTAAATTTGTGTTGAATTTGTGTTGAATTTGTGTTGCGTAATTTTTTATTTATCACAAGGGGATGATATTTAGTAATTGCATGTACGATGTACAAGATTTTTTTTATGATTTTTTTAAGAAATGTACGCAAAATATTTAATCAGAATATAATTATTTTTAATTAAATTGATTAAAAAAAATTAATTTTTTTAAGAAATGTATGCGAAATATTTAAAATTCAATAGAATGTGCTAATAATAAATTGTTTTATTTTTAAATATGATATATTGATATTTATATTTAAAACAATTAAACATATACATGATTTAATTAATATGTTTAATGATGAAAAGTGTAATAAATTAAATTTTAATTGAAACGAGAAATAAAATCAAACCAAAGAGGTATTGTTCAAATTTTATTTAAAGTGACATTTTACGACTTTCTTTCAAATTTTTACTCATCCCAAAATCAAATTATAAAAATCAAATCTAAACTAATAATGCCTCGCCACACACGTTCACGTCGTTCCCACTATAACGTCCATTGGAACTGGGCTATGATGGACGAACTTGTTGACATACGCCGAGACAGAAACCGCGCTTACCACAATATTAATGGTAGAAACCGCTATGATTTTTGGGACTCTGTTGCCAATAGGTTCATATGACTAATATCTATAATTTCTTTAAGAAAGAATTTAAATTCAAATTAACCAATCCATTTAATTGAATCAGAATAAATAGAATATTTCGGACGAGAGTTTCTGGGCAACAGTGCAGCCAAAAGTGGAGGAACCTCGTCAGGGATTACCATGTAAGTAAATAAATAAAATTACATTCATATAAATTAAATGTATTTATCGAATATTCAAACTGATTTTGATATTTAGAACTATGTCCTTTATCGTAATGGTAACCCTGGGCGGTGGCTGTGGACGCGTACCAGTCAAAGATATTATCGCGAATTTAGAACGAGATTTTGGGAGAGGCCGGGTAATTATACTATAATAAAATTTATAATTAATATTTACGTTCATGTTTTAAATTTGATAAATTTGATCAATTTTAGTCACGCGTGATGATCGTAGGAGAAGGAGAAACTTACCTACGTATCGTAGAAGATAATTATTTTTATTTCTTTATTTATTAAGTGAGTAGCTAGGCCCAGTCCGTACCAAATATCGGCTGGAGACTTACGTTTTTTTTGGGCTGTGACTGATACTGACGTCCACGCTGTACAGCCTGGGTACTATTTTATAAAATAATAGCAAACAAGTATCAAATGTGTATTTTTTTATTAAGTTATAATAAAAATTAGAATTTACTTTAATTTTAACATAAAAATTGTAAATGATAAAAAATTCGTAAATAAAAATAAATTTGTTTTCCCAAACTTAAAAAAAAGGTGTTTATATAAAAGAAAAGGTGTTTATATTATTTTTGATTATTCAATAGTATCACATGCTCCTTGTATACGTTCTACTGCATACGCAGCTTTAATGATCGAATAGTAATATTAAATTTTCGAAATATTTTAACCGTAATATTACGCAGGTTTACAGTCTCGTAAATTTTCGAAATATTTTAACCGTAATATTACGCAGGTTTACAGTTTCGTAAATTTTCGAAATATTTCAACCGTAATATTACGCAAGTTTACAGTCTCGTAAATTTTCAAAATATTTTAACTGTAATATTACGCAGGTTTACAGTTTCGTAAATTTGCAGAATATTTTGACCGTAATATTGCGTAAATCTTATGATATTAAAAACTTGCGTAATATTTTGATCATAATATCACATAAATCTTACGAAATTGTAAACTTATGTAATATTTCGAAATTTTTCGAAATATTATGCCATAAACTTTCGTAAACTTACAAAATCGTAAACTTACGCAATTTTTCGCCCTATAAAATTTCCTGATGTAATTTATTAATCAGTCTCTCATCAGTTATATAACCAATTGGTACTCAATCGGTTGATAAATATGCAAATCAATGATCAAAAGCTGCCTACCGGTCACCTATCATGCACGTATTAGTTGGTAACCAATTGGCATCTGATCAGTTGACAATAAACTTGATGTATTCATCATGAAGTAATTTAAAAGTTTAAATTACGTGTTATTTAATTTGCTATATAAGAGATATGAATAACAAAATTAGAAGTATAAACAACAATGGTTTTTATAAATTGTTGATATTTTTCAATATTTTATTAATTTGTGTTTTTACAAATTTTTAAATTTTTTTTTTGTAGCAAAATATTGCAATAATTTTTTTTATTTTTCACTTTTACGAGTTTTTAAATTTCTTTTTATAGCAAAATATTGCAATAATTTCTTTCATTTCTGCAATATTTTGCAAGTTTTTTTTCTTTTTTAGTATAGAAATAACATTATGATAGCTTACCTTTTTTTTATAAATTTCTTGTTCATGTATTTTCCCTCTTTTTTTTAATTCATATTTCATATATTATCCCATTTTAATAAAAATATTTCATTGAATTTTTTCTTTTAAAGATGGCTACCAGACATCATAAAAATAAAAGTGAAAAGACTTCTGAAAATAAATATATGAAAATGTCTGAAGATAGCGTTAAAGGTATATGTATATATAATATATAATATAACATATTTTTTTATAAAAAAATTATATATATATTAAATTATATTTTATTGTTAAAGTTAGTAGGAAAATAATAGAAAAACTCTTAAGATATGATTCACAAATAATTTCAAAGATAGATATACTTATTAATGGCCAAAAAGATATCAAAAACTGTTTGAAAGATATAGAAAAAAAACTTGGTAGAAATAATAATAAAACTAATAATACAATAGATCAAAATTACATAAAAGTAATAAGATGAATATTATTAATATAAAAGTTTATACCTCAAAGTTTATGCCTCAATGCTAACATTGTTTGATTAGAATCTTGTCAAAAAAGTTACAAAAAATTTATTTGAAAAATCAATTTACCCATCTCAGAATAAATATAGAGATATAACTGAAAAATTTCTTAAGGATAAAAATCTAAAATTTTTGAATAAGTTTAGAAAAAATGAATAGACTCTCTTTTATGAGAGAAATATTATTCAAAACATAAGTTAAAGTAATTTTAATTATTATTAAAGTTTCTTATTAATAATTTTTTTTTTAATAGTTAACTAAACAACACAATAATATTAGAGGTACATATACGTCAAGGGTAAAAGATGTGATATACACTGTATTTGAATAATACAGATGCAAATTGCTATCTATCAATTTTTAAAATGTGACGTGAAAAATATAAGAATGGAAAAATAAACTTGAAGTAAAGCAGTGTTATAAAAAGCTCTTTAAAAGAATAATAAATGATCCTGCAACATATATGTCATTAATAATTGAAAAATTGTGCAATGAAAATAAAAATATTAATAGCTTACGCTATCAGTATTTATGAGACATTTTTAAATCCTGAAAATCAGGATATTCATATAAACAAAAATTATTAAAGCCAAAGATAATCAAAAACTTAATAAGTTTTAATTTAAATTTTATAAGATGTTAATTACTTAATTACAGTTATTTATTTATTTTTTTATTCTTTTATTTTATTTTATTTTTTTTTTTTTCTAGCAAAAGTTAGAAAACAAAGAAAAGTTTTTATGTTTTGAAACTAAAAATGAATCTTCATCAACTGATACTAATAATAGAAAATTAGGTAAAGGTGCTAATGATAATAAAGGTACTAATACCAATAGTAAGAATGCTGATAAAGGTGAAGGTATTAATACTAATTGTAAAGGCGAAGGTACCAATACTGATAGCAAAGATAATAAAGGAGCTAGTATCGATAATAAAGGTGAAAGTATTTATGATTCTGATGGATCATATAATACTGAAAAAGAAAACCAGCATTTAAATAGTTTATTCGATAATTATAAATTGCGTAGAAGATAGTTTTTTTTATTATTTTTTAATTATATGTTTTTATATACAGTGACTCACAAAAATAATGCATCATTTAAAAATTAATTTTTAATTATATGTATTGATATCAAAATTAAAGCCAATCAAAATAAAATTTAAAATATAGATTATTTAATATGTAAATTACCAGAATATGCTAAAATTTAATATAAATCAATTGGTTAATTTTTTATGTACATCACATTTCATCAAAAAATGGGATGCATTACTTTTGTGGTTTTTATATTTTTTAATAAATTTAGTATTTTACAAAAAATTAATTATATGTTTATTATAAATTAAATAATAAATAAATATTAAATGTTTCAATTTATTAAAAAAAAATATTATTTTAATAGTTTATTAATTAATTTTATTTAAATAGTATATTTAGTAATTATATATAAAATTATAAGATTAGTACTAATATAATTATAAAATATAAAAAAAATATGTATATTTTATAATAAAATTATTATAATTTTTTAACAAGCGAATTATTTTAAAAAAAATTTCACAATGATCAGATTCGTAGATCAGAAATAATTGATTGTTAAAGATTAATAATAATTATTATTTTATATATAAAAAAATGTTTTACTGAATAACTAACTCTGCAACCAGTGATTACTGAAAGATAAAATATAGCTAATCAGATTCGTCTCATCAAGACGATTCCAACGGTAGTTGTTTCACAATTCTAGATGCGATGTAGTACAAGTTACATATAAAACATTACTGTACTGCATCATATATAATATAGTTTACTGTGCCACATAAACGTTTTAAACTCTATCTCCTTATCTATCAAGCCAAAAAATATGATACAACTACCATTAGAATCGTCTCATTGAAACGATTCTAATGAGCTATAATTCAGCTTTCTATGATCACTGGATGAGGAGATAGATATCAAAACGTCTATGTAGCACAGTAAACTATATTAAATATGATGCAGTGCAGTAATGTTTCATATGTAACTCATGCTACATTGCACCGTTGGAATCATCTCGATGAGACAAATCTGACTAGCTATATTTTATCTTTCTGTAATCACTGGATGCAGAGTTATTTAGTAAAACATTTTTTTATATATAAAATAATAATTATTATTAATCTTTAATAATTAATTATTTCTGATCTACAAATCTGATCATTGAGAAATTTTTTTTTAAAAAATTCGCTTATTAAAAAATTATAATAATTTTATTATAAAATATACATATTTTTTTTATATTTTATAATTATATTAGTATTAATCTTATAATTTTATATATATTAATACAATAATTACTAAATATACTATTTAAATAAAATTAATTAATAAATTATTAAAATAATATTTATTTATTATTTAATTTATAATAAAATATATAATTAATTTTCTGTAAAATGCTAAATTTATTAAAAAATATAAAAACCACAAAAGTAATGCATCCCATTTTTTGATAAAATATGGATTTACATTAAATTTTAGCATATTCTGGTAGTTTACATATTAAATAATCTATAATTTAAATTTATTTTGATTGGCTTTAATTTTGATATCAATACATGTGATTAAAAATTAATTTTTAAATGATGCGTTATTTTTGTAAGCCACTATATATTACATATATACTGTATATCACAGGCCATAGTACTTGCAAATTTTGGGGGTTTTGCCTGTACTCAGAAGTACAATATACGGGTGGATACTATACATAGGGGGTACAAAATTTTTAAAATACCCAGGGTATATATCATGTATAATATCTGGATTTGATTGAATTGTCTGGATCCAATCATATGATTTTTTTTTTAAATTTTATTTTTTTTTAGTAAGATTTCAGATAATTAGTATAAATGGATTAATATTAAAGAAACGTATTAAATGTTTTTTTATTTTTTTTATTTTTTCTTTTAGATTTCCAGACACACTTAAATGAACTCAAACTTGGAATGTAATGGTAAGTTGAGTAGTATTTTTTTTAATGCTAAAGAAACATTAGAATGTTAAGCTGACATTTTTTTATTTTTTATTTCTTTACACAGGTTGAAGGCTGCTAAATTGGGAATCATTTAGGCTATCCTATAGGAGCCTAGATGATTCCCAATTTTTTTTAATTTATTTTATCAGGGTACCCGATTGGTAACTTTAAAATGGCATAAATCAGGTATATATAAGTTATCAATAGGATATCAATAGGATACCTATTCATTTGCAACTGGATATTAATAAGATTATCCAGTTTTTTTTTTATTTACTTGTTTGGATTAACCTATTGATATCTATTTTTCTTATCTGACAGCTTACCAATTGATATTATTTTTACTAATTGTAACAATTTATGTGCATAATTTACTAAATTGTAATCAATAAGTTATGTCTAATTGCAAAAAATTTAATATTTAGAATCAAATATATACTTTCAATTGATTCCTAATTGCTACCTAATTGTCAATTTTATTACTACTGATTTATATTGCTAATTTTATTTCAATTAATTACAAATGCAAATTAATAAATTATTACAAAATTACATTACATTATTATTCGCTACTCTAAATATTCTACAATGATACCTAGCTAATTTGCTTAATCAATAGAATATTAATAATGCTTAAATTTCATTTTGTCAAGATGTCTCATCAGTTCTGACTTTTAAGGATTCTATTATAAAAAAATGGAACACTGTTAGTAATGTTTACTAATGTTTCAATTTGAAAAAATTTTTCATTTAAATGTTGATTCTGAGGTATCCAGAGAGGTTTACAATTCAGATAGCCCAAATAATTAAGTTGACATCTGAATTCTAAGAAAGAAAGGAAGGAAAATCAGTATTAGAAATTAAAAGAAAAACAATTAGAAAAAGCTTACCAGTTTGAAATTGTAATCTGAAAGCTATAAAAAAAAGTAGAAGGCTATTAGTATACACCTATATGCCTTCTATTTTAAAAAAGTTCTTTTTTTTAAGCTCACCAGTTTGAAATAGCATTCAAAGAATCTGAAAGCTACAAAAAAAATAGAGTAGAAGATTAATATAATGCTATACGCCTTCTACCTAAAAAAAAAATAAAAAAAATATTTTTTTATTTAAGCTTACTAGTTCAAAATAGCGTTCAAAGAGTCTGGAAGCTACAGAAAAAAAATAAAGCAGAAGGTTAGTATGACACATATACGCCTTCTACTTAAAAAAAAATAAATTTCTTTTTTTTTATCTAACATACCAGTCTGAAATGACATCTAGGAGGTCCAGAAGCTATAGAAATAAATAAACTAGAAGGTTAGTATAACGTTTATATGCCTTCTACTTAAAAAAAAGTTTTTTTTTTACTTTTTTAAGCTTACCAGTCCAGAATGACATCTAAAAGGTCTGGAAAACTATAGAAAAAAAATATAGAAGGTTAGTATAATGTATATACGTCTTCTACTTAAAAAAAAATACTTTTTTTTTTATTTAACTTACTGGCTGGTCTGAA
This sequence comes from Rhizophagus clarus, assembly GCA_015698045.1. Lineage (NCBI taxonomy): Eukaryota > Fungi > Glomeromycota > Glomeromycetes > Glomerales > Glomeraceae > Rhizophagus > Rhizophagus clarus. The sequence continues at coordinate 858,745 of BLAL01000016.1, read as the reverse complement.
ATGGTGCCTTTTACTTAAAAAAAATGAGTTTTTTTATTTAACTTATTACCAGTCCAAAATAGCGTACAGGAGATCTGAAGGCTATAAAAAAAATAAGTAGAAGGTTAGTATAATGCTTATATACCTTCTACTTAAAAAAAAACTTTTTTTTTTTACTTAACTTATTACTGGTCCAGAATAGCGTTCAGGAGGTTCAGAACTTATAGAAAAAAAATGAAGTAGGAGGTTAGTATGACGCATATACGCCTTCTACTTAAAAAAAAATAAATTTTTTTTTTATTTAATTCACTGGTCTGAAATGGCATTCAAAGGAGTTCAGATCTATAGAAAAAATAAAATAGAAGGTTAATACAACACCTACTATACGTCTTCTACTTAAAAAAAAATCTATTTACTTTTTTAAGCTTACTAGTCTAAAATGGGTTCAGAAGTTCTCTTATTTTTTAATAGCAGTTTTTAAACTAACTTTAATTTTTCATTTCTTTCAATTTAAAATAAATTGAAAAAAAGATTATCAGCCGTATTAGTAAGTCAGATCAGTAAGTCAAATGACCAACCAAATTGTAATTGCTTATCATAACTGATCATATTGATTTATTTAAGCCATTCCTTCTGGATTTCAATATCAACTTTTAATATGATTACTACCAATAAGAGGGAAAGGAAAGCACATCAAAATATATAAAGAATGATGCTTCACAAGATTTGAATGTCACAGTGGGTTCTAGTATTAATGTTGTTAGTTATAGGAAGTAGTTAATATAATTTTTTTTTTCTTAAGATCAGATGTGCAAACAGAGAAAAGTAATTAAAAAAAATCAGTTTTCAAGAAAGTCAATTTTAATTTATAAAATAAAAAGATTTTTTTTTTCAAAGTTTTTTAACCAAATTATTTATCTAAGATAATTAAACTTTATCATGATACGCATCACATTTATATAAAATAATTGATCAGCAAATAACTTTAAAATAGTTTAATTTTTATATATTAAATGCTGATCAACACATAAAATAATACATTTATTAGATTAATACATATAACAATGCTTAAATTTATGTATAACAACCGGTGTTTGAAATTCAATATGCAGAATGTGCATGCGCACATTCCTTTTGAACTTCCGCACATTAAGAAGTGCATTTTTTTATAATTTTGTATAATGCTGCATATAGCAAATAAAAGTTCTGCACAAAAATACAAATTTTTTTTATTTTGAATTTCAAACACTGATAACAATGTATATTTTTATATTATACATTTTATAAATACTAAATACTAATTAATTAAATATATTTTTTACATTAATTCACTTTACTAATTGTTTTTACATTAGCATTTAAATAAATTATTGATCATTAAAATTAATAAATTTTAAAAAAATACCAATTTTCAACAAAAGTTAAGAAATCTTATAAATGTTGGAAGATCCAATAAGGATCGATTAATGATTTTTTTTTGCGTTTTCTTTCTGTTTAGAGGTACTATCAAAATCAAAATGTTTCACATGTTCAGAGCTTCAGCACTTATAATAGGTATCCTTCAAAACCTATAAAAATAAAATAAAAAAATTTCTATTAAAGGAAAAATAAGAAAAAAATGATGTTTCGTTACGAAACTTACTATTTATATTTTACAGAAATCCTACGCCAAAGGAACCATGTGGTTAACTGTATAAAACCTACAAAAAAAAGAAATATTACTAAATGTTTTATCAAAAGGACAACTACTAAAGAAAAACTAAAAAAATTTTTGCACCATACTTATTACACTGGCACCCGTCTAAAAACTTGTTTGCAATAAAAAAAAATATATAAAAATAAAAAATTAGTTAATTATTCATTAAAAGAAGTAAAAGAAAAACTTTAGAAATAAAACTTACTCACGATCAAGATTTCTCTATCGTTATCCACAATCGTAAGCTGATATTTATATCTTTTATCGTTTAGTAAAATCATTTCTTAAACTACTTCTGTTCGATTAAAAACTGAAACCTACAAAAAAATAGTCTACTAATAAACCAAAACCAGTTTCCTATAAAATAAAGAAAATGTACTATAAATAACATTATTTTAGTAAAATTCAAACAATTAGAGAATTTACCAGTGTAACTGGTTTCAGAGTCAAATTTCCATAAACAATAATAAAAAAATTGTTAGATACATTTTTTAAATAAAATCTGAGATGTTTTGAAAACTTACTATAACTTCAGTTTCATTGAAGTTCAAGCTGGATTCCTAAAAAAATGAAATGTTAGTGATCGTTTTGCTAAAAGAATTAGCAAAAGATAAATCCCCTCCTCTCACCAGTTTCTAACGTGTTTAAAAACTCTATCTACACAAAGAAAAAAAATGAAATGTTAGTAAGCGTTCATTATAAAAAAAAATATTTAAGAAAAAAAAAGAAAGCTTAAATCTCCACTGAAATCAATGTTCCAGACACATCTAAAAAAATTTCAAATTCCAGTTGAAATGAACCCATTTAAAAGAAGAATGAAATGCTAGTAAACATTTGACTTAAATTCCCTTTACCATTCTTATATGTTTGACGTTTAAAATGAAGAAAGGTCCAGAAAACTTCTGTTTGTTACCAAAACTAAAGTATCGTCTAAAAAAAAGAAATGAGAAATGATTGTTAGTAATAAAGATCATAAATAAAATAGTAAAATAAAATAAACAAACATCCACCTATTTCTAGAGAAAAACAATAAAACTTAAAAAGAAAAAATCGCATAAATGAACTATTAATAAAGTTCGTTAAATAGAAAAATTAAATAAAAAAATACTAATATTCTTATCGAAATGCTAAGTCCAAGGAAATCTGAGAGCAAAAGGTTTACCAAAATATCATGTTCAAAGAGACCAGAAGGATGCTTAAAAGGAAAAGAATAAAAAAAATAGGAGAGAAAGAATAATAGGAAAAGAAAACTGAAAGAAAGTGAAAAGGAAAGTAAGAAGGATAAAACGAAATAAAAGGGAGTGAGAAAGAACAAAAGGAAAGAGAAATGTGAAAGAGAGGAAAAAATAGAGAAATAGAAAAAGATGAAAGAGAGGGAAATGGAAAAAGGTGAATAGAGGGAATTGGGAAAAGTGAAAGTAAGGAAAGTGGAAAAAGCGTAAGAGTAAAGATAGTGAAAAAAAAGATTATCAGACTGCGCAATTAATATTTGATATACTGTATTACGTGATATATGTGATTTTTGATAAATTAAACTGTATGTCAACTCCCTCCAAGAAAAAGAAGTCAGATTCTAATCAGCAAGTTTTAGCTGAAAAAAATAAGAATCGTAAGGAGAAGAAAAAAGACTGAAAAAAATCCAAAAGCCATAAAGAAGGAAAAGAATCATTACAATCTTTACTAAAAATCCTCATTAAATTACTAGCTGAAGAGTGATAATAAACTTTAGAGGTTGAACTAATAACCGTATCTCATATTTTCTACTTCTGCTAACATAGGCCCTTTACGTTGAAATTCAGACACACTAAAGTTTTTTTATGAGGAATACAAATTAAGCATTTGGAATTAATTGATTAGTATTGTAGATTAATTTAGTGTGATTTTTTTTATATTTTTTCTTTCTTCTGTTTTTTTAGTGGGTATTTATCAGATGTCGTAAGGTGCGATATCCTCCGTTGATAAGTGATGTAGGTGAATGAAGAGTTTTTCTTCTAAAAACTAAGGATAAGTTAGCTAAATACACTATCCCTTTACTTTTCCTTTACCCAGCATGTTTACATCCATCCTTTTGAAAGAGGGTCCTTTTACCTAGGCTATGTCTTTTCAAAGGTTAAATATGTACTGTTTTAGTCTCAGAGCTGACTGAATAATTTTTATGCATACAATTTAGTTTACGTTACATATTAATTAAGTTGTTGGCATATTTAGTGGCCTTTGTCAATTCAAAAAAAAAAATAATAATAATTCATATAATGTAATTGTAGATTTAAAATTATATATAATAAAAATTTGTGGTGTTTGAACAAGACATCAAACAATGTTATGTTAATTAACATTATAAATTAAACAAGATGTTGAAAACACTAAATCGATCAATACGTTGTCCAATATTAGCATGATGCTGATCATTGCTATGTTCATTACATCAAATTTATAGCATTCATCAGCATGTTGAAATACCAATTTTTAAGTTCCTGATAAATATTATTAGATCAACAGATTAGTCTGATAGTTATCAATCGGTATATACTGATTGAATTCAGTTTTACGAGTAGTAATAATTATATATCAAACTGAATGATTTATTCAAATTAAAAAATATGATTAATTCGGCTAACCTAAATTTTTATATAGTTATCAATAGGGCATATGCCTGATTTATTAGCTTTTAACCTATGTTAGGTTACCGGATGCTCTTAGACAAATTCAGACTTGAAATATGATGGTAAGTTGGGAAGAGATGGCTTTTTAATATTAAGGAAACATAATAATGTTTCTTTATTTCTTATTTCCTTAGATTGCAAGATTTTTTTAAACAATTCTAAACTTAAAGGCAGTGTTGGTATGGGACAATGTCCAAATGAAAAGGCTTAGACACGGACAGTCCAGGATATTGTCCAAATGTTCGTGTCCCATAATGTTCCAACCAATTGGATGGTGTGGGACATTATCCCATTAGATTTCCTTCTGTTCTGGATGTTCTGAATAGTCCAAGTGTTCTAAAAATAGATCAGCTACTGATAATTGATTTTTTTTTTTGCTTTTTTAAGGAAAAATTATCTTTCTTCGTGTTATAAAAATAAATAATAAAGGTTAGTTTATTGGTTTATTTCCTTACATTTATTAGTATTTTTTATGCAATATTGATATTATTTTTATTTAATTGCTATACAGCTAAAGTTACCAGCCAAAATGGTAAAGGTCAATGCCGAAATGTCAAAATTAAAATCTGTCGAAATGCCGAAATGCTGAAATAATTTCGACATGTAGAAATTATTGAAATGTCGAAATAGTCAGAATTGTCGAAATAATTTTGACATGTCAAATTGACGAAATTGTCGAAATGTACAAACTGTACGAAATTAATTTCGACATGTCAAAATTTTTAGAATTGTCGAATTGATGAAATTGTCGAAATGTACAAACTGTACGAAATTAATTTCGACATGTCGAAATTTTTAGAATTGTCGAATTGTTAAAATTGTCCTGTAGAAAAGTGACCAAACCCAACAAAAAAGTGGACAAAATTGTCCAAAATAAAAAAAAAAAGTGGACAAAATTGTTCAAAAATAAAAAAAAAAGTGGACAAAATTGTCCAGAAATGAAAAAAAGTAGATAGAAATGAATGACCAAGAACGAAAAAAATTGGACAAAATTGTCCAAACCTGTAAAAAGTGACCAAACCTGATAAAAAAGTGGACAAAATTATCCAAAAGGAAAAAGTGGACAAAGTTGTCCAAAAACGAGAAAATCTTATACCTTATTGATGAACGTAAAACTTGATGACAACTCTTGTAAGTCAATATACGTACGACCTTCATTCTTCTTAAATATTATTCTCACTTTATCTTGTTCGAAAACACACGAATCAATTTTTTTATTTGTTACTGTCCAAATATATAAAAGCGCTGTTGAAACTGAATTTTCAACATCGTCAGGTAAAAAAGCTTTTTTTTCACGAATCTTTGAATTAAGAATAGCGGAAGGTGTTTTCGACATATTCAAACAAAGAAATACTTGATAATATTTCGTGTGAAATCAAGAAGAAAAATATTTTTTTTTTGATTTTATGACGTGTTTATTTATATTCAATTTTGCCAGCCACATCATTACATCACAAAAAAATGATGATCTGCAGCCAATCATTATTTCGACAATTTCGCCAATTTTGACTTGACGAATTTATTTCAGCTTTTTGCCATTTTGATTTGCATTGACGAATTGTTTATTTTTTTTCGACATTTTCGATATGTCAAAATTCTTTATTTACGACATGCATCTTTAGATACAGCCGATACTATATATTTTTAAAAAATTCTGATACTATTTTTATTAAAAAAAAATACGATACTAATTTTATTAAAAAAAATTCTGATGTAATTTGTAACAAAAATTTATATAAAAAAATTTGAAAAAAAATCACAATTTTACAACAAAAATTATTATACTCTTTAATAAAAATATTTTGTTTACTTTTTTTTTAAAAAAAAATGGTTTATTTTATTCTTTTTTTAAAAAAAAGCATTTCATTCTTTTTTAAAGATAACATGGCTTGAACTTCTAAGGAATAAGGCAAAACACCAAAACTACAAACTGAAGTGAGTATTTTGTTTTTGTTTCTTTAATTAAAAGTTTTTTCTTCGTTTTTTATTAATAAAATATCTTCCAAAACTAGTAAGCTTAAAATGCCACAATTGTCACATATATTAGATAAATTTATTATAAAATCTAAGGAAAAACTCAATCAGAGTAATCTTAAAACATATTGTAAATGTTGTATTGAGACATTGGGTGAAGAAGAAAGAAAAAAAACTTGTTTTCCTAACAAAACTGATAGAATATTATAACATTTGAAAAAATGCAAATATTTTCTTGAAGAAGCAATACCTGAAATAAAAGATGAAATATTCGTATTATCAAAAAGTAATGAAGGACAAGTAGAAAATCAAGCAGAAAGCCAAAAAATGAAACAATCATGTACGTTTTTAGTGTTTTGATGCAAATTTCAGAAGTTTTTTTTAATGGTATTTGAATTCAGCTTTTTTTTAGTCTTACAAAGCAGTGATGTTTACAATGCTTTATCCACTTCTTCAAGAAAATTTTTATGTACTTCTTATGGTCCACTTGATAATTTTATTGTTAGATCATTAGTAAGTGAGGATATTAAGAGATTTCGCATATTGTTAATTAAATTAACAGTTTCTTGCGGATAGACTTTACACTGGGTTAACAATCCTGAAGCAAAAAAATTATTTGAATTCCTCAATCCTTTTCTTAAACTTCCTGATCATCATACACTTGGTGGTGAAATTTTGCAAGATGCTATGTCTGAAAGAGATAAAGCAATGCAAATTGCATTAAAAGAGGATCCAATTGGCATGACTCTCACATTCAATGGTTGGACTAATGTAAAAAATGAACAATTATTAGGCATTGTAATTATATTATTGGAGGGAAGATCTTATGTATGGAAAGCAGAAGATATAAGTTCAGAAAGAGAAACTCATGTTGAAGTAATAGAAAAGACAGAAGCTATGATTAACGAATTAAAAAATGAAAATATAAAGATTTGTGCTATTGTAACAAATAGTGCGAGTGTATATGCTGCAGCTAGGTAGTATTTATTTTTTTTTATTTGTATTATTTTATTTTTATTAATAATTTTATAATATATAGGCGAAAATTAAGAATCTCAAATAAAGATATCATTTTTTTACCATGTTTTGCATACCAACTTAATCTATGTATTGGTGAAATATTTAAAGAATCTACAGACTTAAAAATGACGTTGAATCATGCAATTCAACTTGCCACTTATTTTAGAAATGCGAATAATAAGTTCTTTATAGCAAAATTACACGATCAGCAGAAAAAAACTTATGGTAAATATTATACAATTGTAGTTCCAGGAGAAACTCGATAGAATAGTTATTATGAAGTATGTACAAGTCTTTTAAAAATTCAACAAGCTTTACAGGTAAATTTATAATTTAATGTTATCAAATTAAATGTTAATTAATTTATTGATTATTAACTTAATTATTAGCTATTTGCAATTAATTTCAAACTACCGTTTAATCAAGCTTGAAAAAAGATAGGAGATCAACTATGTATTAAAGTAGAAATATTTGAAATTATCGATTCTAGTGCATTTTGGAACAATTTAAATATAATTGTAGAAGTGTTATATCCTTATTGTAAAATATTAAATATTATTCAACAAGATAAAACAAGATTATTTCAAGTTATATATGGTCTCACATATCTTATTCAATTTTGGATTAATTATGAAGATACTCAACTCGCTGCAAAATTAATAATTAGATTAGAGAACAGGTGGAATGATTGGGAACAGCCTTTATTTTTACTAGCATGTTTATTACATCCAGAGTATAAAACAAATCAATTCAAAAATAATATTAAAATTAATTATACTACATTTGGTAAATGGTTTACTTATTATTATCAAGCATGGTTTTGAAAAGGAATCCACCTGTATTTTACGTGAATTTGATAACTTTCATTTAGGAAAATACCTGTTTGATTATGATAAGCAATTTAATGGAGATATTTGGAGATATTGGTGTTTTGCAGAATCATCTACAAATGAATTAAGCTTATTTGCTTATAGATTATTTGGAATTTGCGTAAATGTAGCTTCTGTGAAGCGTCTTTGGAGCTGTATGGATTTTTACAGACAAATTGACAGAATCATTTGAAGGTATTTTTATTTTTGTTATAAATATCAAATTTTAAATATTATAATACTAATACTTTATATTTAGTCATCAAAAACTCTTGCTATGAGTAAATTAAGAGCAGATATTACATAGAAATATTGGGTTAATTCTAGTACTTCCTTTACTTTAATAACTCCACTTAGTATTATAAATAATGTTAACAAAAATAATACAAATAATAATAAAAAAATTAAAAAAAATAATGAACAAATTTTAGAAAATGAAAATGATGATTATGAAAATAATGATTTAACTAATTTAGAAAACGAATTTGGAGATTATTTACAAGAATGGGCTGAAATGTTAGAAGAAGAAGCTAATAAAAATGAAAAATATAAAGAAGATGAGTTGGATATATTTATAGAAACTAATAAAATTACTCATCCAGCAATTGATTCTGATGCTAAATGGAAATTAAAATCGATTTTTAATAAATTAAAATTTCTTTTTTAATTTTTTTTTTTTTTTTTTTTTTTTGGCGTTGATAATTTCTTTTTTAATAAAATAAAGAAAATAAATAATCTTTTATTGTAAACAATTTAAAGTAAAATTATATTATATAATATAAATGTAAATGTCCCAAATGTCCTTGGACATTACAAGTCTTGTTTAAGGACTTGAACTGTCCCGGACTGTCCCATCCAAGGACATGTCCCAGTCCCATACTAACATTGAAGTACTGTGACAGGACCCCGAATAATATATATATAGGTCACATTAAAATCCAAATTTTTTACTATGATCAAAAATTTTGGTCTACAGATCTGCGCAATTCTGCGGAATCCAATTCTGTGCAGATCTGAGGACATACTGATGTGTAGCACTGAAAAATTTCATGGATTTCTGCGCAGATCTGCAAGCACAAATAACCTGCGAAATTTTTCAAAAATAAATCTACGAAATTTTTCAAAAACACTAATGCAAATTTACAATTAGGCAGTGTTTTAACTTTAATATTAACTAATATTAATTTATTAATTAAAGATATTTACAAATTTAAAAGTACATATATTAAACTATTCTATTTGCTAACTAAATGCACTAATTAAAAAGACCTCTTTTCTTTTCTTTACTGACGTTCAAATTATGTTGTTGTTAATGGTTTGGACATTGTTCCAGTTGGTTCGATTCCAACAAACAACTTTTAACTTTTTCAATTTAACAAAACACGTCAAAACGTGAAAATATTATCTCTTCTAAAGAAAACCGTAGACCTACAATAAAAGAAAAGTGAAATATTAGCTGACTTTTCATTTAAATAAAAAAAAATGAAATAATTTCAAAGATAAATACCTTCGAAATCTTTGTCCAGAAGCTGTAAACCTACAAGAAACAAAATAAATGAAATGTTAGCAAATGTTTTATTAAGAAATTTTAAAAAAATAGTAAAAGGAACTTCGTAAAGCACCTTTGAAGTTTTGTAACGTTCCAAAAAGCCCCAGATCTATAAAAATAAGCGTTAATAAAACATCTCGTTAAAAAGGAAATTAAACAAATTTCAAAGTTCTACCTTCGAAATTTCTTCTAGGAATCCAACCGCAGACCTACAAAAGAAAGAATAAGAAAATAAAGAACATTAGTAAACGTTCATTGAATAAAAAAACCCAAAAATTAAAGGTACCTTTAAGAGATGTACAGTATTTCGACGTCCAGGATCTAAAAAGAAAGAAAAAATTGAACGTTAGTAACGTTCATTATAATAGAAGTAAAAAGAAATTTGAAAGTAATGAATTACCTTTGAATGGAGTCTAGGCTTCGTCTGGACCTAAAAAAATAAAAAACATCGAATGTTAGTAACGTTCGTTAAACAAAAAAATTAAATTTTTTTTTGAAGGTTATACCTTTAAAATAGTCTTTGAAAATGGTTACTAGATCTAAAAAAGAAAAATGGACATTAATAAACATTCATTAACATTCGTTAAATAAAAACAAAAAAAAATAAATCGAAGGTCTTACCTTCAAATAGAGTCCAGTCTTCGAAATGGAACATCTGAATCTAAAAAAATAAAAAAACGAATATTAGTAATGTTTATTAAAATAAAATAAAAAAAAGTAAAAATTTTCAAAGATATTATACCTTCGAAATATCATAGTCCGCCTCTAAAGGAGTTCCAGACTTAACAAATAAAAAAAAATGAACATTAGTAACGTTCGTTTAAAAAAACAAAAAAAAAATAATAATTTTCAAAGATATTTTACCTTCGAAATATCATATAGTCTGCCTTTAAAGGAGTTCTGAACCTAAAAAAAGAAAGAAAATAAACGTTAGTTAACGTTCGTTAAAATTAAAGTAAAAAAAATTGTTTTTTTTACTTAATGATCTGCCTCAAAATGGAGTTCCAGACCTAAAAAAAAAGAAAAGTGAAATGTTACTAACGTTTCGCTAAAATACAAAAAAAAAATAAAATTTTTTTTACTCTTAAAGTGGTCCGCCTCGAAATGGAGTTCTGAAACCTAAAAAAAAGGAAAAAAAGCGAAACGTTACTAACATTTCGCTAAAATACAAAAAAAAAACTTTTTTTTTTACTTGAAGTGATCCGCCTTGAAATGGAATTCTAGACCTAAAAAAAAGTTAGACATTACTAATATTTCGCTAAAATACAAAAAAAAATCATTTTTTTTTTACTTAGTGGTCTGCCTCAAAATGGAGTTTCAGACCTAAAAAAAGGAAGAAATGCGAAATAATACTAACGTTTCGCTAAAATACAAAAAAAATCATTTTTTTTTTACTTAGTGGTCTGCTTCGAAATGGAGTTCCAGACCTAAAAAAAAGGAAAAAAAGTGAAATGTTACTAACATTTCACTAAAATATAAAAAAAATGAATTTTTTTTTACTCTTAAAATGGTCCACCTCGAAATGGAGTTTCAGACCTAAAAAAAAAGAAAAAGAAATTGAACGTTAGTTAACGTTTGTTAAATTAAATCAATAAAAAAATCTGGAGCTGTACTTTGGCTTCCAGACCCCAAAAAAATTAAAAATAACAAAAAAAAAGTCCAGAGCTGTACTTTGGCTTCCAGACCTAAAAAAATATAAAAATTGAACATTTATAACGTTCATTAAATAAATTAATATATTTGAAGGCTTTAACCTTCGAAATAGAGAGTCCAGAACCATTCTTCAGTGTCAAGGACTTCTAACCTTTGAAATGGAGAGTCCAGAACTGTTCTTCAGCGTCAAGGATCTCTACCCTTCGAAGTGGAGAGTCCAGGGCTGTTCTTTAACATCCAGGACCTCTAACCTTTGAAATAGAATCTGGAAAGAGCTTTGAGCTTGTCTAAAACTTAGAAAAGAAGCTACAAAAAAAAAATTTTTAAAATAGCTTTGCAAGACAGATCTTGCCATTTTTGTCTGTAAAACTTCAAAATTCGAAAACTTCCTAATTTCTCGTTCATCCCGCACTTTAAAATCATAAGTAAAAAATTTTTGTTTGAATCTGGAATTTGTACCTTTAGCATTCCATCAAACATTGGAAAACTTGTCTTAAAGACTTCGAACCTTATAAAGAAACAGTATTTTTTATTTTTTTTTTTTTAAAAAAAATTATTCTTAAAGTCTGATTATCTGATAAGCTTCTAAGCTTAAAAAAGAATCCATTAAAAATTTATTTTTTTTTTCTTTGGTAACTTTAAACAAATTAATTTTTTTAAGGCGTTAAAAAATTATTTCTTTAAAAGTGTTAAAAAATTATTTTTTTAAAAGAATTATTTCTTTAAAAGTGTTATAAAATTATTTCTTTAAAGTGATAGAAAAAAATTGTTTCTTTAAAAAAGTTTAAAAAATTAGAGATGTAAAGTTTATCAAAATAAATATGCAAAATTTATCAAATTAAAGAAGAAAATTGTGAAAATCTTTAAAGATTTTTGTACAAAGTATTTTTAAAAATCTGCAATTTTGGAGATTATCACAAATTTTTCATAAAAAAATCTTTGAAAAAATAAAAAAAAATAATTTTTGCAGTATTGCGCAAATTCTTAACAAAATTGCATTAAAAAAATGCGGCAATCTGCTAAAATCACAGATCACCACAGATCTGAACTGATATAACTTTCCCGATGAAATCTTCTTCAATCCTTTTTTGTCCACTTCTTCTTCAATCCTTTTTCGTTTATTTCTTGTTCAATCCATTTTCATTCGCTCCTTTTTCCACTTTATACTAAATTTTTCTTCGCTCTTCTTTAGTCTAACTATTTATATCTTTCTTTTTTTACTAATTTGTTTCAAACCTTTTTTAAAAAAATGCCAAAAAAATGAAAATATTCCACTAGAGCTAACAAAGATAAATAGTCTCAGGAATCAAATAACGAATATAATAATAAACAAGAAGGTCCAAGAAAAATTGTAAAGCGTAAAGATACTTCGCAAGCTAAAGAGTTTGCTAAAGAATCAGATACTATTAGTTCACAAGCTAAAGAGACAGCCAAAGAATCAGATACTAGTAACCAGGGATTAGATAGTGATCAAGAAGAAATGGAAGTAGTAGCGGAATCTTCGCAAACTAAACCACTAGCAGAAGGTAATGATCCATATATATTTATTATGATTTATTAGATATTATGTTAATAAACATTTCATAATCAATCATTTATTTTTTAGATAACAATCGAAGGATAAAGGAATATATTTCTAAACAATTCAAAATATACGGCAGACAATCAAAGCAATGTAAGTGATAATTTTCAGACTCGAAAATTGTTGACATTTCATTTCAATTTACATCTATTACACCTAATACAATTTACTGGGTTAATACATTAACGTCAATTGGCGATGAAATGCTTGTACCAGAAACAAATAGAGAAAATGTACAGCGCAGTTGGCCGATCATGCTAGCTGTTGAACATGAAAGAAGCTCGTTAACTACAACTGCAAAAGAAACACTAGAAATCAATGTTCAACCTCCTAAAAGCAGAAAAAGTTGCGAGGACATGCTTATAAAACAAGGTAGGCAAATACGAGCTCTATATGAATTACATAAAGAGATGCTTGAGAAAGTTAGATGAATTCAGAACCAGATTAAGTTGCAAAAGAAGAAAAAGAAAAAAATTGACCTAAGCGAAAAGGTCTTCAATGTAAATTTCTAATGAAAACCTGGTGCTATTCTCTCTTATATCCATTATCAAATCACAACATAATTGCAATTATTTATTGTCACACACTAATATAAGAAGGTTATAACTCAATGTGCAATAAATCCTTTCTGGATAATATGTGGCCTACCTTTGAAAATTTTAAGTTGGAGTTCGAAAATTGGCTAAATCAACATCATCCTGATTATCTTCGCGAAGTAGGCTATAGAGAGTGGATGAACGTATTTTCAGGATGCCATCATTCTATGGTGATTATCATTAATAATCGTAATCATAACTGTTGTGTTTAATTTAAATTTTTCGATTATCATTATGGATTTTTTATTTTCTTTTATAGCTCATGCGAAAAATGAAAGATATAAGAGGAGTACACGTTGCAACAGTGAAAAGTGCTATTTTTAAGGAATTCAGTCTACAATCAATAAGCGGTAATAAATGAAAAAACCCGCAAGATATAATGAGCTGAAAAAATTTATCACAAGTTAAAGAGTGTTATAATAAGTTATATGATGATAATGATAATGTAATCAAAAATATAACAAAACTCGCATTTCCCATAATATCTGATACCGATGAGTCATTTCAGAATATCTATATTTATATGTCAGCGATATGTGATATAGTATTGAATCCTAGCTACCCTGACGTAGAGTGCAGGAAAAAACCTCTAGAACAATGATATCAGAAATTTAAGGTATGTTGCTTTTATTTAAACCAATTTATATAATTTAAAATTTATTTAATTAGATAAAATTCGAATTAATACTTTATTAGGATTTATTCAAAAAAAAGGAGGTTTTACTATACATGACGCGCAGGAGATATTAAGGGAAAAAGTTTCAGAAATCCCAAAAACAGGCTCTTTTAAAGAGGAGGAAGAAACAAATGTAATTCTCAGAGGTGATGATTCATTAATGACATTGCATGATGACTTGTTTTATGATGATTAGCAATTATTCATAGGTTGGAAAGTGATGTTTTATTTTAAGGTGGCATACTAATATTTTATAATTAATTATAATTATTATCATTATGAATTTTATTATAAATTTTATTATTATAAATAAATAAATAAATTTACATTAGTAATCGCAATGAATATTTTCAATATTTATCATTTGAATTTTCTTGATTTTTAATGTATGAAATTTTCTTGACTTTTATCGTTTAGGCTTAATTCTGATAAGTAATCATCTTTTCCGTATCAATACTACTTGACAAGTTTGATTATTATCGATAGATATCATGTGACCTTTCCATCAATATATATCTCTATCGATATTTGTCATTTTAGTTAAATTTTGATAATTTGTTATCATTTACCCACATTGATACTACTCGATGAGTCTGATTATTATCGATATATATCATGTGACCTATCCATCGATATATATCCCTAAAAAAATTTCCTGATGTTAATTTCTTCTTTTATGAGCCCTTTAACTTGAGTGTATAGTTCTGTAATTTCTTTCTTCATCGTATTATTGGCATAGTTATAGATAACAATAATCGTGAATCTAATTTTTTCTTTAAGAAATAATGTAAGCGCTAACATACAGCCTTTAAATATATATTGTATAGCTATGTACTTAGCATAACTATTATCCATAATAATACTGACACCTTGTGAGTAATGATGAATATCTGAAGAAGACCACCATGCTTTATAGTTCTTATGATTTTTATATAAATGTTATCCTGTATTAATTGTAAGTTTAGTTTCAGTAATGCCTAAAATCTTGATGTCATTAATATTCATAAAATTAATTAAATGTTCTTGCTTAATAATAGTATTTAACCCTGATGTATTTAAAGTTGAAATCTTAAAAGTGTTTTTAATGTCCATAATACCATCTACAGATGGTGAAATTATAGTTTGTTGTGACATCATTATTGATTATTAGGTGGGATTTGCACCTTGTTGTGACAGGTAAGCATTGAATGGAAAAAATAAGCCTATTAATTGACCAAGTTGATTATTCATTGTTTCTAATGAGAAGCATGCATTGTTGACTTTATCTTCCATTTCATCCATATGTTGAACAGTAGGATTTCGATTATGTTCCATAGCATCCTGATAAAAATCTTGCGAAATAATTGATTCGTCCTGAGAAACTTGCATATTAACATCTGATGATAACGTATTTTTTTGTGTTAAGAAGTTGGATAATTGAGGATTGGGAGTCCTTATAATATCACTTACATCCTTTTCTATTCTTGATCTTTTATTAAATACGTTAACAAATGAATCAGTGACTGGACTGAAATTAAGGTCAAGATCAGGTTTGTTATACAATTGATTTAGCATATGCATCTCTAGATTAACAATTCTATCATTAAACTTTTTCATAAGATTGTTAAATTTGTTAAGTTGCTGTTCGACTTTCTCAAGTCTTGAATTTACATTAGAATCCACATTTTTATCTAATCTTTTTTCAAGATTATAAAGTCTTTGTTTAAATTGTTTAATACCTTGTGATTGAGGTATGTTGAAAGGGATATCCTTTGAGAATACATGATTAAACTTAAGATTAAATCCAGTTTTATTCTGTCCTGATTGTTGCGTGTTGGAAGATGGTAGTTTTTATGGATTAGAAGAGACTTTTAAGGACTATTGAGTGACTTTAGTATAACTAACGGGTGGAGTAGGTTTTGCTGAAAATTTAGCATCCCAGTTATCTGTCCAATTTATATCACTAGGGATAAAATCTTCCTTGGCAGGGGGAAAGATTGGTTTGAAACCAGACTTGGGCTTCAGAGCCTCAACTTTGTATCGTTTGTATATATCTTGATAAGCTATCTGTTGGCCGTAATGGCATTTGAGTTAACTGTTTTCAGGACAATTCCTGATTTTATGATTGATGGAGCCACATACATGGCAAGTAAGTGTGTTTTTATCAGCAAAATGTAGTCCTTTGTTATTGAAAGCAAAGTGATTTTCCTTAGCAGCATTCATATCATCGATACTATTAAAGTAAAACTAAGCGAAACGTTTTTTTTTATAATTCTGAGAGAAGCAGTTTTTGGGGATGAATACAGCTTTGACTCTTGTACACGTTACAATTTTCAAAAGATTTTCTCCATTTATGCCTTTAGGTAAGTTGGTAAGTTTTAAAACGTACTTAAAGTGGTAATTGCGTCCTTCTTTAGTGAGCGTACTAGGAAAGATTCTGAAAGTCTTATTCAAAAATTTTATTGACCATTCTTCTTTTAAAGCTTCTGCTAAGTCTTTGTTAGCAAAAGTGACTGCCACTTCATAGTATAAATTTTTAATTGCAAATTTGATCTTTTTCACCTGACTTAGTGACATATCCACCGATTTTCGGAATTAACAAAATTAGCCTAAATTAAGGAATTTGATGATAATTAGATAAAAATTAAGTTAAATAAGTTTCACAAAAAGGATCACTTTTATGCTACATGATCATATGGGGTCTTTGCAATAGAAAGGTATGAAACTCAAAAAAAATTTTAAATTTATTTTATATGCTAATTATGTTTTTTATACTAAAATAAGTGTAAATTTAATATTAATTAAATTTTTATTTTTTTTTGAATTTCGTACCTTTCTATTGCAAAGATCCCATATGACACAAATATCGAGAAATTATTTTAACAAAAGTAGCGTTAAAAAATTTTTTTCTTTCGTAAACTCCATATTAAACTCCCCATCAACTTCCCCATCAAACTTTTCCACCAGTTTTTACATTATGCAAGTTGAGAATTTTGGCAAGTATATTAGTAGTTATTTTACATTAAATATAACTTGGAGCTATTTTTTTATTTTTTTTTCAATAGTTTATAAAAAAAAATTTATTTAGGCAGCAAAATTATTCAAAAATAATCTTTCAATAAATAAATAATTCTAAGATTAATAATGATATTTTAGTGAATTTAAATTATATATTGATTAGTTTATTTAGTTAAATCTATTTGATATTCGTTATTAATTATTTTTCAATCAATTTTTTTTCGTTAAATCATTATTCTGGTGCTTATTCTTACTTTTTTTTTTAAATAAACTAATTTTATAATATTTTTATTCCTTTTTTTAGAAATTTCTTCTACTGGTTTCAGGTTAAAGAGGTAAATTTTTTTGGAAAAGGTCTTAAAAGTTTTTTTAAGTATTTTTTTGGCTTATTTTTTCTTATGTAGGGATGGTTTTGATTGATTTTAATCGGTACTGCGCCACATAATTGATGATCGGCAAATTCCTCAAATCGGCGCATATGATTATAGATGTTGCTCAAATAGATCTTTTTCAACATCTAGTGGAACATCCCAGATCTTGATCTCAAAATCAGATTGTAAAGCAGGCTAATTTTGTGTAAATGACTCCATTTTACTAAATTTAGTTAGATTATCGATCACAATGGTTTTTGTCATAACTTTATTAGCTGCATTTTCAGTATCGCAAACAACTTTAATCATCTTTACGTCTTTAATTGTAGTGGTTGAAAATATGCATGTCAGCCCAACTACATGATGGAACATGTGATTCTTTTTTTCTGTGTCGTTCTGGCCTGAAGCTAAGTCTAATGGAAAGAAAAGAGTGATTTTTTGAGACTTTCTTATTACTGTCCAGTATGGTTGTGTCTTATACGTCTCGTTCTGTTGACTAGAGGTAGCAGTGATAGTTATAGCAGTTTGAGCTTGTGCATGAATTGAAGCTTCAAGTCCAGCAGTAGTTTGTTGTAGCGGGTTGTTGAGAGTGCTTTGACTCTCTGTAGAGACTGTAGAATTGCCTCCAGTATTAACGGAGTTTATATTTTTAACTTATTTCATTACTCTTCCTTTATAACTACAAGAAAAGTAATAAAATATTACGTATAACAAATGTATTAATAGTTTTTAGTGTGAAATTCTTCTTGTCCGAATTGTGGTAAAAAGATCAGCAGGAAGAGTTTTTTTCTATTTTATATTCAATTAAATAATATAAATACTAAAAAAGAGATAAGTTACTACCTTATCAGATGATTATCTTTTTTTTAGTCTAAAAGGTATTATTTATTATTACTATAGTTATAGAATTACTTGAAGATTTTCAAAAATGAACAAAAATTCAAAAATTTTATACAACATGTTTCTAGTATTATACATGTATAGTTTTAATATTATGAAAATATCATATTAAATATTTGTATGATATTTTAAAAAAATACAACAAAGAATTTTAAAATATCAAAACAGGAGACTGAGCTATTTAAAAATAAATATAAATAGAATAATGATTTTAGTTTTCACTATATAGAATACTCTTATCTTCTATTATATGATCAATATTGATAAACCTTCAAAGTATTTAACTTTTAATTAATAGATAAAATAATTGTTTCAGTACTTAAACCAGTTAGCAAATTGGATTTTAATTTTAAAACTAATTCCTAAGAAACAGATATACAAAAACTTTAAGATTAAAGAACAATAATGACTATTAGTAACTAGTGTGATATAAAAATCAAAGTGGCATAAAATCATAAAAATCTTATTTAGAATATTACTAATAGAAAACAAGAATACCAAACAAAAAAATTAATAATATTATATCAGAAAACTAATTTAAAGAACTATTATTTCTTTTTTTAAGATACGAATAAAAATTTGAAAAAGAATCAGAAGTTTTAGTAGTTTGGAAGTTGTGCTGAAATGAACACATTATTCTATTTAATATTACAGAGATCCAAGCTACAAACTAAAACTCATGTAATAATGATAATAATATAAGAAACAAAACTATCTTGTAAAAACTACCACATGGTTATAAGGATATAACTTTATTTTTTGAGTTATTAAAAAATAAATATCTGTATCGTATTGAGATAAATAAAAATATTTTAACTAATATTAAAATCTGACTTTTTGATAAAATGTATAGCATTATTAATTTTTATCTTATATTTATAATATATGATAATTCAGTCTTTTAGCTAAAAAGTTATAATAGTGTTATTTATTTTTGGTCTTATATAGATAATAGTATGATATATGGAAAAGGTAATCTAAAAAAAGCTTTAATAAATTATCTTTTTAATCAAGATAATTTTATTATGTTAATAAAATTACTTTCAAATTAATACTAATAAATGCATATTATAAAGAAGCTAAAGAATAAGCAAAATCATTTAAGATTTATATTAATATTGATATAACTAAAATATCACTACAGTATAAATTGAAAAAGAATGAAAAAAAGGATTGAAATAAAAGCAATAAAAAAAGAAAAATAAGAAAAATAAGCATTAATAAAATAATTTCTGTTTATTTGATTTTAATATTTATTTTATAATTAATCCAATATATTTATGTATCTTATTATTTGTAGAGTAGGCTGTATTATATAATTTTCTTTATTGCTAATTTGTATAAAAATTATACATGAAATTAAAATTAGGGAACATTTAAAGTAAAGCAAATACTTATTCTTTTTTTTGTAGATAATAATTAGTAATAATAACATTTCTATTTTTTAATTGATTGTTTATATCACATAATCATAATAAAATATTTGTCATCTGGCATTATACCTTTACTTTCTCATTTTTATTAAGTATTCTGGAAACTTAGAATTTTTTTGGTTAGTAAAAACTTGTTTGTTACATCCATTATTTGTCATATTCATAATTTCTTAATATTGTAATTCTGATCAAATCTGTTCTGCTTTAAACATTCTCTAAAATTGGTTAATTTAACTTATAAAATAATTAAAATAGTCAAAATAATTTTGACTTAAGTCCTTTCAAAATTAAAATGATTGAAATTATATTATAGTTATGTAATTTTTATAGTAAATAATAATATTAAATTTAAAGTTAACAATCTTTGCATTTAGTAATTTGATTTTTATGATTTTTACACAGTTGGATTTAGTTTATTGAAAGGATTTCAATAATATATGTTGTATATTTGTAATATTAATATTAACAGAATTATTTATGTTTAAAATTTGATATTAAATAATCTTATAATAAACAATGATATTAAAATTCAAAGTTAACTGAATTTGGCGATATGATTGAATGGTCCGCGAGGGGTTTATCCTCCGGATAGGAGCAGTTTCTAGGTTAAATTATATAGATTATTTTGTAATCCATTAATTTTCAATAAAGATTTCTACGTTATCTGCGTTATCAACGCCAAAAAAAAAAATAAAGTTAACTGAATAATCTTTACATTAGTGATCCAATTTTTATGATCTTTACATGATTGGATTTAACTCACTAAGAGAATTCTAATAATATATGTTGCATATCTGTAATATCAATATTAATAGAGTTATTCATATTTAAAATTTGGTATTAAATTATAATTATAAAAATCACATGAGATATGTTTATAATGTAATTTTGATTATTTTGATTTTAATTTTAATTTTTGACCTTCCCAAGTTAAAATGTTTTGACTTTTGGATTTTAATTTTAACTTTATATATAATAAAAATAATTATCTAAAGCAAAGCAAAGAATTATATATGTTTATAAAAAGTGATGATTAATTAAGATTATATGATAATATCCATTTATCTGCATATGTTACGTCACTTAAATTTTATACTATATTAATAAGCAAAGATAAAAATAAAATTGTCATATTATAAATATAATACAATAAAATAAATATTTTACTCTGGACTTTTAACAGTTTTTATTTTCCTAGTATATAAGAATTATTTGAAAAATAATAAAAGCATATGCAAATTAATTATAAATTATAAATATATATAGTATAATATATATATTTTAGCAAAGATGCCTTTGAGAAGAAGTACATAAATCCTAAACTATTTAATGTAAGTCCCATTATATTTATTTTTTTACTCTTTTACATTTCTTATAAATTTCTATAGCCAATATATTTTTATTATTATTATTGCTAATTATAAAATTCGTATTTTTTTATATTAGATTTCAAAATAAATAATCCTACTAATATCTATATATATTAATATCCCATCTATATAAACCATATAAAGTATTAATAACTGAGGCAAAAAAAATAAGTATCATTACAATTTATATTACAGCATTCCATTCTTATTACTTAATATATTAATCTTTTTTATCACAAATACTGTGATGAATTTTGTAATATGTGATTAAAATCAGATATGAAATTTATACTTATAAATAACTTATACATTTGTTGATTTTAATTATAATTAAGAAATCTTTATTAGATTTAATTTATAAGTTAAAATAGTATGATTTTAAATTTACTTTACTAATTTATAATGTATAAATTTCAAATAAATTTTTATTAATTTACAATCCATCAGTAAACTATAAAATTTGGTGATAAAAGAAACATCTTCAGAAGTTCAAGATATGACTGATAAAGGTCGATATCGAATTCATGGTGATTGTACTATTTGTGAAACGCATAAGAATACCCTTACTGGTGAAAATTGGGAGGTTAAAATACATAGTAAAAGAGAAATTCTAGTCGCCAAGAAAAGGAGAAAAAAGACGGCTATGAATAAGAAGGCTAAGAAGCTTGGTCTTAAGATTTTGGATGCTGATGAGAATGTTCAGACTTATATTAAGAGGTATTTAAGAGAAGCGACAAAAGAGGGTTAATTACGATTTTTTTTTGGTATATTTGTATGCTATTGGAAAGTATAGCCACCTCTGAGGTTAATACATCTAGATACAAGCAGGTGACAATATGGGCAACTGGTATAAGGACTAGTATGAGGAATATATATATAGGAATTCATACTAGGTAATAGGGTATTTTTCACATATCGTATTAGGCTTAGTGAGGCATTTGGGTATGTTCTTGTGAACGGAATGGATGGAACAGATCAGATACCCCAAAATAAAAAATATTTCTGGGAATAATCGGTCTGATTATTTTTTTTATTTATCTGTTCCATCTGTTCCATCTGTTCCATGTTCTTATTTCTTCTTTATTCTTTGTTTTATCTTGTTCTTAGTATGTTTGTATAGAACAGATGTATAGAACAGATGGAACAGATGGGTTTTATCTATGGTATTGTTAGAGACGTGCCATAAAGGCGCTGGGAGGCTAACTGGATAGAAGATCTGATCGAGTTCCAACGGAGTTAGGATGTATACTGGGGGCTTTAGTCACAGGGCATCCATAGGATGACTCCGATGACTATATGTTACTGCCCTAAGTATATCAGATATATAATATTTTATTAATTATTTGAAATCTACAATATTTGAAAAGTAATTTAATTTTCTATTAATTTCAAAGATATGAAATTATTACCATTAGATATATTTTAATGAATGAGCTAAATTTCATTCTTTTGCAATTACTGGATGATAAATTATCTTTAAGTATTTTTAATAAATTTTCAAATTTTGATTTTTTTAAAAACTAATTCACCTGAGAATGACTAAATATTACTATATAAATTTAGGATAGAATTATTATAAAAATGCTAAAATTAGCTAACTTTTATAAATTATAAAAATTATGAATGATTATACTCTAATATTAAAATTCATATGGTTATTTATAAAACTTTATTATGAAGTAATATCAGATTTAATAGAAATATATATATATATGTAAAAATTTTAAATCATATATTATATTATTTTAACAAATAAAAAATATTTAAAATTATGTATTATTTATTTTATATATTTAAACCTATTTATTTTATATAATTCTAATAATTTTTTTTACTTTTAATTTATACATTACCATGATCTCTTTTTATTTTTATAAAAAATAACCAGTAAATTAACTTCAAATGATAAAAGTTTTGATATATATATTTTTATTTGCTTTTCAATTTAATGCATCACATAAATTTTTAATATTAGTTTATAAATTATTATTAGCTTTTTGAAAGTAAAAACAATATATATATTTTTATATAAAAAAAAAAATTAAAATCCTATTTTTAATCCTTTAAAAATACTATTTATTAATCTTTATTTTCAAATTTTAAATTAAAATTTATAAAAAAAGTAAAAGAATATTTTAAAAAGTATTCTCTATATTAAAAAATAAAAAAAAAAAATAGTAAATATTTTTAAATAAAATTAATAAAAAAATTATGTTCTTACTATTTACTTTTTACTTATTTCAGATATCTATTTTAAAGTTTAAGAAAATCAATAAAAAACATCTGTAAAAAAAATAAAAAAAATATTAATAAATATTTTTAAATAAAATTAATAAAAAAAATCTGATTTCTACTTACTTCTCATTTCAGATGTTATAGTTTGATAAATACAATAATAAGAATTATCCCATTAGTACTATGTATATACTAATAGATTTTTTATTACTTATTCCACTAGTTTATAATAAGTGTTAACTCAATCCTTTTGATTGTTGAATTATTGATTGTTGGATCTTGCCGATAAATAATATTTTTTTTTTATTATAATAAATATTGATTTATAATGCAAATTATTTTTTTTTTTTGTAATAAAAATACATGTTTAATACATTTTTATGTTTTAGGTTATTTGATTATTTGATAATGAATATGAGAATGCATATTTTTAACCACACTAGGAATAATTATTTTTGAAAATTCTGACTGTACTTCACATTATCACCATCCCTTAATATTTTTCTTTTTCAACTAATTTGAAAATTAAATATGAAAAACACAATATATAAATAAAAACTAAATTAATCACCTGAAAATTCAGAATCTCTATCATTATCATTTAAATTTTCTCATGAAAGTATTCAATTTTTCTGTTTCAATATAAATATCTGCACGCCTGAAATCTGTTCAGGTTGACAGTGCAGTGTAACATGACAAAATTTTCAAAAAAAACAAAACAATAAAAATGTTCTTGTTATATAAACTTAAAAGTAACATTAATAAGTGTATTTTTGACTGCTTTGCAAGTTTACATAAGTTGTCAAAGGCAGTTTTAAATGTCATTTTTGACTTATTTAACTAAAACGCTCTTTTTTGCTTTATCCATTTATGGAAATGATTAGCAAAGACGATTTTTCTATTTTTTATATACAAAGACAAAACTGATCTTCAAAATTACCTTTGGTGCCTTAAGAAAACATGTAGAGCAGCTAAAAATACATCCAATATAACATTTTGGAAGTTTTTTTATTAAGAGATAAACTTATTTTTTATAATTTTTAAGAAATGCTATGCCACACTGCACCATCAACCTGACACAGATTTCAGACATGCTAAATACCTTGCTAATGATGCATAACAGTTATATACAGACTCTGTCTTATAGTTTTCACCATTTTGTTATTTATGCCATGTAATGAATTTGTATAAAAATCTTCAAGATTTGTACAAGTATTATATTGACTAATTTTTTTTATCATGTTGGCTTCATGATTAAATCTATCAACTACACAAAGCCATTTTGCAGTACACTTATCTGTATTTTTACTCTTGAAAGTTGTTGAATTTGATATATTTTCCTTATTTGTAGAATAGATGACATTACAATAAGGTTTTTAAAGTGAAAAAAAGATATATTTGGGAAAGAAGAATAAAAAAGGAGTAGGAAAAGAAAAGAGAATGTAAAAAGCAAAAAAGAAAAAGAAAAAAAGCTTAAAAAAAAAGCTTAAATATAGTAAGAAGAAATCCATCAGTATAAACGTCATACACAATGAGATAAACCTGTTATTATATGGAAAGCTTAGAATAACTTGGTATTCACTGATGTGGGGCCCCCCGAAGGGAGGGGTACATCAGTGAATAACCTAGTTATTCTCAGATATCCATGGAATAATAAGTATTAATTAGATAGCAATATGGTAGATATAATTTATAATATGTGACAATCATATGACATAATTGAATAGTAGTAATACGAGGAATTGTCATAGTTTCGCCAATAAAAAAAATAATACAGAAACTATATCTGTAAATAATTAATCGCTAAAGCTTAGTTAATAATCAATACAAATGACAAAAAGATGCCCAAAAGTCAAGTTGATAACTTTTCATTTTTGATATTTCAGCATTAAAGTAATTTGGTGTAATTAAATTTATTTTACTGCCATCTAAATTTCATCTAAACATCTTAAAAGAAATTTTTTTATTAAAATGTATCTTTAATACAATCCCTTTACAATTCATGTAAGGCATTGCTAAGCCGGATTTACAAAAAAAAAAACAATGCAGAGAATCTTATTAACCCATTAAATACAACCACGTTCTATAATTTTTTTGTCAGCGTGACGGTTACAATGAAAAGGCATTGCCAAAGATAGGTGGTTGAGTCAAGCTTAAAAACAATGTAGAAACCATTTTTGTAAATAATTAATGCTAAAACTTGGAAGGTAATCAATACAAATGGCAAAAAAGGTCAAGCTGAACTCTCGATCTTAACAATTAAATATTAACCAATCGTTTCATTTTTGATATTTCGATGTTAAACAGTAAGTAGTGTAATTAAATTTATTTTAATATCATCCAAACGTCTTAAATATTTTTTTATCCAATGCATCGTTAATACAATCCCTCATTACAATTCATGTAAAGCACTGACAATCCGGATCACAAAAAAAAAAAATGCGGAGAGAGAACTTACTATAACTTATTAGCCCATTGATTTAAAATATAAATATTCTATCTTTTGTGTTAAATACAGTCACATTTTATAATTTTTTTTGTCAGTGTACGGTTAATGAAAAGAAATTACTAAAGATTGGTTAAAACAACGGTACAATGAAAAGGCATGGCTAAAGATGGTCGATCCAGACCGATAAAAAGAAGCTTAAGTCTTAACATAACTGATTATCTCATTGGACATCTTTTTTTTTTTATTGATTTAAATATATATATGTATATGTATATATATATATAACGTAAAATATCTTACCTTTTTTCATTTTAATTTACTCTTCACTATCGCCTCATTTTCATCTTTTAATGGTGAGCCAGTTAAGGTTCAAAGAAAGGGTGTTCAATAAGGAAAATTCCTTCTAATTTGCGATTCCTTCCACCTCTGAACTTAGTTTCATTATGGGTGTTGATGACTCAATATGGAATCTATAATTTTTAGATAAATTCGATCACTATGAAAGGTGGTCGATCCGGGCTTACAAAAGAAATGCCAAGAAACCTTACGATCACGAGTTACCATTTTTTTGTTTTAATTTATTCTTTCCGGAATTTCGGTTACAATGGATGATATTTCCAAAGACGGTAATCCGTGGTCTACAAAAGAAATGCCAAGAAACCTATCTTATAATAAATTATTAATTCATAGACTCCGACAATTTTACGGCTATTTTAGAAAATTTACCAAACTTTAAAAAACGTCATATGATTTAACATCACGTTATCATCATTAACCCAATATTAAGAAATTATCCTAAAAGGTAATATCAATCCGGATAAATTAATCATTCGAACTTTCAACCGTACGTGGTTCTGGTTCCTTTGCGGATCCGTGTAAATTATTAACGTTAACAATTTTGATAACCTAAATAATTATGTAATAAAATTCTAATAAAATTCTCATATAATAATGAAGAATTTTCGAATCTCATGAATATTATTAAAAGAAATTAAAATAAATTAATTGAAAAACGACTGAACAATCAAAAAAATGAGGATAATCATTAATTAATTGATCAACCGACTTAAAATTTTAGCCACAAGAGAGATGTTAAAAATATTTTCGGTTTTCACCGAATAATTTTATCACGCGAATTACGGTATCAATTTTGAAACATTTTAAGACCATAATATTATATAATAAATGCGATGATCAAAAATTCGTTTAATTTTTTTTCGTGAATCATTACTAAATAAATGATTCATAAAGTAACAGGTTTGTAATACCAACAACAATCTTTTTAATTTAACCTTTTTTTTTTCAATTCTTGTTCTTTTTACGGCCGAACCTTCTATCGACCTTTTTGTTATGACAAATTTCCTAATTATTCATTTCATTACGGTAGTCCCCTTATTACATATGAAATGTGGATTTTTCCCTTCAAAAGTAAATTATATCGTTAATTCGAAAATAGAAATATCACTTATTTCGGAGGATCAACGACTGGTTTTTTTTAGTTATTGTAACAATACGGTTAAAAAATACATTCTTTTATAAATTCCAATTCTTTGTAATCTGCAAATGATACAAATATCTATTTAAAGTTGAAAAATTATTAATTGTTTATGTAAACATCTAAAAATATATATTGACCAATGAAAATTGTTAACATCTTATTTGTGAAAGTTAATAATGATGATATAATATATCGATATTATTATCAATAATTTTATTATTATCGATAATAATAAATCTCATGTCGATTTGCAATCATTTTATTTGAAAAAAAAAAAAAAAATCTGGTAGGCCAAATTATTAAAATATGGGTTTTTTAATATCCGAAAACTCGTTTTAATATAATATATTATTAATTGTTTATGTCATACAACGGTTACACTTCTCGTATGATAAGATTTCGGAGATTATACTGCGAGCAGAGGAATTTTAATTTTTCCAAGAAAATAAAAGAAAATAAAAGAAAAAAAAAAAAAGGAAAAAGGAAAAAGGAAAAAAATAAGAATAAAAATAACTTTTTCTCACGTTACATAGATTTCATCTCGCGTAATCAAAACATTATAATTCGCGGGGTTCTGATATTACATCATAATTTATATATCAATCATTTTAACTAATTTTAATCAAACAACTTTTTTAAAAAAAAAAAAAGTTTAATTAAGATTAAAAAAGTCAATATTATTATTATTTAAGCAATTTATTTGGCTAAATAAAAAAACTTTTTGTTTTCATGAGAAAAAAGTGGAGATTATTAATAAAATACTTGATTTAATGACTCGCCAAGTCAA
Organism: Rhizophagus clarus; assembly: GCA_015698045.1. Taxonomy (NCBI): domain Eukaryota; kingdom Fungi; phylum Glomeromycota; class Glomeromycetes; order Glomerales; family Glomeraceae; genus Rhizophagus; species Rhizophagus clarus. The sequence continues at coordinate 830,448 of BLAL01000016.1, read as the reverse complement.
AATCAGTAGATCAAACTAGATCAAAACTAGATCAAAACGAGAAAGTTTTTTAATGAAAAAATAGAATATAGATAAACTCAATTCCATATTCAGGTTAAGAACTGGTCATGCTTAATTTCACATTCTCGCTTTTTTAAGGGTTTTGTTTTGATGTAAAAAATCTTGTAATTAAACAAGAAAAGTAAAAATAAAAATAATAATAATAATAATAAATAGAAAACCTGTGATACCGGTTGATGACCTTGTAATAAGATGTCAAACAATTTAATTCCGAATCATATCGGTTTATATCGGTTTATATCGGTTTATATCGATTTTTATCGATTTTTATCGAACAAAAAAAAAAAAAAAAAACATAATATGACTTTAAATGTGATTGATTGTAATATATATGTACATATATATATATATTATACGCATATATTTGGATTGAACATTTTTTCCTTTTTTGAGCAGGTTAATGAGAAAAATTTCAAGAAATCAACAGGTCAAAATATTTTAGGATGACAAAAATGAAACAAATTCATTAAAATATTTATTATTGATGTTTATCTTAAAGAAAAATTTTAAAAGAAAAACAAAAGAAAAAGAAAAAGAAAAAAAAAAAAAATAATAATACACAACATAAAAATATAATAAATTCTAAGATAAGACTTTGCCTTCTAATGACTTCCCAAATTCTGTTATAAAGGTAGATCGAAAAGATCTACAATTTTGTACACCAAATATATACACATCACATTCATCATATGATTCAAAAAAAATCGGTTGTACTTGATCAACTCAATTCAACACAAGGTCGTAACCTGGGAAATTCCTTTTGCCTATCGTAAAACAAAGAATTTTGTGACATGATAAACTTTCCATTTTACTATTATTAACGTAATTCTAAACTTAAAAAGAAACCATAATTATAATTTTAGGTTAAAATAATCGGACAAAATCGGACGATTATAAAGCTTGGCAATTATAATTTTTTTGACTATCCGAAGACCTTTTATAATCATTCGATTCTTTCCTGTGATAAAGTAATCGTGATCGATACACACATTGAATAATAGTGATTGTTTGTTAAATCCTTTTTAGTCGTACCCCAATATAAATTGATATTCATTTATTTATTATTATTTATTATTTATTATTTTATTTTATTTATTATAAAACAAAATGATTTTAAGGGAAACACGATGTATGGAAACAATTTCTTGAATAAGAAAAGAAATTCTTTTCTTCTTAATGACGCGTATTGTTTGATGTGAAACAATTTGACGAACTTGTAATGATTAACTTAAACTGTGACTAACTTAAACTGTAATTAACTAGACTATAAGGTTAATAACTTAAGCTAAACTGTGACTAATTAGACTAAATAGAATCCTGACATACTGGACTAATAGACTAACCAATAGACTATCTAATACTTACTTAAACATTTCCTACCTAATGTTACTAACCGGCATTCCTATAATTTTCCATGTTTCAGAATCGAAACTTCGTCAAACATAAATATCTTTTTCGATTATTTTTAGTTATTATATTGTATTATAACAAACACTAATAAAGATAAAAAAAAAAAAAGAAAATGATCTTTCAAATAAATGTTTCGAAATGGTTTAGATCAGCGGTGATAACGATTTTGAAATTGCACAAACCTTAATATAATATTGCTTATAAATAAATATTTTGTTTCACGCGGAATACTACGGAATAAGACCCTAATGAAATCATAGTTTTTTATTTATTTGGTTTTAATCTTCCGGAATCATTTTTTTTTTTTAAAAAAAAAAATCTTTTTTAGAAGTTTTCATTTATTTCAATAAAAACGCGTGGATAAAATTTTTTATATGTAGCAAAATGATAAATGTCATGGAATATTGGAATTTTTCAATCAATCGGACAATCAAAAAAGAATTTTAAAGAATTTTCTATAATCACCTGTTCCGATCTTTTTTTTTTTTTTAGGAAAATCAAGAAAATCAAGGGGAGTTTATTTTCCGATAAATTTCATGATGTAAAAGTAATCAATATGGTTCATATGTAAACTCATGATTGATATGTAAATAATATAATATCTTTTTTTCTTTATGACGTAGTGAATGTAAATGTAAGGAGTTTCAAATGAATGTTTTCGCAATAGTGACGTATTTTTTTTTTTTTTTTTTTAAGGAGGAAAATCAATTTTAAGCGGTATAATGTAATCAACTTTAACGGAAACAAATCAATTTAAGCGGTATAATGATAAAAAATTTAAGCGGTGTATATAATTGATTAATAATGTTAAATAATGTACTTTAGATTAAAAAATTATATTAATCCGACTTTTTAATTTCTATGGTGAAACTTGTTATAATTCGAGAATTAAAACTAGTTTTGTATGTTATTGGCTTGTGCACTTTTATTTAATGGTAATAGAAAGAAAACAAACCTGATAATAAACTTGAATTTTTTCTTTATAAGGTCATGTGTTGTTGTTATAAAAATGTGTCAGTTTTTTTTTTTTTTAGTTGTTTGTCCCAAAAGGATTTTCCTTGCTTATTTGATCTACCTTACAGGTGGAGAAATTTACCCCTTATCATAATATAAAAATTTTTGTCAAATTTGAAAGAAAAATTGTATTGTATGTATTGTATTGTATATATATATATGTGTGATATGATTATTATTTGTTTATATCCCATGTAACTAATAATTATACGTGTTTATTAGTTGTTAGGTTTTATTATTTTATTTTATATATATTATGTTATGTTATGTTATGTTATGTTATGAACCCGTACTACAAGGAATTCCCATTCACAAAAAAAGTTAAATAATTATTTTAGTCATTTAAAGAAATTACTATCTTCTTAGATTCTAATTAAAAAAGTTATTTATAGAATTAATTGAATATTTCTTTTTTCTTTTTTTTTTTCTTTTTTGTTACACGCATATATAAAAATCTGCGAATTTAGTAAATAAATTCCATGCATGGAATCAAAGAAATTAAATTTTGTAAATATGATAATAAAAAAAAAAATATAATAACGTAATTATTTTGATACATGAAACAACAACAATAAAAAAAAAAAAGAAGAAAAAGAAAAAGAAAAAAGAAAAAAGAAATAAAAAAAAAAAACTAAAATAAAATAAAGAAAAAAAAAAAAAAGAGAGAGAGAAAATGAAGAGAAAAAATAAAGAAAAGAAAGAAAAAAAAAAAATAAAGGAAAAAAAAAAGGAATAAAACTAATTAAAACAAGGTAAAATGATATCTTTTTTTTTTTTCATGCATTACAACATTAGTTTACAAATTGATTTCCCATTTTTCGTTAGACGATCACATGATTTTCTTTCTTTTTTTTAATAAGAACGTATCAGAAATTGTTTAATTTTAAAACAATAATGAAAATGATTAAATGATAACTGATATTCGGATATTTGCGGTTCGGCAAGTACCACACATCCAATCAAAATCTTGATTCAATCAACCACTTACATCATATAAAACCGAATCAAAAAAGAAAAAAAAAAAAAAAAAATTAGAGAACTAAAAATAGTTTCATTCGATCGATCTCTTCTTATTGACATGTAAATGCATAAATACATAAAACAGAAAAAAAAGAAAAAGAAAAAGAAAAAAAAAAAATTTCGTAATAAAAAATGTGTAATAAAATTTACGTTTTAAATAAAATAAATAAAATACTTTAATAATTTTTTTTTTTTTTTCGATAAGGGAAATACTATTTATAGATAGATTTGATGGATAGATTAAATTCGTCCAAAATGAGAAACAAAACATTATGACGATCCAAACTTTTAATCCTTTTTAAAGTTTCTCATAAATTTAAACATATATGGTTCGTTGTTTATAACCATGCGAAAAAGAATTATTGTCAAACCTATTATTAATTTTCATAAGCATGTAAATTTGTGGTCGCTTATAAAATCTAGTGTTCTAATTATACCAACATTGATTAATACTGATCAAGTTAATAATAACAAAAGCATGGAAAAATATTGGATGAGTATCGGCCGTTCCTAAAATATTCGAAGGAAATCACCGAATGTCCGAATGGTCTGATTAATAACCGAATTAAATATTCTCTTCCTAAAATAATAAATAAATTAAGGTGATTTGAAGCCAGTCACATAAATCACTAATTTAGCATCCCGGTCAAAAGGGTCAAAAGTCAAAAGAGTCAAAAGAGTCAAGAGTCAAAAGACGCACATGAAAACTCACTTATTGTGCATATTGTACATATTGTACACATTGTAATTATTGTAAAATTTAAAACTTGTTTTATTATATAATATAAACGATGCGAATCGTGTTTCAAAATGGTCATGAGACATATATTGTACACTTTTAATCACATAATAAGGATCACATAATAAATAATAAAATATTTAATTGTATAAGGAGGAGTGAAAGAAGGAGGAGGAGGGGGGGAAAAGGTAGGAATAACCTGAAACACAAGGGATCTTTTACTGCTAGGAATATTGAAATTACCAAAAAAAAAAAAAATTATGACAGATGGCTCAGAAAATAAAAAAAAATTTAGTTTATCCAAATTCAGATATCTGTGTAACCATCATGCATCTCTTAAAAATTAAAAATTTACTTACTAATTGAAATTTGGTTTCTTTTTTTGTTATCCAATCGTATTTTCAGGTGGTAAAATAGTCGAAATTTTATTAAATAAAATTGACATCATTTGATCGAATGATAAATCAACTATTAAAGAATTTATGACAAGGTCGCATGAAAAAAAAATTCATAAACATAATAAATTCATATAAATTAATTAATTAAATTTCGTTACGACTTAGGGAAAAAATTAAACTCCGATTAAATTAGGTACACGTGCACATATATTTAGATAAATCTACAGATTGTTATAACTTTAATGGTAAGGATTATCAAGGTTTTTTTGAAATCAAAAATCAACGACGCCATTAACCGCAGTAAAAACCATTCAAAAAGAATAAAATTTTATTAAGGATTGAGCCTCATTCAAAAGAAAGGAGAATCCTCAGAACATCAATAAATATACGTATTGTTAATTACATAAGTTAAAACGATAATTTTATTATGTTTTCATAATAGGTAGAATTTAAATTAATTATAAAATGAATTATATTAAAATGAATAATCGAATTTAATAAAAAGTGTGTTTTTTTTTAGAGAAAAAAAAAAAAAAATAATATATTAAATTGGTAAATCATGTATTTAGTATATCAAACACGAAGATTACTTATTTATCTTGTTTATCTTGTTTCATCAACAAATGATTCCTATTGAGAAACATTTTAAGTGAATCACGCGTTCAAGATTTGGTTAATTTACATATGTACCGGTTGATTATACATCATAGTTATATAAAGAGTTGAAAATGACATATTAAATTACATAATTCATACATAATAAACTGGTTTATAACTTCCTAAAATGAATATTTCATAGATAATAACATTAAAAAAGAGCAACCTTTTTTTTTTTAAAAAAAAAAAAATTCAAAAGAAAATCAAGGCATCATTCATTCCAATCTTATCATATGATGGTAAATCAGGTTTTTTTTTAGCGATTTTTTTTTTAAAAAAATATTTCTTTTTATCAAATCAAAACAATCGTAGAATGAAATGATTTTTGGAATAAGAAGTTGAATTTATGAAATGCTAAAAATAATCGTTTAATGTCAAAAACAAAATAATAGTAGAATGAATGTGAATGTACCTTAAATTTCGTGTGACATTAAATCAATCATCATTTCTTAAATTGGTCTTAAATCATCGTCTTTATGTAAATATATGGTAAATTTCATTTCCGTCGATAAAAAAAATTACGTAATTAATTTTCTAAATACGATATTAAAATGTAATATATTGAAAGTTATTAATATAAATAAAGAAAACCGATCTTTTTTTTTTTTTTTTTTATATGAGGATCACGGACGGAATAATTTTTTTTACATGTATGGAAAATTTAAAAGGTTAAAAAAAAAAATTATCATTTTTTTTTTCAGTTTTAGGTTCAAAACAATTTCAAATTTACCAAATTTGTTTAAATTAAATATATATATGATAAATTATTCATTGTGAAAATAATGAGAAGATCGTTCAAAGTTCAAACAAAAGTTTAATATGGAATAAAATCGTCAAGATTTCCCTCCTTTTTGTATATACATTTAAGTATAAGTAATGAATCCTTTGATTTTCATCAAAATGAATCCGATATTCGGAGTTTGATTCAAAAAAAAAAATATTATTTTTTGGAATCTTCTATATTTGTGTTATAAAATAATTTATATAAAAGAATAAATATATCGTGATAATGTGCAATTTTTAAACATAAACATATAAATATTTTGAAATTCTGTAAATTAGCGTATTGTTTTATATTATTACCTATTATAGTGATTTAATGTAACTCAAGTTTGTTTTAAAAAAAAAAAAAAGAGTTTGTTTATTAATTTACTATTTGTAAAATAATAAAATTTAGGTTTTAGTAAGTGAGCGGAAGAGTTAATGAATAAAAAATGTATGTTTTATAATAGGTATTAAATATATATACTTTATTATACATACTGTACATATATTAAAATGTTATCAAGATTTATAATAGATATAATAATGATAATAATACTTACTGTATAATAAATATATATGCTACTATATATACTATATATGCTATACACACCGGTTTCCTCTTACGTAATAGAAATAAACATCAGTTAAGATTTATCGAGTAAGTTATATAAGAGAATGGTTACGCCTTATTATCACCCCATCTGAATTCCAATATATTATCATGTGTCTTTGAAGAAATCAAGTAACCATAAATAAACTTTCTCAAACTTCAAATAGAAAGTGTGAAAATATACGTAATGGAAAAAACAATAAACATATAAAGGAAATTAAATTATTATATGCGGAGGGAATTTAATTAAACGCGATATCGTGCGATAAAGTTTTCAACCATGTGTAACTTCGTGATACCATGCACTCGTGATAATTATCCTGTATTTGTACTAGTTTTATCATGTTTTATCGATTTTAAGAACCTTAACTCATTTTGGTGTTATTAAAACAAGAGAAGTTACTTAATAAAAATCTCTCACGTTTTTTATGTATGAACTCGTGATAAATCTAAGAATAAATAATAATTAAATATTCTTTTATCATTTTCAACCCCTCGATATATGAATCATGTATTGTATAAAATATCTATCATTACATATATATTGCATATATTATCTTAAAGACCTTAAGGGTCCAATATAAAAATTATTTGATGATAAAGAGTTTCCTCGTTTTATTTCCTTCACGAAAATCATTTTTTGGAAGATCATTGCATGTTTTTTATCACATCAAGATGATCGACAATACATCAATATCACCCGGATTAAGCGACCGTCCTACCCAAGTTATTAATGACCGACATCGGTTGACAAAAAAAAGCGTGCTCGAATTTGATTGGTTGTATAATAAACCAATCAAAAATCATATAATATTTACTAAATTTGATAAATTACAACATACATGGACATGCGATATAATTTACAACGGCAAATAAGGACAAATAATCAAATGCAAACGCCTTTTTACGAAAAAATACCATAATCGACTTCTTGTGTTTAATGTAAAAAGACAAAAATATCATTAGATTGTAACGCAAATTGCCATGAATGATGACTGAATTTATTATGATGAATGTATGAAATAAACGAATGAAAATATGTGTAAAATTATAATGTTTTATATAAAAAAAAAAAAGTATGTAAAGTATGCTTATTGCATTTCAAACACATTTTGCGCACATAAGTTGTTTATACGTTGTGACTCTAGATATTTGGTTGGTTAATATTTTCGGTTTATATTGGTTAAAAATATATAAAGAATGACAAACCAAATTTATGTATTTTGATTAATTAAATTTTAAGCGTACATGAAAAAAATTTTTAACTTGTAAAAATAATGCATTGTTAATAAATGCGTATAGTCTAAACTTCCTTACCTTTCTGACATACGCATCATGAGACATTATTTTCGAATTGAAAGGAAAAAGGCAATATTTTTTTTATTGGCTCTGAAAATGGATTTTTTTTTAACGGATAAACCGAGTTAAAATTTCATGGTCTATTTTTAGATAATTAAAATTATATAATTAAGGTTATTGTTAAATTAGTTCATGTATGTAAATTACGTAAATTATGTAAATTGTAAATCCACAAAAAAAAAAAAAATTGTGAATTTACATTTACTCATTTTTTTATAAATAAAATCGGTAAAAATAATTGTGAACAATCGAGGATTTCTAAAAGAATACATGCGTGCGGAATACATGGAATTTATGGAATCCATGGATTTCATAGAATTCAATGATTTATGATTAAAATTATCTTTGATCGTGAAATTCTAGACTTTATTAAGAAATATATATGCGTATATGTAAATTAATAATAATAGTAATAACAACATATATATATATATAGACATTATATCATGGTTTGATCATCTGACCTTTTGAAAGAGATTACATTTATATTCATATAAGAGTAAAATTTATTTATAGATCATATAATAATAATAAAATGGGGAATTTTGAATACAATAAATAAATTTTTATATCCGAATGTATAACAGTAATTTCGAATAACAAAACTGCGGTATGCCATTTGTTGTTCCAGTGCATCATTTAACATCCGGACGTACATCAACTTTCTTTAAATTAAAATATTTTCAATAACTTTGATGCATTTCATAACACATATTAATGCAACTTTGTACATTCCACTTACCTTATTCCTACATTCAAAAGTATATATATATATATATATATATATATATGTTAATACATTTATATATTTAATAATCAGGAACCAATAATAATATTATGAATAGGTATTGTCAGCAAGGGATCATACGTTTAGTTTAATTTTTAGGTATTTTAGGTATGTTTTTCCTTTTACCTTTTCGTCATATCACAAGTTTGTGATTGTTTAAAAAAAGAGCATGCTTTAACTTTGAGTAAAGTAAAAATTAATCCTTTATAAATAAAAAAAAAAATTTTTTTTTTTTTTACAATGAAATTTTTTTTTTCATTTATTAAATGTTTATTTACTCTTTGTTTATTTTATTAGATTTACTGTAACGTTTTTGTTGTTACATATTCCTTTTTTTTCAAATGACGGACTCACGTTGGGATGTCAATGATGATGAAGGAGTATCCAAAGATGGTTCCAAAATCGGAGATATGGATACATGACGTAAAAGAAAAAGAATTTTTGAAGTGTGAAGTGTGATTTTACTAGCTAGGAATTTAAAAACTTTTGTTGTTGATTAAATTGGAAAGATATCACATATTAATAATGAATCCGACCCGATTAAAATGTGATACAATATAAATTATTTTACTTCGATTTTTTTTTTTGTTTAATATAAACAATATAAACAATAACTTTTTAAGTATAAATAATATATTAGATTTTCAAATGTGCATATAATAATAATAATATATAGTATATATATAAATAAAAAATTTTTTTTTTATATTTTTGTTATTTTAAAAAAAAAAAATTACTATATATTCTTTTTATAATAACAATAATTTTTAGTAATAGAGTAATATAAAAATTTAAAAAAAATTTTTTTTTTTTTTTTTTTTTTTTTTTTTTTTTTTTTTTTTTTTTTTTATATTTTCATACAAAAAAAAAAAATATTAATAAAAGGGCTCGTTGTCTTGGACTTTTCAGAGAGGAAAAAATTTTTTGATACGAAAAAAAAATTTTTTTTTTCTATTTTTTTTTTCTTCCTATTGACCTTTATTATTAAAAAACAATATTTTTTTTTCGTATGTCTTTTTAAAAAAAAAAAAAATTAATAAAAAAAAAATATATAAATACTCAAAAAAAAAAAATTTTTTTCTTATTCCCTCAGAATTTTTTTTTTTTTTTATAAAAAAAAAAAAAAAAAAAAAAAAAAAAAGGTTTAAAGAAAGTAAGCTTAACTATAAAAAACACTTCGAGTAAAAGAAAGAAAGAACAAAAAAATTCCTATTTCTTTGTTTTTTTCTATATATTTTTAACAGTTTTGATTACTTTTTTTCTTATCTTTTTTTTTTTCGTATGTTATTTTTACGAAATCTCTTTTTTTAAATAACTTGGTTTTTTTAATGACTTTAAAAGACCAATAATTTTTTTGATAGTCGACTCGTATTTTTATTTTTTAAAAAGAAAAACTCTTTTATATTTTCATTTCACGAACGTTTTTTTATATTATTATCTTCTTTTGTTAGTCTGAATAAATCCAAAAGGAAAAAACAACAATAGTAAAGAAAGCACTCAAACAACAAACCAATCAAATCACCTATTTGGAAGAAAAAATTGAAGAATTAATCAGATTTTAACTTAGGAAACGATAAAACAAATTCTTTTTTAAACGACTTTTCTTTAAAACAAAAATGGCATATAATCTTCAACTCGATTTCAATGACCCATCATCTTTCCAGTTGAATCATGAGATCTGTTCAATGACAAATCCTATTTCTATTATATCGAACTCTACCTCTTTTAATCATCATCAAAAAGAACCACATTTTGATAATTATCTTATGAGCGGTGGTAGAATATCTTCTTTCACGGAATTCCTCTCTGCTGATAATATGATGGAATACGGTTTAATGACTCAACCTACTACTTGTTCATCTCCAGAGAGTGATTATATGTATATGGATGATTCAAAGATAAAGTTGGAATATCCAGAACCTCTTGATATTTCATCTCTTTATATGTCAAGAACACTGAGTTCTGATAGTTGTCCTGACCTTACTGGTTGTAATCAAAATTCTCCTCTTACTCCGATCGATTCACCTCACGATCAATCCCCTATCTTACCTTCCACTTGTTTATCTATCTCTTCACATCATCAATTTCAACAACATAATATTATTAATAATGAAGAAAGAGATATGATGACTAATCAAGTTATGATTGAATCTCCTCCAACTACAACGACGAAACGTAGAGGTCGTAGATCTACCTCTTCTACAACGAGTACCATTTCAGGAATGCAACTTCAAGATCCACAAGAATATCAGCTTGTTGGTTCATCTTTACCTTCACCACCACAAAAAGCTGCTGGCAAATCAAGAGGTAGACGTATGACAAACAAACCAACTAAACCAGGGACTAAGTCTTTCGAATGCACTTATGCTGGTTGTGGGAGAGTATTTAAGAGATCGGAGCACTTAAAAAGACACATCAGATCAATACACACCCTTGAGAGACGTAAGTATTTCATAAATATCTTATTCGTATTTTTGAAAAAAATTTTTTTTTTTTTTTTTAACATAATTTGTTTCTTCATTTTAGCCTTCCATTGTCCTCATCCACACTGTACAAAAAGATTTTCAAGGTCTGATAACCTTAGTCAACACGTTCGTGTACATCGACCTAATGGTAAAGAAAAGAACGCTTCCGCAAGAACCTTTAGTAATTTTACTCCATTTTTGCAGACATACCAGCAGACTGGTAGCCTTCAATCGTTGCAATAATAATCTAATAAAATTCAAACACAATCCGATAAATGTGACGCAAACATTTATAATGTAATATTTTTTTTTTACTTTCGTTCGATTTATTTTTCCTTAATTTTTTCTGTTTAAACAACGAACATTTGTGGAATAATAACTGTTTGGCGTGCGTATGGAATATATTATAGTACAACAACTTATTATAATTCTATGCTTAATCTATTTTCATGAATCATTTTATTGTTTTTTTTTCAAATTTCTTCGTAAATATTTTTTTTTTCATTTTTTTTTCATTATCTCGCGATAAAATCTTGTATAGTTTTTTTCTTTTTTTTTTTTCAAAAAATTGTTATAACCCGTTATGATATTTTTATGTATAGTTTCAAACGCTTTATATATCCTAATCAAAAATAACGAACTATTTTTTTCTCTTTGTTATTTTTTTTTTTTAGTATTACTTTATTTTTTTCTTTTTTACTACGAATTTTTTACTTAGCATTTGTTTTTTTTTGTATATCTTTTTTTTTTTCGATGATTTTGGTGTAAGATAAAAAAATTCCTAGTGATATTTTTTTATCGAACGATCTAATATCATCACCACAATTGTCACCTTTAGGTTTTTTTTTCGGATAGTTATTATCACTTTTATATCACAAGAGCACAAAAAGAAAATATAAAATTTTCTTTATATAATAATATTCATGTCATAATGTCTAATAATTATTTTCAAAAATCATAATTTTTTTTACACCACAACAATTTATATAGCATATATATAGTCTTTACGTAAACATATATTTTTTTTTTTTATCCTAATTTTTTGATTTTTATCATCCACACCACAATATATTTTACATTTTTTACATATTTTTTTTTAGTAGTTTTATTTTATATAATAATTTTTTTTACGATAAAAAAAATTTTATTTTTATTTTCTTGTGCTTTTTTTGTGAATGGTTGCTATTTTTTTTTTTTCCAATATTTTTTTTCCCAATTGTTTTGTATAGTGATATTTTTTTTTTTTCAAAAAAAAAAAAAAAAAAAAGTGCAAAAAAAATTTTTTTTTAAGAAAAAAAAAAAAAATTATAATAAATTCGATAACACGAAACACGATTAGTGAAATTGTGATATTTTATTTTACCGAAAAAAAAAAAAACGAAACTCTTTTCAATAATTATACATATTTACAATGTTTTGCTCACCTATATACATTGTATATATTAGTCGTAGATGTCGATGACGATGATTTTTAATTATTTTAATTGTCCCATCAACTTTAAATTTTTATTAATTTTATGATTCACGATTACAAAAAGTGTTACCAAAAAAAAAAGTTATGTTTGAAATGAAAATAAAAGAAAGAAAGAATATTAAATTAAACTATAAATAGGAATAAGTAATGTATGGCAAATTTAATTTGTGTAATAAACCTTTTGAATTGT